>JAMPIV010001221.1:0-397500 GCA_024509875.1 Oreohelix idahoensis | reverse complement strand
ACATGAAGACCTGCCATTTTCTTTGGAGAGTTAAAGGTTGTTCATTATAAGATCCGGTCATTCGCCCCCAACCCTCCATACTGCTTCCTTTTCCCACATATTCTAAGTATTGTGGTCCATTCTCTTCTATCAATTCTATGCTAGAGACGAACCGTCTCCGCGCTGTAACCTGTGATTGCTTTATTTCCATCTGAATTCTTCGTTTATGATTGTACACCCTGGAGGTGTCCAGCAGAATAAGAATTAACCGTTCTTTTAGTCCACACACGCTGCTCATCCAGGTTCTGGCGGGAATATAGGATTATTAAATCGCGCCCCTGTCCCATATGAAGGGAGATCACTCTGATTCGATAGTACTTCCCGAAACTAGATTGAGGTCCCCTGAAACAGAGATATCATAACACGACCTCGATTTAAAATGGCCGACACAATATGAGAAGATTTGCTAAACTAGTCGCTAGGAATCAGAGTTCAAATATGGCGTGGAATATTTACGAAGACGAAATTTATCTTAGCAAGTATTATTTGTTTTATTCGCTTTCGGATTGGAAGCTTCACTTCTCGGTTATTCGGTGCTACTAAACGTACTTTCGGCTACTTTTCTGTCTCTTTTGGTCTCCATAATAATAATAATTTTCTTATCTTAACAAACTTTTGTCAGTAAGTGTGTTTGATCAATAACGTGTGACGTATTTCATTTATTCGTTAACTCATTTAACCTTCACATACCTTTGACAAAGTTATCAGTTCCGGATACGAAAATTGATGACATCAAGCTTCCGTGTACTTACTGGAAACCCCTGCTGAATATCTACATCAAAGTTGCACAACATACTTGTATGACGAACAGAGAAAGTGCATATGGCCATCACCAGTACCACTCTTGGAAAAACTCTACGGAGATACCAGCAGCCTCAAACTGACCATTGCTTTCTTTGAACACACTCAAGTTGACGTCTGATTCTGAATGGAGAAGAAGAAGAAGGGTACACTTGACTGCTTTTGAGTTATGGAAGGCAAAAGCGGAAAAGAAGGAAACATATTACCCCTCCTCATAAAGCTGTACCTAGTGTAGTGACGTCTCTGACTTTTCACTCCCCAACGGCAGTATGAGATATGTGACTAGCGTTAACTTCGCGTTAATCACTAGAGTTACCTACAGGGAGTAACAGGTAATCACTAGAGTTACCTACAGGGAGTAACAGGTAATCACTAGAGTTACCTAAGGGAGTAACAGGTTATTTTTAGTATTATTTACTTTTAGATCTATTGGGGAAACGGGTCGGAGTGGTTAAGAGGTATTGCGTCCGCCTCGAATTCTTAACGTAGAATAAGGTTCGATTCCCAGCAGAGGGAATATAATTTATGGAAATTTTTTATATTCAAAACCAGAGATCCTAATGATGGCGTACTCCCATCTGGTCTCCTGAGTAGTGAGATCGGATGCCTAGCCTTCTTGGATGAGGGTGAAAAAATATGAGGTCTCTTGTGCAAGTTGCGCACGTTAAAAAATCTCACGGTAGTTGGAAATCGTAAAAAGTAGGCCATAAGGCCGATGCCCTGGCAAAATTTAAAAATTAGAAACCTACCCACCCACAAATGTATTTATAAAATGTGATTCCTATATATACATATTGGGACTCTGGCTGGTGCCATGGAGTTCGTGCACTGTGCTGAGATCCTCCTTATGCGATCGGTGTACTGATGGAGTTGTCCGTGTTCAACGAAAATAGTCCTTTAAAAAACCCCAAAAACCAAACCAAATCTTAAGGGTTTAATACTAACTTTGACCTTTATGCATTTACTAATGCATTTAAGCGTTGTGACTGTTTCAGGTACAACATGTCAGGGCCTTTCTTGTGGCTTAGTTGCTAGTGCTTCTATCATTCCACGTTGTTATCTATTCACTTCTTATTAAGCATGGAACCGCCATTGTAGCTGATCTTCTGGCAAGCAGACGACATTAAATCTTTTATGCGCCGTTGCAGTCGTGGTCTCTGTGGCACATCGAGTTTTTCTTGATGATGTAGCCAGTCCTATGTACAACTTTATTTCTGTGGCACATCGAGTTTTTCTTGATGATGTAGCCAGTCCTGTGTACAACTTTATTTCTGTGGCACATCGAGTTTTTCTTGATGATGTAGCCAGTCCTATGTACAACTTTATTTCAGTAACCTTTTAGGGTTCAAAGACGCATCAACAGTGATAAATGCAGTCAGCGACTCATAGCTTGACTGCTTGCGTCAGGGTCAGAGAACCAGAGCTGACCAAGACCCTATACCACCTCCAAGTGGTGGTCCTGGAAACAGGCTGCATCACTGCAGTCTGGCTGAGAGAGTAGGGATCGAAGAGGGAAGGCTAACCCGGTCCCAAAAATGCCATGCTGAAACTGGATGTGTCGGGCCGAAAGGCGCAAATATCGCAGCTTTGCTGTAAACGGCGACACAACGTAACAAACGTCCTTTTCAGGACGAACGCAGAAGAAGAAGTAACCTTTTACAAATTGCCTGGTCAAGCAGAAGTCCTAGTCGTTTTTTCTCTCATCAGAGACTTCCGGTAACCACTAGAAGCTGAAGGAATATAATAAAATACATTGAAAATAATAATTCTTCTTTTCCTAAAATACTTGGCCACTCCTTAATATCCATCCTTCGTTGGTCTTCTTTGCGCCTTTTTGTCCCATGAATCAAGATGTTGAACGAATAACTGGGGTCCACACATGTGCAACGTTAAAGTCATTTAACTCGGCGTTATTATATCTGCCGTGGTTAATTAACACAGTTTTTTGGGGTTATGTTTTGTGGTAAGGACTGTAGAGGAGGAACATGTTGGACGGTAACACATTATTGCACGCGGAACAGTAACCATAATGGATGAAGACAACTAGAGACCGAAAGTTATGGAGAGGCAGGATCACTAAGCCAGTAGGCACAGAAAATTAAGGGAGAATAAACTCCTAAAGATTGGTCCTTGACATTTAATTTAAGAAATCAAGAGAGTTATCTTTTCCTCATGTCAGCACCTTTATTGTTATTGTTTTCTTCGATCCTTTCTGTCTTTTTCTGTGTCTTATTCTCTTGATCCAGGTATATAATTGATTCTCTTGATCCAGGTACTTAGTTGTCACGTCAAAAATTCTCTTCCTCGTCCGTTTTCTGCGCACGTCGTTAACGTTTTCCTTCTTCATTCTCTTTCTCTTTGTTTCAGTCGGTGTTTCTGTCCCTCTCTCTATCTCTCTCTCGCTCTCTCTCTCTCTCTCTCTCTCTCTCTCTCTCTCTCTCTCTCTCTCTCTCTCTGTGTCTCCTTCCATCAACTCTGACTACTCATTTATATTGCGTTTCTGTTTTTGTTGTCGGTCTTTCTCCTCCCTTTGTCTGTTATTCTTTCTGTGCTTGTTTCTCCTGAGTCTTCTATACTATAGAGAGAGAGACAACAAAGAAGTTGAGAATAGGGCACGTAAGCCTGTCTTACAATCTGTTGTTCTTTTTCTTCACCTTTCATATGGTATGAATTGTATGAAAATGATCGCATGCAGTTTAAATATTAATCTCAAGAAATTAAACTTTTTATAAGTAAAATAACATTACTCACTTTTACCGTCCCTAATAATAATCAATAAATAAAACAGAAATAAATGAAATAGAGAAAAAGAGAGAATTAGAGAGAGAGAGAGAGAGAGAGAGAGAGAGAGAGAGAGAGAGAGAGAGAACGAACGAACTTTATTTTCAAATGGTTAAAATTTGGGCGCGACTGCCAGTCTAACATTCTGAGAGCGAGCGAGAAAGAGAGGGAGAATGATAGAGAGAAAGAGAGGGAGAATGATAGAGAGAGAAAAAGAGAGAAAGAGAGAGAGAAAGAGAGGGAGAATGAGAGAGAGAGAAAAAAAGAGAGAAAAAGAGAGAAAGAGAGGGAGAATGAGAGAGAGAGAGAGAAAAAGAGAGAAAGAGAGAGAGAAAGAGAGGGAGAATGAGAGAGAGAGAGAGAAAAAGAGAGAAAGAGAGAGAGAAAGAGAGGGAGAATGAAAGAGAGAGAGAAAGAGAGGGAGAATGAAAGAGAGAGAGAAAGAGAGGGAGAATGAGAGAGAGAGAAAAAGAGAGAAAGAGAGAGAGAATGAAAGAGAGAGAGAGAAAGAGAGGGAGAATGAGAGAGAGAGAAAAATAGAGAGAGTGAAACAGAGGGAGAATGAGAGAGAGAGAGAAAGAGAGGGAGAATGAGAGAGAGAAAGAGCTCGCGCCAAAAAGAAGGATGAAACTGCAAACTAATTGAGAAAAAGACAATGCACTTGACTCCCAAATGTCAAGGGACCAGAATGAAGGATTCCCAAACTGTGTTTGCCCAAATCGTTGTGACTCGTCCACATACTCACGGACTCAAAGACGGCTGCGTGACTAGAATGCAAATCGCCCAACCCCTCTGATCTGATTTCTTCCTCTGACCAATGTCCACTACTGCCAGTCAGAGAGTAGAACCAAGATTCCGAGGCTGTTACCAAAGGACCGGTCACGCATGATGCGGGTTAAATTCTCATTTTGTTGTCTTGGGTGACATCTTAAAAGAATAGATGTAACAGTTTGTACTTTATCTGCATGCTATGCCAGTCTCTCAGAGGCTCTGTCTTGTCGTTTAGTTTCATTAATATTACCTTTGTAATTCACTACACACTTTCATAAATGGACACTCGACTAGAAAAGAACGATTGAAATGTTGGTTGAAACGAAGAACAGTGGGACAAGTACTTCCATGTCATCCTAGCAAGTCGCCAACGTCGTGTGGGTTAGGGTTAAGCTTAGGGTTTGGGGTTAAGTGTAAGATTCCTACAAGCCTTCATCAAAGCATTCATATGCTCTTGCACCACTAATTATTGTGGCAATCTGTTTTACATGAAGCAGTTGACATTCACATACACAACCTTATAACAGTGGCCTCATACAACATTATCCACCACCAATTTCCCGACCACACAATAGTTCTGAAACTCATCCGCCACACTTCCATACCACCTGCCGAGAACTCACCGAAAAAATCATCGCGCTATATCGTGTCGTCCAAAACTTCAAATTCGATTATGTATTTGCAGATGAGCCCTAACTGCTGGGCGATGAGCTATAGCAAAAGTATCGAATACCAAGCTGGTAATGTAAGCATCTGGTATCTTTAACGCGAGAGAGATAGGAATTGAAAATGATTTTATTAGTGGATTTGATATGAAAGTTTTGCATCTATTCATTTATGCCGTATAGAAATGAGTAATCGAATTTTACCAAGCAGATGTGCCAATACAAAAATTCGAGCATTCAAAAACAGCCTCGTATCAATATAAATCAATACGAGAAGTAGAGGATGAATGACATAGATAATGGCCAGTTTGCCTTGTCTATGGGTACTGTAAATTACGTACAAGATATAAAACATAAATGATCGATCTATGGTGAGAGATGGGATCTCCTAAGTCCTGCTACAAAACATATTGTGACGGTAATCATTAAACTCAAGTAATTAAAATCTCTTTAAAAAAAATTCTTATACTATTTTTCTTAAGTTGCGTCACGTTACGTTCTATTTATAGAGTTTTCTTAAACGTTTGTAGCCAATAATGAAACAATCGCACAGCCTTTTCTGGAAAATACGGAAGTGGCGTGCATCGCTCCGTGAAAGCTAAATTTAACAACCATTAAAATAACACGCTTTTCATAGTGCATTGTACAGTGTGCTAGACATTTTCAGGACAATACATAGACACTGCGCCTTGCACCATGCTTTCAGTGAACGTTATCTTGAGCACCCATTTTAATCATCCCATATAAAGGATAATAATCTACTTTATTCGGATTTCACAGATCTCTTCGCCAGGAACTCATCAATAAATGACCGAGATTTTTAATAATTTAGTTTCATAATAAAAGAGCCACCTAGTACTTTTTCATTTAAAAAAAAACTTTAACATTTTGCTAAGACTAAAGACAGGAGAGATTAGAAAAAAAAAATACAAACAAACCTTCAGGTGGACAAGTTTTCATTCCACGCATCAATTTAGATCTAACGATACGAGCCTTCCTGTAACATTAAGACGCCTCCAGTTTCCTGTGATTTTAGCTTTTGTCATGACAATCATCAAAGCACAGGGACAATAAATGTGTAAACCTACTAGTAGCGGTCTTTACCTATGGACAATTTGATGTAGCACTCACGTGAGCATCAAACCCATGCAATCTGATAATTCATTTGAGACAAGGGATATCATGGCAATAACTGTAATGATAAATTTCAATGTACAAAAATAATATGCAATGTAATTAATCTGGATATGAAATATATATATATATATATATATATATATATATATATATATATATATATATATATATATATATATATATATATATATACCAGCAAGTTACCCGCCAAAATACGAAGGGAAATAATTATGTTGCGCGTTTTCTACAGCAATCCCTAATGACGGCACTAAATGTAAATTATTTCATTTTACTTAGAAGTACAGAAACAGTGGCTTGAAAGCATAAAAGCTGTAATGAGCAATGAGGCTTCACTAGTTAAATATATACGTTGTGACGTATAAAAATCGAGCCTCTCTTTAATCCCTCAGTCACCCATTTCTCTCTTACAACTAAACTCGAGTGGAATTCCCACGCTTGCTGGTTGGTATGCAATAAGTTATCGTGCTAGCAGCCACGACATTCGCCCTTTGTTGTCTTCTCTCTCGGGCTATTAAAATAAAACTATTTCGGTATCTCTTACTGACATTCCTTCAAGAGGCGGGCCACCGGCGGTCACGTTACGACGTCAGAGCCGAGATCTGAAACCTCTGATTAACACCTGATAATAGAATGGACGTTGAATTCGCTCGAGGTGCGATTTTGCCAGACATGGGCGAGATCGGGCCGATTCAGTATACACGTGCAGTCTCCTAAAACTCATTACCAGTCTGCCGCAGGAATTGTTGATATCTGCTAGCGCGAACTATTGGAGTTTTATATAGAGAGAATTTCTTAGATTCGTGGAGAGTGTCAGTTTCCTGCATTGCGGTAATCATAATATATATTAGAATTTTGAGTGTCTTCACGTGTTAATGTTTTCACTGGGATTTCTGTGTTTGTTAAATAAGCATATTAAATAACTTATAGCAAATGGTTCCAGCTGTAATAAGTAAATTTAATTTCTTGCCATTCCTCTTTTAATTAATAAACTCTAGGCGATTGATAATTAGAGATAAATCTACTTTTATTCATCATGCGTAATTTTGTGAATTACTAGAGTTTATATCTCGTGTTAAAGCGCGATAATATTAGCTAGACTCTTGTGGGTTAAAATATAAGTTAATACCGGAGTGATCTAGAGGTCTTAACTAACGCCTTTTAGATTATAATGTTGATATCATTGTTAAAATGTTTGTTTTTTCCACCTCTAGGCGATCACAACCCTTGCGATCTAGCGGTTTGAATAGCTCCAGAAACATTCTTAAAATATTACCGGGTCTTAGATTTTGACCTGTGCGGTCCTTTTCCTTTCTTCCAGAGAGAGAGAGAGTTCCCACATATAAACTTTAAGAATAAGATCATAAACTGGAGTAGAAATTACCCAGATTGTTTACAGCAAATCTGATCCGCTTGTGGCGGCCAAATATCTATATAACATTTGTTCCAGAATACTGACTATCGTGGTTTTTCTGTTCTTGAATGGATTTATGCAGAAAAAAAAAATACTTGGGTCCATAACCGGCACTCAACCCCAGAGAGAAACAAAGAAATAAAAACACAGATAGGAGATCCTTTGCTAATCCTTATTGGTTTTTCTAACAGTGTACCCACCAGACATTTCCTTAAATATCGGACTACTGTGTGCTGCCCATGGTGAACATTTCGATCGCGATATATATATTTCTACATGCACTACCTGACGTGAACTTTGACGCATAAAATTAGCATTATCTAAGCGGGCGTTCCCCATTAGGAAAATTATTCATTCTTTGAGGAACTGGGGCTCCCTTGGATCAGCACCACCCATGAAATATGTCAAAGATACACAGCTGTTACATACACGAGTAGTCGGTAAGTGTGATTGAATGTGGCCACAGACTGACAGATTGTAAGAAAGAGAAATGAATATTTCATATTTTGTATAATCATTTTACTCTCTTCTGTCTTTTCGGGTTCACTACTACTGTTATATTATTTTTTTCCCCAGGATAGATTAACTAAAGACTTTGTTCTTTCTTTTATCGTCTATCCCTTTACTTTAGTATTAACTTTAATCTTTTGGGTTAAGTACGTCTGTTGGGATCTACTTTGGGGTTCCTTTACCAGAGAGGAGGGCCTATTGGGTTAATAATTTGTCTTGCATTTTTGTGTCTGTAAACTATACTTTCTGATGATTGATGTTGTGATTTTTTTCTAGAGACAATAAACATAATACACCTTAAGTTATCGTGTTGGTCAGCCCCTGCCCATTATATGTTATCCATAGCTTGGTTCACGTCTGTACGTATTATGTCACAGAATTGTGTATATGTAAGTGGAGTGTAACTCGTATATATATGAACCAGGAGAGAAAGTGCGTCTAGTTAAATATTGCCGTAAGATAGGCTGGATTAGAGCAATTACTCAATCCAGAGACTGTCCTTTCTCTTACACTCTCACCATTGTGAAAAGTAAAGCTATTTCTTACCTCTTATTATCACATAGTTTACCATTATCACCTCTGCTCAGACGGGACCTTAAACATCTTCAACCTATCTTAATAAAATCTACGACGTACGTAAATGATTGTCGTACCGATAGGTTTGCGAGTTATTTTAGGTCCTGCCCGAGTAGAGTGGATGGTGATAAGTACGTGACAAAAAAAGGTGTGAGAAATAGATTTCACGGGTGAATAGTTTAAGGAGAAGATATGTCTGTGGAATGAGTGTAGCAAGTGTAATTTGCTGGGGAGGTTAAGATGTTATACCTAACAAGAAAGATAGTTGTGTCTGTGTCAACTGTGTGAGGTCAAGCACATGTAGGCCCCTGAATCTAAAAAATGATGATGATAATGATATATATTATCAAGGAACTTAACGCTACCTCCCTAGATCTCACACAGTCCGTATTTTGATTCTAGTGGCTGGTGTATGATGTCTCTAGTGTCTAGGGGTGAAATGAAAATGATGGTACATCAACACAATACACTTAACTTTAATAGTTGCTAGTGATTGTCGTTGGTTATGAGGAGCTGTTGTTTTCATCATGCCCCATATAATTCTGTTTTATTTTGATAAGAACCAGTTTACTTGGATGAAGTGTCAGATGTCCCAGCTGTTAACATCACCTGGGATTCTTGGTATGACGATAATAAGTCTGTATGTCGATGTAGAGACAATATAGATCAGCACCCACACACAAGCTCCTTCAGGCTATCTGCCGACAGCATAACTTTAGAATGGAGACTTTTATCTTTTCCCTCACTCATCAGGTTTCCTGTCACCGGATGGTAACAGGAAATAAAAACCCTGTAATAAAAAGACACCCTGGCCTTTTCATATCTGATCACCATTTCTTATCACTATGTATACATGACGGTATGGGGTCAGCCTCGTGTGCATTCATGTGCATCAGCCCCTAATTATATGACTCACACCTTTCTGTGACCACACCTCAGGTCCCTATGGCAGATACGCCACTGTACTTTTACATAGTTTGCTTCAATCCAATAACGTGGAGTAACCACATCTCCTTTTATATGATTCTTTTCTTTTCTTTTCTAACTTATAAACGCTCTAGGCATGTCGAAGAGTATTCATGGAACACTGAGACTTACTAACATCTTCCAATACAAAATTATTAATATAAAATCATAATAATATGCAACAGTCAAATACAGTTCAATGTGAGGACTCAATAATGTTTGCTCCCGGCATGTCCTTCACTTTTCCACAGCAGTATCTAACTTTTGCAGTTTTAATCAAGCATGTAAATACATAAAGCATTCTTACCACTAATTCAAAGAAATATGTCACAAATAACGTTGACTGCCAAAGAATATGGCCTCAGTTTTGCTCTGCCCCGTCCAGATAGTGAATTTAGTAGTTAATTTTACAATTTATCACATCTGCTCTCAACGTAGTTGTTTGTATAAAATTTTCTAGTCAAATGGCCACGAGACTACTATGCCTTTTGCCAATATCTATTAGAGCCGACCAATGAAAGCAGGCACTACTAAATCTTTTTGAATTTAGTTTGAAAAAGCAAAACAAATTCCAAACAAACTATGTGCCTCGTAGTCCATTGGTCAGTCTGCGTTAGTTATGCCAATAGAAAAAGATGTTTAGTTTTAGTTAACATTTCCCTATCTCCCCCTTTACTCCTATACTCTTATACCAACCAATAGGATTTGAATTACTACCATGCCTCTTTTTTAAACTTGCGTCCCCAATACGTTATGTGTAACGAGCAAGAACAACAGTCTGTCCGTCCAAGCGTTCTTAGACATCTAGTATTATCTCAATAACTTGGCTAATACTTGGACTACCATATCTTTTCAAACATATTTTTGCTCAGTGGACACTAAGCTATCATACTATATGATTTTTATGGTCAGTTTCCTTATGGTTTAGATTTTCAGTTTTGTCACTGTCAATCGTCAAATATAACTTATACACAAGTCGGCCATCTCTCCCCCCCCCCACTTCCCCCCCCCACCCCCCTGTCTCTATCATTTTTCTCATTATTCAAATAACCAACAAGTTTGAGTCACGTCAGAATTTTACCGCTACAAGGAAATGGAAAACTGTCTGTGTGTTTGTCTCTGCTGGCTTTGCCCACAGCGTGTATATTAGAGAGACCGCGTGCAGAGCGAAGAGGGGTTTTTTAAACCGTTGGTAGTGTTGGCGTTAATTATTACAATCGTCTCGTTCTTACTACTGGGAAATGTCCGAATTATTACAAATTTTAGTGTTAAAGTTAACATATTACGTTAATTCAAACGCCAGTTTGGTCACACAGTTCTGGCAATTCGTTAATTATAAGCTTTTCCGCCATTTCGTGCAGCAGATCGGCGAGATGTTAAAATGTTTATTGTACGTTTCGAACCGTAACTAAAAGCGTGTTAGATTTTTACGGCGGCGCATTTTTTTTAGCATTCCCACTGCACCAAAGGCAGCACTCTACTGGCGTTGAAGATGAAAATAGTCAGACACCCGAGGGCGGGTGTATTTAGTATCATAGGACTAAAATCTTACTGAAATAAGCGATTATCTCACAGATTTCGCTACAATGAGTAAGTTTCTCTAATCCAGCCTATCTATACGATTATAATTTAGTACAAGACAATCTTTCCCTCCTCATTTATATAAATATGAGTTTAGCCACACACACACACACACACACACACACACACACACACACACACACACACACACACACACACACACACACACACACAGCTATGTGACAACAAGACACACAAACATGAAAAACTACCGGTAATTGGGTATGGGTCTGACCAAAACACAAAGCTAAGTTTCTTTTGTTGTTTATTATCATTAAACTTGAGAACACCAAATATCAAAAGAAAAATCAAATAAAATCAGATTTACATACATATGAAATAGCAGAATAAATGTGCCCTCCCCCTCTTGAAAAAAGAACCCAAAAAGTTAATAATCCAAATGTCAAAGGTTAGTACTGTGTTACAGAATAGACAGTAAAGAAAAACAAAGTTCCTACTAAATGCTACTCAGTAAAGTAAAACAATTTTAAGCAAAATCCAGGGTTGGTACAATTCCTGTAACAAAGAAAAATATTCACTCTCTCTGCCATACAGTGGCCCACTCAATCACGCTTACCTACTCTGGGTGATATCCCTTGGAATTACAATGATTCCTGAATATACAAAATGTCAGGTGTATTTCCCAAATTGACCCCAGTCCATCCTCTAACAAATAAGATTAACGAGGTGGACGACAAATTTGGTGTCTTATTAATGGATGAACAAATGTCACTTCGAATAGTTAGTGTAGAAACCGAGATCTTGAGGTTCATAGTAAACAGAGGAAAGTACTTCCGGTATTGGGAAACCTCTGGTTGCTAAAACTTTTACAATTGATGATGGTAATCTTATCGGCTGGCTCTATGGTGAGTGCCGATTCTGAAACAGCGTAAATTCTGGATGATACACTTGAATACGACTGTCAATAGCCAGATAACGTTATTTTTCTGCACAACCCCAGTGGGCTGATAAAATTGAAAAAACATCGTTTATCGTTGGCTCACAAATGAAATTGGTGACGCACAAGCCAAGAAAAAGACAACATTAACCCATCAGTAAATGAAGAAAAAGAACCGCTGATCGCTCTTGTGATCAGGTCAGAACAACAGAATGACAATCTCCACGACTGCTATTAACACATCTTCCACAATGGTTCTAGACTACGTGTTTAGACTATCCGGAAAATTCTGAGTCACAACTGATAGCAGGTTTAAAAAAAGCACAGTTTATATATCATCACGGTTCTCTGATCTATAGATGATGCTACTTTTCACGTTATCGCGTGGATCGAGAGAATCAGAAACCTGAGTTCCCCAGATAAAGGCTTTACGGTCGCTCTGTCTCAGTTTTAGACCGCCATCAAAGACTTAAATCCGTGTAACGGGTTCTCGTAGATTTTGCCCGTATCTGAAGATCAAAGCTCGGGGTTTTCCCTCAGTGTACGAACATAAAAGGGTACTCGGGGAAAGATTTTTGCCCATGCGTCTACTTTAAAAGGTCCGGTGTTATTCACGTGCGGTCTGTCAGTTATCCGATGATTGACAGATCAGCTTAGTGAAAAACTTGGGTAAACAAACCTGATTCGCTCCCAGTTATGACTGACAGGTCACGAAGTTTGAAACCTTGTGGTAGCTCGTGTTAAGCACAGAAATAGAGGTAGGACTAAAAGTGAGTAAACACAGACTGTAAATGCATGGTTTTGCTAGCAAATCAAAGGACGCTAACGGGATTACAAACGATGCAGGCTATATTTCCATTATACGTCACAATGATGGAGCCACTTATTCATACTTAACCGAGCTTCTTAATATACTTACTTACTTAGTCGTTCCCCTTCTACCGTGAGGTGTAGAGGTTTGGAAGAGAGAGCGCCAGAGTATCCCATCGGCTGTCTTCCTCCTGGCCTGGTCCCATTCTAGTCCTCGGTCCTTCAAAGATTGTCTAATGTTGTTCTCCCAGCGGACTCTCGGTCGTCCTGGGGGTCTGGATCGCTGGCTCTTTGTTTCCCATGCCTGTCGTGGTAGCCGATCTTCTCCCATACTGCAGACATGGCCAAACCATCTTAGTTGGGACTGTTCAACTTGGGTCTGCAGGCAGTGGGATTTTAGGCCTTGACGTATCGTCTGGTTGCGGACCATGTCTCTTCTTGTTATTTCAACCGCCTTCCTCAGATTTCTCATTTCTGAGGTTTGGATCTGGCTTTTGTGGGTTGAAGTCATTGCCCATGACTCGCATTCCTATGTCAAGACTGGGACATAGGTGGAGCTGTAAATAGCTATCTTCGTTTTCTTACCAACCTCTCTCTTGCTGAGGAATCCTCGATTTAGGCCTGAAAAAGTCTCCCAGCTGCTGCTTTTCAAGTGGCCAACTCTTCTTTGATGCCTCCCTTTCGGTCTATAACAGCCCCGAGGTATTTAAATTGGTCGATCTGCTCCAGGACCTGTTCTCCCAGCTTAATCTGATGTCTTCTTTCTTCTCGTGATATCACCATGGATTTTGTTTTAGAGCTGCTTATGACCATCCCTCTCTTCTCCAGTTCTTCCGTCCAGACTTGCAGGTTGGATTGGAGATGTGCCTCTGATTTAGCAATCAGAGCAACATCATCAGCAAATGCCAGCTTTGAAATACAGAACTGTCTCATCTTCCTGTACCCAACTGAATACTTTCTTGTTCTCTCCTTACATGCCTTGATGACATCGTCCATGAGGAGTATGAAAAGATAAGGTGACAGGATATCACCTTGTCTTACACCAGTGGTGGTCCTGAACTCTTCTGACTTATGGTTTGCTGTCATCACATAATTTCTGCAAGACTCGTAGAAGCTCTGTATAGCATGAATCAGAGGTGCTGGAATGTTCTTCCTTGCCAAACAGTCCCAAAGTTTGCCCCAGGTGACCCTGTCAAACGCCTTTTCCAGATCTAAGAAACAAAGATGGATCTCACTCTTACACTCAAGAGCCTTTTCACTCAGCTGTCTGAGTGTGAAGATTAGGTCTTGAGTACTTCGGTTTGCTCGGAATCCGCACTGGACCTCATCCAATTGTGTCTCAGCTAGGCGTCGGAGTCTCTGCTCTAGGATTCTAGAGTAGATTTTACCATGGACACTGAGAAGGGATATGCCTCTATGGTTTCCACATTGTGAATGTTTCCACATTCCACTTTAAGGGTCCTACAGGCAGCGTGGTGCAACAAGACCATACCAAAGGATTGGGAGATTGCCATCACAACACCAATTTTCAAAAAGGGTGACTTCTTAATATAAATGAGGAAAATTCCAGAAATGTTGACGCCAATTAGCAACAGAGGCATGAATATTTGTGAACAAACTTCCGGCGTCATGAAGTTTATTGGGGAGAAATGCGCGTTATTTCAATAGGATCTCAATGTGTAGTTCCCATGCCGGAGCGCGGCATGACAAGATTACAGTTTTGGTGGGGAAAAAATGGGACAAGACATAAACGCCAATGCAATTTTCTAAAACAGAACATATTTCCCACTATGTAATTTTTAATTTAATTTTGTGTGACCATCTTAAGGGGAGGTTAAACCCCCAAAATGAAAAACACAGAATTATAAGTTAATATCTATATCTGGTCATTTATACAAGCACAATGACTGAAAAAAATACAAAACATTGAGGTATATACTAAAAACTTGCAATCTATGGCGGAAAAACAGTGAAAAAAAGGCAAATTTTAGCTTTTTTGGGTATTTTGTTGCCCAAGATATCTCAAATGTGTGTACAACTTGAGTTATGAAATTTGGCTGTTTTATTTGTTAATATATGATAATGATTGTATACTAAAATAATTTTGATTGGTTTGATATCTGAGTTTTTTTGGATTTTAACATACCAATCGAAAAATAGTTGAAATTTTTAAGGGGGGTATCTTAGCTATTTCTCAACAGTTTTGTAGTTTGTTAACATATATCCTTTATTTTAGTTTATTTTAATGAGCACTATGTGTACAGCATGTGGCCCAAGATTTACTGCTGTATCACTAATAGTTTTTGAAAAATCGTGGGCAACGTGCCCACTTTTGTGTGAAAAATGAGGTTTTGAGAAAATTAAGAAAAAAGGGAGGAATTACACTTTTACACAAAATTTACTCACCTCAGTATCCCCCTGCTATGTAGGAATCATCTCTGGTATTTTCCTTTATTGATTCCATGTTCTTTGTCATACTTTGCAGCTTACTTTTCATTAAATTCTTCATTTCTGCAGACTGTATGCGCTTTTCGTCAGTTTCCGAAAAAATGCATCCTTTCTCTGGTAGACATGTACTTTGTGGGAAGAAGCGATTGCTCTACCCTCAGCAGACTCAGTACATGTAGGAGAGGCTTTGCTCTCAATATTCACAAGATTAGGATACCCTTATTAGATATTAACTGACAATGGTTCACAGTTCAGAGGGAAACTGATGGAGGAAGTTTTTACGATTTTTCAAATATTGTCGTCCGCACATTTTATCATCTACAATCGATTGGACAAGTGGAAAGATATAACGGGACTCTACTTACAAATTTATTTAAGCTCGCACAGGAGAAACCAGAATCCTATGATTCGTTCTTACCTGCAGCTTTATTTGCGTATAAGGAGGTACCCTACCACTCTACTGGAATACCTCCAGCCACGTTATTATTTCGATGACCCATCAAAGGACCCCATAAAAATTAGCCAGTCAAAATTATTTTTACACATGAAACTATGTTTGAAAAACTTGAATTCTGTTTGCTTCAGGGAAATGAATATGGTACCGACAATTAAAATCCATGCATTAGAAGCAATATAGCATCACAAATATACCAATTTGTATATTTTACATATATAATTAGGTAAAAATACACTTACCTGACATACTTAAAAAATTTATATAAAATCATCCATAAAGGTTTTAGTGAAAATAAACATACAGAAATGTGGGCAAATGAATGTACTTTCCAGTGCAATATGTATCTAAAATTTGATATTTTCAATGAAATTCTTCATTTTTGGGGGTTACACCTCCCCTTAAGTAGAGTCGTGTAAATCGCGTACGTCGATATATATATATATATATATCTATATAAATGTTAATTGTTAACCCCAAAAGAAGAGTCCTGATTTGATGAAGAGATGTTTATTGCCCGGGCTTGTACAGTTAAAAACAAGAAAAATCAACACAATTTGTCGCGAATCATTGCTTTGGAAAACCTGTTTGTCAGTTTCAATTTTTATATTTCCAAACAAAAGATGAAATAAGGAGAAATAATCCTATACACAGAATTGATGACCCACCAAAACTGAAATCGATTCCGCTGGAAAGTTTTCCGGAATCGTCCATCAATTCAGTTACAGCCCATGGGTTCTGAGGGGTCAACTAAAGTGACCCACTCGTCGGTCCATCCCCAGCCTAATTGCCGTTCTTTCGATTACCTCTATAATCTAATTGTCGCTTTGGCCACGGTGTCTAGCAAACACTGTCCGCTAAGCGAACGCTCTGGAAGAGTCGCGAAAGATCCATCCTCCTAACTCTTTCATTAGAGGCTGACCCGACTGGTGGGGAAGGCGGTGTTTGTTAATGATGTACATATTGTAAATTGTTCCTGACAGCCCTAATACACTTGACATAAAGCCTTTGTTATAGTCGGGTTGTGGAGAAACATTGAGTTCGAAAATAGTGAACAAATTAGTTGCCATATTTGATATTATTTTCTGGTTTGTATTTTAGTTTACACCGTGAAATACAAATGACGCGTGATTTGACGCCAGAAAATAATCAAATATATAGTGACACAGTATTTATTAACATCTTTTTAAACAAAATGTTGCCTCGTTTTGTCGAGGCGGACTCTATTCAACATAGACACAGGGTCCGTTGGTTACATTATGGTGCATATCCAAATAGAAAAAAACGTTGCGGTCTGTTTCAGTGTCATATCTTTTTTCTCTATTTTGCGGGTTTTGTCTTCTTGTGGCGAGGCACAAGTCTTTCAACCTACACATAAAGTCCTTTGGTTATATCAGAGAGTAATATACCATTCCAAAATAAGTGAACGCTGTTAACTGAAGCGTTGTGTTGATAAACTGTAAGCCCTGAAAAGTACTACTAGCATCTATCAGCTAGAAGGAAGTAGCCCTGAAAAGGACTGCTAGCCCGATCAGCGTTGATAGAAACTAAGTTCTAAGAGGGACTAACTATCTATCTGCTAGCATGAAGCCCTGAAAAGGACCTGCCCCAAAAATTGTTTGTTTGATTTTATTTTAAGGACTATCTTCATTGCACACGGATCACTCCATCAGTGCTCCGATCTCCTCCCTTAGATCACACAAGGAGGATCACAGTACAGTGCACGAACTCCGTAGCACCGGTGAGAATCCCAATGTGTGTATATAGGAATCACACATTCTATAAATTATTTTGTGGTGGGCAGGTTTCTAATTTTAAAATTTTGGTTGCCAGGGCAGTGGCCAGACAAGCCTGCTCTTTACGATTTCCAACTGCCGTGGGATTTTTAACGTGCGCAACTTGCACACGGGACCTCCTTATTTTTTTCGCCCTTATTCAATAAGGCTAGGCATCCGATCTCACTACCGAGGAGACCGGGGGGAGAAAGGGGGGGGGGGGGGGGTATGACATCATTAGGACCACTGGTTCTGAAAACAAATTCCGTAAATTATACTCTCTCAAGTAGGAATCGAACCGGTACATCTAGAACTCGAGGCGGACGCTTTACCTCTTATCCAATCCGACCCCCGCCCTAAAAAGGACTCGCCAGCTACGCCAACGCTGCCTGTACCTCCTCAATGTTCAGCGATTAATGAGTTAATTGTTCAAATTGCATACAAGAATACCTAAGGTTTCAACCAATCAATTGACAGTTGTTTTGCATCTGGGTCACGAGAGTTTTTTGGCATACGGGCTTTCCCGTTAGTATGGTGTGTAGCCTCCTCTTGCATCGATCAGCGACTGGCATCTCCTAGGCATGGATGCAATCAGACGTCTGATGTGGGCCTGTGGGATGGCTGCCCACTCTTCCTGGAGTGCCTGGAACAATCACGACGATTGGCTGGAGCAACGTCTCGGCGACAAACACGTCTATGCAGCTCATCCCACAGGTGCTCGATCGGACTCATGTCTGGAGACAGGGATGGCCAGGGAAGGGTGAGAATGTTGTTGGCAGTCAACCGTGCACAATGGGGTCTGGCGTTGTCCTGTTGAAACACAGACCTTTGGGCAGCCAAAAGTGGAAGGACATGGGGTCGAAGAATTTCATTGACGTATCGTTGCGCATTCAAGCCTCCTTCAATGTGCACCAATTGACTCCTTCCGTTGTAACTGATCATTCCCCACACCATTGCACCTCCACCACCGTGCGGCGGAGCTTCATCAACGCAATTTTGGGCAAAACGTTCATTTCGCCTACGGTAGACCCTACGCCGTCTATCATGACGCTGCAAAAAAAAAGAAAGATTCGTCACTAAACCAGACACGTCACCATTGATTGTCAGCTGCCCAGGGACGATGCTGGTTGGCCCAAAGAAGTCGATTTTGGCGATGGCGGCGCGTAAGGACAGGTCCTCGGTGAGGTCGTTGTGCCCAAAGTCCAGCGTCATGCAGTCTATACCGGACAGTTTGATCAGACACATGACGTCCTGCAGGAAATGACTAGGCAGTTGAGGAATCTGTTGTAAACCTGTCTCTGAGGTGACGAAGCCAAATAAAGCGATCCTCCGCTGCTGTTGTCACTCTGGGTCGTCCACTGTGATGCCGGTCTTCAACTGAGCCAGTGGCTTGGAACCGGTGCAACATGAGCTGTGGTCAAAAATTGCGTCATAAACACTATTGACCACTGCGTTGTAACGATTACAAAAACAAACGCAATTCAGGTCAACACGTGCATTTGACACTGTAAAGAACATTTGAGGCTGGTTTTTATATACCCTAGCACCAAATTTTACTTACAAACTCATAAAAACGCGCCCTCGGATAGCTATGCGTTTCTTTTTTTGAACAGTATAATAATCACATCTTCTTTCTTTTCACTTCGTTATAGTGCTTTTTATACCCTGTTCAACCGGACCCTTAATGGGTCGTTTAGGTTTTAATTAGGGCATATTGAGTGCTTTATTTCATTTTGAAGCTAGGCCAGTGTTAGCCCTGAAAAGGGCTGGTCCTGAGAAGGGTCCCTAGCTTACTGTCTGGAGTCGTCTCGTTATCTTTTCCCAATATTTCGGCTTCTGCAATTATTTTGTCCTTATGTGTTATTTATTATCTCAACCCGCTCTGGCTTGTTTGTTGGCAGTTCTGAAAAGGACTATGAGCTGAGACACAAATTCGTATTTGCTTCAGAATCTGAATCACCCAGCCTGTGTGTATCTCTGGTGTCTACTACTAGTGTCGTCTTTCTTAACTCTAGCTGTCTTACGGTTTTGTAGATTATAGCTGGGATAAGATCCTTTAGAATTTCTTCCAGTGCTTTTTCTCTTGGTTGACGCTTGAATTTTTGTGTTGTGTCATATCTTATTTCTGTGATGACTTTTCTCTTCACTTCAATTCTTTTAAGGATTTTTTTTTCGTTTTCCGTTTCATTTTCTGCTAACTTTGCGATGCTTTCTTGGATTTTTTGTTGTATTGCTTTCATCTCGCGGATCATTTGTTTTGCACTATTCAAGTCGCCAGGGATTTTTCCGCATCTGACAGTTGGTGTTGTTCAGGTTACTGTTTTCGTTTCCTTCTCGCAGTTTTTGCTTGATCTCTCTCACCTCAGACTGTCAGTTGTCTGATTTGAATTGCAAGGCCTTGCTCCTATTTTGCTGTAGACAGAGGGTTTGCTGTTGCTCTGCTGCTACGAACATGTGTTATTAGTATTTCGTTACTAGTAACATTTAAAAAAAAACAAAAACATTTTGCCTCGTTTTGGCAAATAATTTTTCAAGGAGTTTATAGCTTGCGGTAAAAAAATGTAACATTAAATTGACGAAAAGCTTGGGTCGCTTAAGCGCTTATCATATTTTATCCATAAGTGTCTAATGAAGTATAAAGCAGAATTTAATTTCATGTAGAATCAGCGCCCCAGGCCTTTTGTCACTTTGATGTGGCTTTTTATCACTTTGATGTGGCTTTTTAGTGCATTAAAAGCCTGTGTTTAAATTTTTTTTTTAAATATTTTATATTTTCTTCTTTTTAGTGTTATTTTTTTATTCTTTTTAAATTTAAGTCAAATGTAATCGCTCCGCTAATGACATTATCAGTTTGCGATAAACGAGTCCAGAGCACAGGAGGCGGATTTCATTATTCAGTATATTACACAGAAAGTTAAAATGTTTTGTTTGTTTTATTTAAAAAAAAAATTTTGATTAGATTTGTAAATTACATTGTTTTTAAAATGTAGTTGTCAGTTGTGTGTATGTCTGTGTACGCGCGTGCGATAATGTGTGTGTGGAAAAGGGGGGGGGGAGGAGACGTTTCAATATTTCTCTCAAGAGAGACAATCTTGTTGGAAAGAGTACATCTAGATTATTTGTAGTTATCGCCCATTTCACGGATGATACAATAAATAAAAAAAATTAATTTTAATTTTATTCATTTTATTATTTTTACGACTGATTATTGTATTGTCATGGGGAATACACAACTATGCCAAGTTTTAGAGCTATTGCTCATCTGGAAGTGTTTGAAAAATCGATTGCACGATTTGAAGGTGACAAGAGAGTGACATACGTTGCAAGTTAAAGAAAAGCCTGTTAAAAAAGTGTTCTTAACAGTTATAGATAAGATTTTGTTAAGGGTAGTGGGACCCCTGCAAAGATAATATAATAAAAACATGAAAAAAGCGGGGGGAGAGGTGGAAGTAAGAGATAAACTAATTGTTGTACACATGTTTTTACCCTGCACGCACGAGCGTACTAACGTGCATGTGCCGTTGCTGTAGAGCTCAGTGCGTTATGACTCCGTTGCACTTTTGCACTGGGTCCCCTTTAAGCCTGGGGCCCTTGTCTAGTGGGCCTAATGAATATTTCGGCGCTTTTTATAGCGACTTCATTGCTTCCGGAGCGTTTTAAAGACCAACCCAACATCAATGTGGTATTAACACGTATTATTGACTCAGTTATACTTTGGAAAAGGTGAACACTGGTGGTAACTGAAGTATAGTGTTGATAAATACCAGTGGTTCCCAAATTGGACAGTACAGCTGTTTGTGGGCGTTATGAGGATCCAAGGTGGCGATAAGGGATAATTTATAGTTTCTTTTTCAATATAATGCAGGAAGTGGAGGGGGCGCTGGTGATGTGCTTTGGGAAACACTGATATATACTAAGACATTAAACGGTCTAAAAGTGTCTTTCTGCTAAAATAATGAAGTACTGAAAAGGACTTGTACTACAAAAGGACTGGTACTACAAATGGACTTGTACTACAAAAGGACTTGTACTACAAAAGGACTTGTACTATAAAAGAACGTGTACTTCAAAAGGATTTGTACTACAAAAGGATTTGTACTACAAAAGGACTTGTACTACAAAATAAGGTAAAACTTCCTATTAGTAAAAAGGACAAAGAAAGTTTAATACATTACGATCAAAAGTATTTCGTCGGAAACAAACGAATAAAAAACCAGAAAGCAAAAGAGGTGAGAACTAAGTGATGAACACGAAAAATTAATAATAATAATAATACGACACGCAGATTACCGTAGCCAATTTTCTTTCGGTGCATACGCAAGATGGCTTCTACACCCAGGAACTAATATTAAAAAAGGTAGTTGAGGAAATAAAATTAGTGCGGGGAAAAATTAAATAAAAGTAAAAAACAAATAATAATAAAATATAATGGATGAGTGGAACCGGCTAGTGAGAAGAGAGGTTTGTAGGACCTACTTAACAAAAAAAACAAAAAAAAAGACATGGCGAAATCGAGAAATAAAGCAATCCCTTTTTCACAGCTGCAGGTCTGTTGCAAACTTTGACTTTGTCAAACATTAATTACTTTGGGAAGAAATTCGAAGAGTTACACCTCGTCATACCATTAGACAGTGACAGTCCCTAATCTCGTGCATGGGACATTATCTATTTTCCTCTAGTCGACACCAAAGGGAGTTAGCTCCCCTTCTCCGTTCAAAGTAGCCAATCAGGGACAATAACGTTATTCCTGGACTTTACCTCCCTTGCTTGACTTTTATTGCAACAGAAGGACTCAACCAATTAGATTAGTCGTGTCTCCAACGGAAATCCCCGATTGCTTTGTGGTTTTTTTCAGGGCGTATTCGATTCCTTAAAACTATGTTGTCACCAAGGAATGAAAGATTGAAATCAAGAAACTCAAAGATAGCGGACTTTTTTTGCTTCTGGTAACGGTTCGATTTCGAGTATCAATCCAGCTATAAGCATAAAGCAAAAAGAAAAAAAGAAAAAAGAAAAAAAGCACTTGAATATTAATCAACTCTGAAAGTGCTAGCGGTCCTTTTCAAGACCATACCATCACCATGCTAAGGGGTTTGAATAAAAAATATTAAAATTATTACCTATTAGGTGAAGGCAGGGTGTTGCAAGTGGCGTGTTGCAAGGCGTGGTTTGGTTAGCTCTGAACAATGTTCCATGTGATATTAATAAAACAGTTATAAATGTCTGGCCATTGTTTTATCTTCTTGATATTCTTGAGTGATCGTGTATCGTGCCTTCTATGTAAGATTACGCGAATGCAGGGGTGGAAGATTCTGAACAATAATTGAACCTGGGAATACGATTGATGTGACAAGTCGGTTCATAGAGTCCACAAATATTTAATACAGTTTACACGTCAAGACGATTCATGCATGTTGATCACAAAGGTACATATTATAACTTGAAAATATATGGCATAGATATGTAGATATCCTATCAGTCCTTGTCCAATAATCAAATTACTGTATGCAGATTGTCATAGCTGTATGCACGCGCGGTTGGGGTTTTCCAACGGCCGACAGTGAGTCTATGAGTCTGGTAAAATCAAATACTATGGACTGTAATTCATCCTTCCTTAATTTTCACTTTCGTACTGACCTTTAATCATTTCAAATCTTCGTAATAGCAATGGACTGACCCATGTCCGTACTTGCATAAAATATATCTGTATGGCAATACCATGCTCAACATTGGAAGGAAAGTCAGACGCGTCTTAACAGCTTGACGGTCAATGTAAAAAGGGTATGGTTTCTTAGTTACCGACTGTGTCCTAAACAACGCTATACACGTCATAATCGATCGTGTATGAAGCGTTCAGTAATTGAAACATCTATCGCAATATATTAAATGTCTTAACCTTTACAATTGCACGTCTGGTAACCTTTAGCAGACGGCGTTAATATCATATACCGTAACAATTCCCTGTACACCGGGGAAAAAAAAAATCGATAGATTTTTTTTTCAATATCTATCCGACTTAACAATTTTTCAAAAAAAATTTAACACAATTGTGACATATGGCCGACGATGTTCTGAGTAGAACCGTGTTGCGGTCGTGTCAACTAACTATTTGTCATAGTCATCTAATCATAAATCACATTATATATCAATATTATACATATTATTATATCAACTAAATAAATGTCCAATGTTAATAGTGAATGAGAAAATTAAATTAAAGTAAGGTCTGTCGTATTAGTATGTCATATAGGAATTAATTTGACTAATTAAAATTAAATTAATTAATTAAATTAAGAGTTAAATTATTAAGGTTCTAATGTAACGCGATGTTATGAGAGAAGAAAAGACAAACTAAGTAAGAAGAAATAGAAAGAAATTCGAATATAAGTTTAACTTAATTGTGTGTGTTAAGTGTTAGTGAATAATAACTATCTAATTTAACTAACTAAATAATGTATAGGTACATTAAAAAAAAAAATTATTAATCTAATACTTGTGTGAGATTTATTTTCTCTTTTCATAATTTCTTCTTTTAGTATTTCGTTCTCTTTTTTTTGTTCTTTCATTTCATTTTTTTCTCACATTTCATTTTATTGATAATAATTCAATTAAGAAGTTAAGTTAACTAATTAATTAGTATAGGATATGATGATCCATCCGTAGTCTTGATCCTGATGAATTCTTTTAGGCAAAAATGTTCAAACGTTTACGTTGGAAAGAAATGTCATTTATCCTAGCATCCAAGAATTAAGTATACACAGGAACATCAGTTCGGTTTGTCGTCAGACATAAATCCATGATTGTTCAAAGAGTATTCATATCTCGTGTATGGACGTTAGACGAAGTTTGAATGTCTATATATACCTTGATTGTCTTTTAATTCAATTCTGTGATGCATATAGTGTTTATACAGTTTAAATTAAAGGCAAGGTTAGTTCCTTTATAGTTGATACTTCGTTCAATCCAATGTAGTTCTGATTGATGTAGTTTAAGAGTGTCAATATTGATTATTCGTCGTCAATAGGATTACGTGACAATGCAGCCGGCTTCAGCTTTCTTGATATATATAAGGTGGGGTGTAGAATGCCATCATGGTTCTGGAGCAGGCATGCACCAATGCCGTAGTTACTAGCATCTGTTCGTAAGAAAAATCTTTTGGAAGCATCGGGAAGTCTTAAAATTGGTTCATGTGAGAACAAATTTATAATTTTGTTGAAAGTTTCATTGCATGTACCAGTCCATGTCACCTTCACCGGCATATCTTTTTTTAACAATGAAGACAATACAGCCGTGATGGATGACAAGTTTGGTATGAATCTACTGTAATATTGAACAAGTCCTAACAAACTCCTGACCTGTTTCTTCGTCTGAGGAACTGCTATGTTTAGAATTTTGGAGACTGTACTAGGTAACGTTCGGATATATCCCGATCCAATGATATGTCCCAAAAAGGTTATCTCATTACACGCGATTTGCACCTTTGTAG
Source organism: Oreohelix idahoensis (assembly GCA_024509875.1). NCBI lineage: Eukaryota > Metazoa > Mollusca > Gastropoda > Stylommatophora > Oreohelicidae > Oreohelix > Oreohelix idahoensis. The sequence goes on along the minus strand of JAMPIV010001221.1, from coordinate 372,370 downwards.
GTTTAGCAGTTAGATGATAATTCCTTAGAGTGTCAAAAACATATCTAAGTCCCGAAACATGTTCCTCAAACGACGAACTAAACAAGCATATGTCGTCAATATATGTAATAACGTCTGGTCTACCTGATAAAATTTGTCGCATCAGGCGAATGAAGGTAGCTGGCGCATTAACAAGCCCAAAAGGCATCACATTCCACTGGTATAGACCTTGTGGCGTGGAAAATGCGGTGTAGTACTTAGCCTTTTCGGTCAGTGGTATCTGCCAATAACCTTTAGTTAAGTCTATCCTACTAAATATAGTTGCGTTAGATAGACGTGGCAGTAAGTCGTCAATAAGTGGATGTGGTTCGCTGTCAACTATAGTCTTAGCATTTAATTTTCTATAATCAACACATAGTCTAATGTTATTGTCCTTCTTCCGGACAATCACTAATGGAGAAGAGAATGGCGAATTACTAGTCTCAATGATTCCCAGAGACAACATCTGTTCAAGTTCCTCAGTAGTTTTAGGAAGGAAATGTAAAGGAACAGAATAGGGATGTACACGAATATGTGTATCATCATTGAGAGTAATGTCATGACTGATAGCCGATGTGCGACCCGGGACGTCGGTCAACACATCTGGATAAGATTGTAATAGATTAGCAATCTGTAGACGCTGTTGCGGTGTAACCGTTGAAGAGATGGTGACATCCCGCCAAGATTCAGTAGGTTGAACTACTGGTACAGGTAACGGTAAGTGTACCTCAGGAAAAGAAGATTCTTCTTCCTGGATGACAGATACGTTAGTATAATGACAAGTGGATACTGTGTTGTCATCTAGTTCATGAAAAATTGACTGTAAGTGTTCAGGACGTGTATGAAATTGCTTGAGCATGTTAATATGAAATATCTTTTTGTGTCCCTTGATATCTAAGACGTAATCAACGTCGGAAATTTTATCAATGACTTTGTAAGGACCATTCCAAGATATCAGTAATTTATTGTTATTGTGAGGAAGTAACACATAAGCCTCGTCGCCTGGGAATAATTGGCGTAATCGTCGAGACCTATTTTGTAGAGATCGAGCCTTAGCTTTTGCAGCCTCAGAAGAAGCTGTTGCCAACTGGCAAGACTCAATAATGTTCTTCCGAAGATTAATCACGTACTCGTAAGATGACTGAGTGTCCTGAGTCATCTCGTCGTCAATTAATAAGTCTTTTATTAGTCCCATAGGACCTCTTGGGGGAGCACCAAAAACTAATTCAAAGGGAGAGAAGCCAGTTTGTTCATGCGGTACCTCCCGATAAGCAAATAGAACAGCTGGGAGTGCTCTGTCCCAGTCATGAGGGTGCTTAGCAGTAACCTTATGTAGTAGTTGTTTAAGTGTACGGTTAAGTCTTTCAACCGCACCATTACTCATCGGATGATAAATACTACTTAAATTCCTATCAATGTCCCAAGTTTTCATGACTTCCTTCATGGTGTCAGATATAAACTGCGACCCATGGTCTGATAAAAGTTTTCTAGGAAACCCTATTCTAGAAAAGATGAGATGTAGTGCATCAGCTACATCTGTGGTAGTGGTGGTCTTTAATGGGATAGCTTCTGGCCATCGTGTGCACAAATCAATGCACGTAAGGACGAATCTATGTCCTCTGGCCGATGGTAGCAATGGACCAATAATGTCTATTGCCATCTTGTCAAAAGGTCTCACTGAGATATCGCAAGCCTGAATAGGCGCCGTGTGAAAAGCTCCACGTGCTTTCACTTCTTGGCATGTAGTACAGGAACGTACATACTGCGAAATATCTCTTGACACCCCTGGCCAAAAGAATGAAGACAGTACTCGAGATCGTGTTCGAGTATATCCCATATGTCCAGCACAATGTGAGTCATGTGCATGTTGAAGAATGTACCGTCTAAAAGTATATGGGACCATAACTTGTTGTTTCATTTGTGATTTGTCATTAAAACATCTAATCAATATGTCATTTTTAATAACAAAACAATGTTTGTTATTATTACCTGAGGATAGATTGTCAACTTTATCGACCAACTTAAAAAATTTTTTTTTAAAGATTTATCCTCTTTTTGTTTGGTTGCAAATGTTTCCCTGTCAATAGGTGAATTGACTACAAATTCCTCTTGGTTGTCTGCATCCATTTTATTATCATCAACTTTCTCCATGAGTTGAGTCTGCGCTCTAGTCGTCACGGCGTTTCCAGTGCATAGGTTACGTTTCTCCCATTCTATAATCTCATCTGGAGTACAATCTTTACTGCCGTGTATACGACCAACCATCAAATCAGCTATAGGCTTCTTTAGCATACATACTTTTACGTTTCCTGTGAAAAAAGGAGTGTTAACATGAATAATAGCTGTGGGGTAAATCTCTATTGTTCCACCAAAAGTCATGCAACGGACATATTCCCCCATTGCACAGCTGGGATGTACCAGCGACTGTCGTACACCAATCGTTGTGGATCCCGAATCCCTCAACACTGAGACGACGGATCCATTAACTAATCCTCTGTTAAAAATTAATAGGCCTGTTCCATCGTTGACTGCAAGACCTACCTGTGGTATAATATGTCCGCAGTTAAGCACTGTTTCTTTCGCCTTCTGAAAAATAAGATTGCATTGCTGGCAACTATTTGCCACATTATAATTAATAGCAAAACATGCAGCAGAAGACTGTGTTGTATTATTGTCAAGTGGGACCTGAGCTATAGGGGTAGTATTATTTGTAACTGCCGCCCCTGTATTATGGTTGTAATGAGATGATCCCCGAGAATGAGATCGATTCCGAGTATAATTGTTAGAATTATCTCGTCGTCCTCTATAGTAACTATTATCTCGATGTCTCGAGCCATGATTATTACCTCAAAGGTAGCTATAAGATTATTTATTTTGTCAATATATATATTATATTATTATGCCCTAGGCATCTATGATAAATTGTAGTGCTACTTTCTTGGACTATCACTGCATAATTATGCAATGTCCCATATTAACCTTAAATTTCAGAAAAAATTGTAATTAAATTAAATTGCGGAAATGTCACAGACCAAATGAAGGGCAAGGTCTGACCGGAGGTCAACTGAATATTCAAGGTACACACAAAAAAAAAATGACTGCGAAAAATGATGACGTCACAGGACTCATAACGGACGAAAATTTAATAATCATAAAATAAATGATAGTCAGAGGAGAATGGACGAAATAGTAACGAACATGGTACAGAACTGAATAAAATTATTAACTGAATACGAATAAAATACACCAATTATCTACGGGACAGTACAGCTAACGCAAAATCGTCAAACGATAGCAGATTTGGACAACAAGTCCAATGTCAAACCTCAATGGGGTTTCCAAAGGTGCAATCGTTTAACTGCCCTAAGAAACGACCGAAATTAATTCAGGCATCGTGAGAGCCGCAGAATTTAATTTCAGTTCATCCTCCCTACCTCCCACGATTAGTAACAAATACATACGATGGAAAACAAATTTAACATATATACATGAAAATACATAGACATGCCTGATCAAAGCAAAATGGACTCAGTATTACGGTTTTGCAATGACGACAATTTAAACAGCTAGACTTATCTTTCCCGTTGCTTCGATCAGTGCTATAGGTCGTCAACAGCTAGGCTAATGCCCCTGACTGCCTGCTCCTGTAGTCCATTTCTTGTGTCTGCTTCAAATGACTTATTTTTCCCTTGGTTAGGCTTAAAAGAACGACTTCAGTTTCTCCGATAGTTTCACCTACACGAATTTCAGTGACGTCGCGTTGTTAGGCATTAGACTGAGTTCCACGTCATCTTCAGCTGGATCATGTGATCGAAAACTGATCGTAAATATTTCCTTCGAAAGTCATTCAAAAATTTTTTTTGTTTTTGGTTGTTTTCTCGTCCCCAGACACCGGGCACCACTGTTGCAAGTGGCGTGTTGCAAGGCGTGGTTTGGTTAGCTCTGAACAATGTTCCATGTGATATTAATAAAACAGTTATAAATGTCTGGCCATTGTTTTATCTTCTTGATATTCTTGAGTGATCGTGTATCGTGCCTTCTATGTAAGATTACGCGAATGCAGGGGTGGAAGATTCTGAACAATAATTGAACCTGGGAATACGATTGATGTGACAAGTCGGTTCATAGAGTCCACAAATATTTAATACAGTTTACACGTCAAGACGATTCATGCATGTTGATCACAAAGGTACATATTATAACTTGAAAATATATGGCATAGATATGTAGATATCCTATCAGTCCTTGTCCAATAATCAAATTACTGTATGCAGATTGTCATAGCTGTATGCACGCGCGGTTGGGGTTTTCCAACGGCCGACAGTGAGTCTATGAGTCTGGTAAAATCAAATACTATGGACTGTAATTCATCCTTCCTTAATTTTCACTTTCGTACTGACCTTTAATCATTTCAAATCTTCGTAATAGCAATGGACTGACCCATGTCCGTACTTGCATAAAATATATCTGTATGGCAATACCATGCTCAACATTGGAAGGAAAGTCAGACGCGTCTTAACAGCTTGACGGTCAATGTAAAAAGGGTATGGTTTCTTAGTTACCGACTGTGTCCTAAACAACGCTATACACGTCATAATCGATCGTGTATGAAGCGTTCAGTAATTGAAACATCTATCGCAATATATTAAATGTCTTAACCTTTACAATTGCACGTCTGGTAACCTTTAGCAGACGGCGTTAATATCATATACCGTAACACAGGGCCCAGTCACCAAAAGCCTAGAGGCTTTTTATTTATTTTCTCATGTTTCCTACTTAGCTCTTGTTTTCTTTCCTTTCCCTGACGAAGGCCTTGTGGCCGCAGCATTGACTATTATTTTCTTTGTCTTTTGTTCTAGTAAGACGAATCACCTTTTTCGATTTTGTTTTCTTGTAATAATGCACCCTAGCTCGTAGAAACTAGAAGTCCTATTCAGGGCTTAGTGTCTATCATCACTAGTGTTGAAGATGTTCTCTTATTATCCAACTGGTGTAAAAGCCCGTCATAAGGCGGGAATTAAATTCAAAAGCACCAATACCTAACGGCAATTTTACTTCTTCAAAAGTACTAAAAAACCCACTGTCTATCACCACAGTACATGAACTACGTAGCAGCAGCGAAGATCCCAAAGTGTGTATACGGGATCACACATTCATAAATATATTTTTGTGCACACCGTCATTTGCGCACTTTTCTTTGTCGAGTGTTACTATTTACGGGTTAGTATATATATAAGGGAAACAATACGATTAATGGCTAACTTTCATCCAAAGTTGCATCCCTTTAGCGTAACGCACTGACAGAAACAGCTGACATTTTTTAAATAGGATGGCAAAGCCTCTTTGATATAACAATTCGTAGTCACGTGTAGTTCCCGGGGGTCTCTGGTGTGACGAAGAAAGAATATGTCTACTGCTCCCTTAAGCATGTCGTACAAGGCCACTAATAGGAGCTTGGGCATGGGGCTCGCAACCTCATCATATAAAACACATTGCCACATAAACTACAGCTACAGGAGCATGGGAGAGCTTGCAGCAGGCTTCCTGGAATGGGGGGGGGGGGAGGGGCATATGCAGTGGTGGACGCATGTCCCGTAAGGAAGAAGCGCAAAGAAAAATTATGATGAACTTCATTCTAATATAACCAACAACCTTCAGTCTAGGTTGAAAGAAACGTGCCTCGCAACAAGAAAGTAAAATACTCATTAAAAAAAAAAATTGAAAACAAATATTTAACTTTGAAATTGGTAAGCAAGCACAGACAATCAGCTTGTATGTGTTTTTTAAATCTTTATTTGTGAAGCTAACTTTAAATTGGATTGGATTAGCATTCTTCGTTTCTTCTTCTTCTTCTTCTTCTTCTTCTTCTTCTTCTTCTTCTTCTTCTTCTTCTTCTTCTTCTTCTTCTTCTTCTTCTTCTTCTTCTTCTTCTTCTTCTTCTTCTTCTTCTTCTTCTTCTGCTTCTTCTTCTTACACTCTCAGACGTCAACTTGAATATGTTCACAGAAAGTATTTGTCAGCTTGAGGCTGTTTCTATCTCCATAGAGCTTTTCCAGGAATGGTACCGGTGATGACCACATATGCTTTCAATGTTCCGCATATGTTGGGCCTCTTTGAAGCAGATTTTCAGCAGTCATTTTATTGGTGCCACAGTCAGACTCATCGGTAGTTCTTATCTTTATCTGTTGTGGCCCGTGCATTCTTCGTTCAAGTAATTTGTGTTCTTCGCTCTGATCGGAATGTTTGTCATTTATTTTTTGACTTTAAGTAAATTTATTGTCTTACTTGCAATTTGTGTACGCTGGAGCTCATACATCCGGGCTTCTCCATGTTGGACCACTTGAATGTGTCATAATAATAATAGCCCCTTTAGTCATAACTGACTTTGGGAATACGCCCCTGAGGTAACAGCCCTCATCTGCATTTTTTTCAGGTGTTCGTCTCGACGTTTTCTCCTCTCTTCCGCTTGTTGTGAGAGCTCCTTTTCGCCCAATCTGTCATTATAACCATGCCTTTCTATGTACTAACAGAATTTTTTTTTCTACCTTAAATTATCTTCTCCTTTCTCTCTCCCTCTTTTACCATGAGAATTCACGAACCTTGTAATGCTGACAGGTGGTGTTCTCAATGTGTGTCCTAACCAACATAAAGGTCTTCTCATCGCTGATGTTTGTCTGAGTCTTTCAACAAGTTTCACCACTGGTGATCTTGTCATACCATTTCAGATCGTTACATGCATTCTCTTTCTTTTTCGTGTGTGTGTGTGTGTGTGTGTGTGTGTGTGTGTGTGTGTGTGTGTGTGTGTGTGTGTGGGAGGGTGTTCGATTGTATTTTCTATGTTCCTCTTCGTTTTTCTTTCTGTCTTTTTTCTTTGATTGTTTGTTTCTTCGTTTGTTTATTTCGTACTTTCTTTATTTTCTCTCTCTCACCCTGTCTCTCTTTCTCTCTCCCTCTTTCCCTCCCTTTCTCTCTCTCACTATATCTTCATTTCTCTTTCTCCAAATACTGCCCATAAGAAAGCGCCTTCTGTTTAACAAAGCTAAATTTGTTCACAAAATCCTGTCACATAATGCTCCAGCATATCTGTTGAGAAAGTTCAAATACAATGAAAGACGCAGTCAACGTTTTAACAAATTGCACGTACCCAAGCCTAGGCTTGACATATTCAAGAAAAGCTTAGCGTACTCTGCTGCTCATCTTTGGAATTGTCTTCCACATAACCACATAACCACATAACCTAAGAAACAACATCAGTCCCTATTCATACAATCGTAGAATTTTCTAGTTCTGATTACATGCACCCCTAATCGGATTATTCTTTCTTATAATGACGACGTTTGTACTTTTCAACATATTTTATGTCATGTTTATAAGTAGTTAATGTTAATATGAATGTGCTATTTTATTTTACTTTACGTTGAATTCCTTGAAATTGATATGTAAAATGCATGTGAGAATAAATGACTTCAGTATGAAAGGTGAAAGAAAGGAAGGGCAGAATGTCAGACAGGCCTGCATGCCCAATTCTCAACTCTTAGAAAATAAAGTTCGTTCGTTCGTTCTCTCTACACTGTCTCCCTTTCTTCCTCTCTCTCTCTATCTATACTGTCCCCCTTTATCTTTCTCTCACCCTGATCCTCTTTCTCTCTCTCCCCATTTCTCTCTCTTACCCTCCCTTTCTCTTTCTCTCTCTCTCTCACCCTGTCTCTATTTCTATCTTTCAGTTACTCCCGTCTCTCTTTACCCGTCTTCCTTTCTCTTTCTCTCTCTATTTCTCTCTTCCTCCCTCTCTCTAACCCTTCTCCTTCTCTCTCTCTCTCTCTCTCTCTCTCTCTCTCTCTCTCTCTCTCTCTCTCTCTCTCTCTCTCTCTCTCTCTCTCTCTCTCTCTCACAACCCTGTCGTTGTTATTTCTCATATTTTCTTTGATTATAATTGTTTTTAAATTTTTAATTTTTAATGAAGTCCTTTCTTGTTACCAGAGTTTCTTTTCTCTCTCTCTCTCTCTCTCTCTCTCTCTCTCTCTCTCTCTCTCTCTCTCTTTTTAGCAAGTCAGCAGTAATCGTACCTTGGGTATCAATAATCTATTCCGTCCACCGGTGTGACTTAAATTCGATACCAGTTGTCCAAACTTTCTCCAACAGTTTAAAGGTCAATCAAGATGGCGATGTTATTGTTGCGAACTTTCCCGACATGGCTACCAAATCTTCTCGCCCTAGCCCGGACAGTCTTAAATAATTAGCCATGTTTTACGCCCCGCCAGCCAGCTTGAGACATTACCAATTCGCGACTTTCATGGGGGTTAATCAAGAGAGGCAATTGTCTGATTATCCTTTATTAAACCTAGGGGTCTTTGTTTGTTTCTTTTTAAAATGGGAAAATTCTAGGTTGTCAGTGGTGAAGATTCATTCGCTACTTTTCATCCCTCGGAGGAGCTTAGGGTTTACAACATTATTGTCCAGTCTTCTCGATATGTTCTGTTAGTTTATAAAGATCTTTCTATGTCTTCTTTATTCCTTGATGAAGATTGATAGATTCCTTTGCAAGTTTTTTTTCCCTCCTGGTAGATTCCTTTGCATTTTCCCCGCCGCCCCATTTCAGTTTCTTCGCAATTCTTTTTCGTTCCTTTTCTTCTTATTCTTTTTGCCAGCCGTGTTATTTTTTGTTCTTCCTTGTTTCTTTTGTTTTTGTTTATCGTCTGCTAAGGTAGTCATATAGCAGACACTGCCGTCGGGAAGTGAAGCGATAGAAACTTCACTAAATATAGGTCCAGCTTTATGAGATGTGGCGACCAGTTCCCTTAATTGCTGCTTTTACCTTCCCTAGCTCAAAAGAAAAATCAGGTACCTTTACAGATTGGCAGACTGTGCCATGACTCTACTAGTTAAGTTGCAATTTCCTTGTTTCATGTTTTAGTAAAGTTGCTATTTCCTTGTTTCATGTTTCAGTAAAGTTGCTATTTCCTTGTTTCATTACTGTTTTATACCCAGCTTTCAAGTATTGTTTGTGTCATATTTACGTCAGAAAAATATCGACATGGCGTATCAAGTTCGTACTTTTAATAAGAGACAAGACAATAGGTACTTAACATCAAGGAGTCGTAATAACAAACATAGACCATGTGGGTCAGTGGACTAAAGGGTTATAAACGCTTTCCTATCCCGGCACATTTAACAGGTTCCGGGATGGAAGCCTGGTAGCGTTACGTTCCAGTCTACCATGCTGTAAATAGGTACCGGACTCTTTCTTGAGTCAGGGAAGACAAAGACAGCGAGGAAGGAAAGTGGTCACCCCCACCTCATAACAAAAAGATGGTCTAAGTGTAGCGAAGTCACTAACACTTCAATCCCTTACGGCAGTATTTGTTACGGAACTACCTTTGTTTAGACTTGTGGATGAAAGCCCGCCAAAAGTCAGTTTATCTGGACATGACAAAGATGGATAGGATATACACTATAGAAACAACAAACCAATAAGCCAGAAATGTCACTGGCGGGAACTTACAAGTGAAGTGAAGAAGGGGTGACCAAAGAAAGCTTGGAAAACGGTAGAAGAAGAAGTTAATGCAACCCAACGTCATTCGCAGCGCAATAGAAACTATCAAAAATACAAATCTTGATGGAGAGACAAACTTAGGAGACTCATGTTCCATGGTACTTTGCAACAACAGTCAGACGTATTTGAGGAAGGTGTGTTCCAGATAACAAGAAGGATCAAGGCCCACAGACAAACCATACGTCATGGCACAGAAATTCAGCTCTGGCAGGAGCAAGTGAAGCAGCTCCAGTGAATGGTTTTGTCATTTCTGCAGAATGGGAGAAAACTGGATACCACGACAAACATGGGGAGCCAAGAGTCAGGAATCCAGACCTCCATAACGACCCAGAGTTTGCTGGGTGGACTACATCAAACAATCTCTGAGTGACCGAGGACTAGACTGAACCAGGCCAAAAGGAAGAAAGTTGATAGGATAGCATAATGCTCTTTCTGGATAACCTCACACCCCAGGGTAAAGGTGGAGCATGTATACCAGTATGTTCCATGGGAACAATATCTATGGATCCTGCTGGAATAGCTTCCGCGTGTAGTGAGCACTCAAGATCAGATATAACAAATTCTAAGGTTACTACTTATTCCGCTGTTACAGAAAACAGAGCAAATGGGTAATTGTTTACATCAAACAGAGCAAGTGGGTAATTGCGCTTATTTAGACTTCTATTGTTAACGTTATCATGCTGCTTTCTCTCACTATTTAGTGCCCTAAGGCATTCACCTTATATAGAGGCTTTCTTAAGGTTCGAATCCTATACGAAAAACTATATATGGGTCACCTCTTTAACGTCTTTTCATTTTTCTGATATAGCTGTATGTGTATGTGCGCGTGTGTATATGTTATCATCTCGTACACTGAAATGTTTTAAATACTCATATATTGTTACTATAATGGTTTTTTTTTCTTTTCTTCAGGTGAGAAACCATACAAGTGCAGTTACTGTAATAAATCGTTCAGTCAGTCTTCTAATCTCATTACACACTGCAGAAAGCACACAGGGTTTAAACCATTTGAATGCGAGCAATGCAGCCGCGCATTCCAGAGGAAAGTTGACTTAAGACGCCACAAGGAAACTCAGCACGGCAGGGATTCTCCTACAATTGGCGTGAGGTCTAACAGGTCTCCGAACACAGAAGCCAGACTGCATTTAAGAAAGGATCGAACGAGCAATTCTACATCTTCATACGAGCGTATTTCGCCGTCTTTAACTTTCAGTTCTCGTGGTCTGATCTCTTCAACACCAGAAAATAAAACATCTCAGTTTAACAACTCAGATTTAAAGCCTGTATGCCATACGCTGCAAGCTGACATGTTAATGAGCACACCAGTTTCTGATCCATCACACAATTCAGCGCTTATATCTTCAGAATCTCCAACTACAGTTTTGTCACAAAATAACGCACAAATAACACCTGAAAACACAGGTAGGTCTAAAACCAAATCCACCAGCCCAGATTCGGGTGTTGAATTTACCACTAGCAGTCCTAGATACCTCAACAGTTCTGATGAGATTCAAGACAATGAATCCAGTGACAGATCCCAAAGCTGCAAGAGAAGTTTATCACCTGAAAAAATAAGTTTATCTAAGCCAGTGTCCTCAAGTCAGCCCAACACACCAAACTGGATGAAGTCTAGTAACATATATCAAAGATCACCAACAGAGATAAACAACAACTATAGCAGCCATATCTTCAGCACATGGTCAAAAAGCACCAACAACATTACCAATGAAGAAAGTGATGAACTCAAACTTGTCCGAGAGAACCAAGACCAACATGCCAGTTCAGATGAAGCCGAAGAACGGGACATTTGCCATCAAGCGGGATTTGAGAGCTGTGACGAGAACAGTGATTTGGATTACAGCACAGAATCTTCTGACATTGTCGTTGCCTCAGACATAGAAGATGGGTCAGTCATAAACATTACTAGCGAACAAGGTAGTCTTTCTGATATTAGGCTCTCTAATTCCTTGAACGCCCGGCTTATACTTAAAGACAAGGCAAGCCAGGAAAATGGTACGAATGTATGCTTAAGAAAAGACGATAATAACGCCTGTAAGAATGGATGCTTTTAATTTAAAAAGACAGAATCGTGAGCTTGATAACCCAAATAAACACGGACTGGACTTTGCAGTATGTCTTTGGATCAGAAAAGAAACCAGTTGGTGCACACCACGCTTTCAAACACTTAATTCTTCCTGAACAGCTCTACGTTTGGCTTACTTCCATTAAAACATTAGCACGCACAGGGAAATGCCCAAAACATTTGTAATAATTTATTCACATTCTCATGATATGAGTCAACTATGTCCCTTCAAGCATCATGAAGTATTTTAGGCATATATACTTCATTGAAAGCTGAATTAATTGGCGACTTCAAGTGAATCACTTTTAGAAATAAACTTTCCGATGGTGGCCGCAATTAATCATATTACATTTTCAAGCTTTACTGAGTGCAGCAAGAGACGAAACACTGACACATGAGTTTGAATATGACTAGAGGCAGTACACGTTTTAATTTCACAAAATAGTACACGTTTTGGAAGTAAATGTTGCAGTCTTCATCAGAATGAATAATATCAATTCAGTGAACAGTGAACCTTTTGGCAAGAGATTCAGTAATTAGGGATCTGAATTAGTATGTCACTTCGAGTAGCCGAGACTTTTCAGAACTCTAAGATTTCAGTAGGTGTTTGTACTTTCACAAGAAGCAACAGTAATAATTACATCTTCATCAGCACCATTTCCATTTATGTAGCAGCCATTGCAGTTGGTGCCCTTGCAGGAAGCATGCGCCAAAAGCATGCATGTTCTTCTTTCAGCGGTTGCGTCTGCGGTTGAGATGGTAACCAACGTCATAACTACATCATTTTAGTCGTCTCTGTCGCCATGCATACATAAAGGCATATTCCTTGTATGCGCATTCTCGTGGACAACCTGGAACTACACTCGGAATTAATTAAATACAAAAAAATTCATTTTTTGTTTCCTTATGAAACACCGAGCCACCAGTGAGTCTAATTCCCATCCCTGTTTTGTTTGTTCCTTATGAAACAACGAGTCATCACTGTCTAATTCCCATAGCTCTTGTGCAAGAAGCCACCTCTTGCCGGGGTAACTTCTATAGCAGTTAATTGCACACGATGAGGTAGCTAGCACAATGCACATACCTGTAGAGAAGCCTCCTACATATTCCAAGGTGGGGTATAGTGGCTTTAATGATTTTTAAATTTGATGGCCGAAAAACATATGGTGAAAATATTTGAAGAACACAGACAATGAAGATATAGAGAATGTTGAGTAGACATCATTGACTAAGGTGGTCTGGAAAGATCTTGTCAAAGGTGTATGCCGGACAAAGAATTGAAAGACGAAAAGTGACCTTTTTAACATTTTTATAACATTTAATTTTTGTGGCGTGCCCCCATCAAATGAACATTAGTCCAATCTTCGTTCCCTATCGAGTTTGCAGCAACCGCTGCTGGAAGCGTGCACCAAAATATCTATATGCCATTTCAGCAATGGCGTCTATAGCAATTTGTTTTACAGTATGAGGTTATCAGATACATGCACAGCATCCCTTATGTTAGTACCCACTTAGACGTGTCTGAGAGAGCAGTTGGTCTATTCTTTCTTATTCTTCCCAGACCACATTGGAACTACACAGAGATGTCACCTTGACATCGCGTTCACAATTTAAAACCATCGGAAGACCCAGAAGTCTCAATTCGAGTTGAAAATTCAATGCGCAAGTCTCGATCTCAACCTACGAGAACAAACGACCATCAATCATGGGACGTTAAACAGACTGTGTGGAAGACCCAGAGTCACAACTCCTGCCGAAGGACGCTTCATACGGCTGCGTCACCTCAGGAATCGATTATGTAAATAAATAAATAAATATTACACTCATAAAAGTATGTTTCAGGCACTGGTGAGAAATAAAGAAGTAGAAAACTAGACAACAGAAAAACAATAGAAGTGATAGGCTCGCCGGAGAATCGAACCCAGGACCTTCCGAACGGCAACACCGCCTAGCTACGGAAGCGAATCACACTATCCTCCCTGCCAACTAGGCACCACATAAATAGATCATTAGCGCGATTTTCTAAGCGCAACACCAGATGTATACCTATGACGATCCAGCCTACTTAATGACACAATCACTTTTGCGGTTTCCCTATTATTCAGGTCAGATTTACAAAAGACAAGAACCTTAATACGTGTATAATCAAGTTAACAGAATAGTACATAGTACCTTTAAATAAGGGCAAATAAAAGATAAAAAATTAGTTAAGCTTAGTTCAGGGTTTCTAAAAACGTTTTTATGTCATGGACCCCTTTGATTGTCGGATGAAGGCTATGGACCCCTTCTTGGAAAATGATGTACATAAAAGCATAATAAAGTTACATTTTAAATTTTAGGTTATGTACACAGGTCCCCTAAGAATCCAATCAAGGACCCCGCAAGAGGTCCGTAGACTACAGATTTAGAATCCCTGGCTTAGATCAACAAAGCATTATAAAAAGAATAGAAATACTACCAATTAAGTGCATTGTAAACACTGAAGGCATTTTAAAAAAGTGTTTTACTAAAGAAAAAAATCTTAATGCAAACGAAGAAGGTGAGAATAACTCTAATTAAAGTTAATCCGCAATAGTTACTTGACCTGCTGGCTTACGTGGCCGGTAGATGTCCTAAAAATCTAAGTAGGCAGCACCGTCAAGTGTGTTCCTAATCAGCTGTATTAGCCAACGCAGCGATGAATCGGCAGTATATTACTTGGCAATATTACCATCTCATATTATGTGGGAGTGCTCCGGGAGGTCAACGTGGGGGCAAAGAAAGTATAGGATCATTACACACTCAGAGGCACGTCGTATATGACGACACATGAAATTTTTTTTTTTTTTTTGGCATATATCTGGCAACCTCATCACGTAAAAGCTATTGCCACATGAACAACCGCTGCAGAAGCATGGGGAATTATGGCGTAAGTTTACTGGACTGCTACAGCTGTGGCTCCATTTTCCGTAAAGAACGCAAAGAAAAAAGTTATGATGAAGATGTGGGTGTAGATAATATGATCATAACGGAATTAACATAATTAATTTGTTATATATAGCACAAACGCTACAAAGACAATATTACCTTTTATATATGACATCGTATTTTAATTATTATTTCTTTGTTACCATTTCCATCGCAAATCATGGTAGTGCACTGAAACATTGTATATCGTATAACACAGGTATTTTATCACAGGTGTAATAAAATCAGTTCCTTTCATTCATACATATACTGTTCAAAAAAAGAAACGCATAGCTATCCGAGGGCGCGTTTTTATGAGTTTGTAAGTAAAATTTGGTGCTAGGGGATATAAAAACCAGCCTCAAATGTTCTTTACAGTGTCAAATGCACGTGTTGATCTGAATTGCGTTCGTTTTTGTAATCGTTACAACGCAGTGGTCAATAGTGTTTATGACGCAAATTTTGACCACGGCTCATGTTGCGCGCACGTGAAAGCAACAAAATTTGGGGTGAACACTATTCACTGACTACGCGACTGAAACCCTATAAAAGGATAACGCTACACAAAAAAAAATTCAGTTCAAGCAGACATTTATGGCGTCTCTATCAATAAATTTAAGGAACATTGCTATTGGCCGACTGCATGCAGGCGAAAGTCAAAGTCAGGTTGCCAGGCATCTAAACCTGCATCAGAGTACCATCAGTCGACTTTGACACCGGTTCCAAGCCACTGGCTCAGTTGAAGACCGGCATCGCAGTGGACGACCCAGAGTGACAACAGCAGCGGAGGATCGCTTTATTCGGCTTCGTCACCTCAGAGACAGGTTTACAACAGCTTCCTCAACTGCCTAGTCATTGCCTGCAGGACGTCATGTGTCTGATCAAACTGTCCGGAATAGACTGCATGACTCTGGACTTTGGGCACAACGACCTCACCGAGGACCTGTCCTTACGCGCCGCCATCGCCAAAATCGACTTCTGTGGACCAACCAGCATCGTCCCTGGGCAGCTGACAATCAATGGAGACGTGTCTGATTTAGTGACGAATCTTTCTTTCTGTTGCAGCGTCATTATAGACGGCGTAGGGTCTACCGTAGGCAAAATGAACGTCTTGCCCTAAATTGCGTTGATGAAGCTCCGCCGCACGGTGGTGGAGGTGCAATGGTGTGGGGAATGATCTGTTACAACGGAAGGAGTCAATTGGTGCACATTGAAGGAGGCTTGATTGCGCAACGATACGTCAATGAAATTCTTTGACCCCCATGTCATTCTACTTTTGGCTGCCCAAAGGTCTATGTTTCAACAGGACAACGCCAGACCCCATTGTGCACGGTTGACCACGCAGTTCCTGACTGCCAACAACATTCTCACCCTTCCCTGGCCATCCCTGTCTCCAGAGTCCGATTGAGCACCTGTGGGATGAGCTGCATAGACGTGTTTGTCGCCGAGACGTCGCTCCAGCCAATCGTTATGATCTGTTCCAGGCACTCCAGGAAGAGTGGGCAGCCATCACAAAGGCCTACATCAGACGTCTGATCTCATCCATGCCCAGGAGATGCCAGTCGCTGATCGATGCAAGAGGAGGCCACACACCATACTATTGGGAAAGCCCATACGCCAAAAAATCTCTCGTGACCCAGATGCAAAACAACTGTCAATTGATTGGTTGAACCCTAAGGTATTCTTGTGTGTAATTTGAACAATTAACTCATTAAATTAAAAAAGGTATTGAATGTCAAAATTATGGCTATGTGTGTGCCTTTAGTAGCTATGCGTTTCTTTTTTTTTTTGAACAGTATAGATTACAAACACAGTCCTATATGCGTCGATGTTTTATGATTACCTGGCGTGTACGTCTTTCTGATATTTCATGTGTGCACGTATTTTGAAGACTTATTATATTTTAACATATGAACAATTACGGTAGTTTTGAGATGTATTTGTTTTTCTACTAATAAAACGCATAGAAATGGCAACTATTAGTCAATGAGGTTTCTTGACAGCATAGGGCATTAGTCAATGAGTTTTGTTTGACAGTATAAGCCACTAGTCATTAAGGTTTCTATGCCAACAGAAGCCATTAGTCATTGGGGTTTCATTGTCAACGTAAGCCACTAGTCTTTAATGTTTCTATAAAAACATAAGCCACTAGTCATTAAGGTTTCTAGGACAACATAAGTCACTATTCATTAATGTTTCTATGACAACATAAGATCCTCTCAGTACAGCACAAACGCAAAATTAAGATTATATGAGAGCTGTGTACTTTCTGTGCGTCTCTATGGTGCGGATTGCTGGAGATTAACAGAGAAGGAAATGTCTGAACTGTCCTCTTTCCACACAATCTGCCTAAGAAAAATTCACCGAATCTTTTGGCCGAATACCATCACCAACCAAGGACTGCTTACCCGGAGCAACCAAGAGGACATGCACACCATCATAGCTGGCAGACGCTGGAGCTGGGTTGGCCATGTCCTGAGAAGAGACCCCGATGCCATCACATGAACAGCTATGCTATGGACCCTGGAATGAAAACGAGAGTCCGACCAAAAATAACTTTGCGGAGAATTGTGGACGCTGAGATGCAAAGAGTGAATCAGAGCTGGGGCACTGCACGAAGGATGGCTGCCGACCGAGCAAAGTGGAAGCAGTTTGTTGCCGCTCTACAAGACGCGCCAGGCGTGATGGCCACTGACTGCTGTGACGGTCGGTGGCTAAGGATCAAAGAAGAAGAAGACAACATAAGACACTAGTCATTAAGGTGTCTAAGACAACATAAGTCACTAGTCATTAATGTTTCTATGACAATACAAGACACTAGTCATTAATATTTCTATGACAAAGAAGACTCTAGTCATTAAGGTTTCTATTGCAACTTAAGACACTAGTCTGAGGTTTCAATTAAAACATAAGCCAATAGTCACTGAGGTTTCATGTCAACATGATTCAGTAGTCTTTGAGGTTTCTTTGTCAACATAAGTCATTGGTCATTAACGTTTTCTTGTCCGCCGAAACAACTTGTCAGTGTGGTTTCTATGACAACGTAAGCCCCTAATCATTGAAGTTTCTTTGATAGCACAAGGCATTAGTCGGCAAAGTTGGTTTGACAATGTACACCCCCAGTCATTGAGTTTGGCTACATAAGCCACGAGTCAGCGAAGTTTGTTATGACTTTATAACCTTCAAGTCACTGAAGTATTTTGAGTGCACGCTACTAGTCTACAAAAAAAAAAAAAAAAGAAGTTTCTATAACATTATTCGACATAACTTATTACAGCATACTGACAGTACATGTATGTGCCACTTTTCATTAAGGCTTTTGTTGGTCATATTAACTCAACAGTCATGAACAAAAGTTTTATGACAGTTTCAACGGCTAGTCCATCAGTATGTTAACAGTATAATCTAATAGTCATTAATATGTTTTAAGCCACGTAAAAGAAAAGTCATAAATGTTTCACTGATAGTATAAAGTCCTCGTCATTATATTTCAGTCATTAACGATCCTAGGGGCTGCAGAAAACTATGCACGACGCTTGTTAAGGCAGGGCAAAGACTGTTTCAACGAGTAGATTTTTAATCACACAGCAGGTGTATTATTATGCAGGAAACATTTCTTATAGCACGCAGAAGACAACTGGAAACTGTTATGGCAGTGATAAAGAAGACACGAATCTCCCCTTGCCAAGATGGCTTTTTACATTTTCACGTTTACCAGTTTTCTATATTTTTGTAGATACCAATTATGTAGAGACAAATCAGTCAGATACCAGTCATATAGATAAGCGTCATATAGATACTAGTCCTTTACATACCAGTCATATAGATACCAGTCATATAGATAATAGTCATATAGATACCAGTCATATAGAGACCAGTCATATAGTTACCAGTCATATAGAGACCAGTCATATAGTTACTAGTCATATAGAGACCAGTCATATAGAGACCAGTCATACAGAGACAAGTCATATAGCTATCAGTCACATAGCTACCAGTCATATAGATACCAGTCATATA
The DNA here is from genome assembly GCA_024509875.1 of Oreohelix idahoensis. Lineage (NCBI taxonomy): Eukaryota > Metazoa > Mollusca > Gastropoda > Stylommatophora > Oreohelicidae > Oreohelix > Oreohelix idahoensis. The sequence goes on along the minus strand of JAMPIV010001221.1, from coordinate 353,750 downwards.
GATACCAGTCATATAGATACTAGTCATATAGATACCAGTCAGATAGAGACCAGTCATATAGAGAACAATCATATAGAGTCCAGTCATATAGCTATCAGTCACGTAGCTACCAGTCATGTAGATCCCAGTCATATAGATACCAGTCATATAGATACCAGTCATATAGATACCAGTAATTTACATAGCAGTCATTTAGATAGCAGTCATATAGATACCAGTTATATAGATACCACGCACATAGATACCAGTCACATAGATACCAGTCATATAGTTACCAGTAATTTACATAGCAGTCATTTAGATAGCAGTCATATAGATAGCAGTCATATAGATACCAGTCATATAGCTACCAGTCATATAGATACCAGTCATATAGATACCAGTCATATAGATATCAGTCATATAGATACCAGTCATATAGATACCAGTCATATAGATACCAGTCATTTAGATACCAGTCATATAGATACCAGTCATATAGATACCAGTCATTTAGATAGCAGTCATATAGATACCTGTCATATAGATACCAGTCATATAGCTACCAGTCATATAGATACCAGTCATATAGCTACCAGTCATATCGATACCAGTCATATAGATACCAGTCATTTAGATAGCAGTCATTTAGATAGCAGTCATATAGATACCGGTCATATAGATACAAGTCATATAGATACCAGTCATTTAGATAGCAGTCATTTAGATAGCAGTCATATAGGTACCAGTCATATAGATACCAGTCATATAGATACCAGTCATATAAAGACACATGCTGCTGACATGCAGGAAAGTTACTAAAAACCAAATGGTAGTAAAGTAGTCCCAAATTAATGCATGCTGCAATCGGATGCACGGGACCACAAGGCGCACAACATAGTGCAATGCAAACCGCCTTCAGATGACAGACACAAACATAACTCAACGAGGTTGCGATTTACCCAAGGAGTCTCACCAGGTGGGAACAATGCCGGACACCTTGCTTCGATGGGGTCCGCCCAAAGTTACTGGTGGTCCCTTACCTCCGCATCGTACAGCAATGAACGGAGTAGCATATGGCAACAACCTACTTCTCTACACGGAAAACTGGGGATATCAGGGACCTTGTGCTGACTGCTGCCTTTATTAGAGTCATTAATGTGGAAGTCTGAGGGCTAAGGAGGAGGAAGATGAAGACGAAGATGAAGACGAAGAAGAAGAAGAGGAATAAAGACATTGAACAGGTGGTAAAGGACATGAAGGTCTGAATGGTATTTGTTAATGACCTATGCTCCACGGGGAACTGAATATTATGATTATAATTTCTTATGGAAGCACTTTGACGTTGTTGTTGTTTTGAAAAGGTGATGGGTGGAGAGCGGGCACTTAACAGCTGATCATTATTGCCTCCCCTCGTTCCATCTTGGTCTACCCTGTTCAACCTGAAAGTTGGTTATAATTGGGGTATTTAGTGTCATTTTATTTACTAATTTTGTATTTATTTAAAATAGCTATTGTCGTTTGCAGTTGCTGATTTTAATTTATATTAGTATTTGTCCATTTTATTTTCTCTTTTGTATTGTTTAAAGATACCTATTGTCCTTTACACATGGTTTTAATTTGTATTAGTATTTGTTCTTTTTGAGTTGTTGTTTTTTTTAAACCTTGTTGTCTTTCCTTGTCCTATGAGTAGTTAGTAAGTTTTTCTTCCCGTTGTTTTTGTTTGTTTAAAAAAAAATGATTTGCTAGTTCCTGTTGCTTAATTTCTATGAAGTACTAACCTTATATGTTTTCCGTTGTTTTATGTATATACTACTGGGCAAAAGTTAAGGGCCACCATTCAGTTTAGACAAGGTTTATATAATTGATTGGCAAACTGTAAAGACAAAGTGAAAATGTCATTAAAACTGAGCTCAGAGAAATGTGTATACATTTCTGTGTGCACTAGGTTAATTTTTTTTAAATGTCCAAAAACTGGGTCACTTTAACCCGCACGAGAAATTGCCATTGTTGCTGCAAAAACTCCTGGTTTTTGCAACACGCCCCACTAGTTCAAAAGGTGAAAAAGTGAGTTGAATTTGAATGCACGTGGAAAATGATTATCGGTAAAGAGTGTTCACCGTTGGTATGCAATAAATCAGTCTGACAAGTGGTCGAAATAATCACTGCATTAGCCATGCCACCAAGGAGAAGTCTCAGCACTGTAAACCGTGTTCGAGCCATGGCATGGATTCAGGATGGTCAATCTGCTCGTCATGTTGCAAGACGTTTAGCAGTGTCCCACTCTACCATTCAGAGACTTCTTGAGAGATTTCAAGCTACCGGACATTTGGAAAATCGACCCTGATCACGAAGAATTATATAAACCTTGTCTGAACTGAATGGCGACCCTTAACTTTTGTCAAGTAGTAGTATATCTTTTAAGTATTGATTGGGCTTCTCCTGTGGCATCTATACTTAAAACTTTATCACCTGTCATGTCTATATTGTGATTTCTATAGTAAGTTTTTAATTCTAGCCTTTGTTGTTCGTACTTTTTACAGTGGATCAGGTAGTGGTCTATGTCATTCTCTTCCTGGCATTCTTGGCAGTGTGGTTCCTCTATCAAAACGTATGCTGAATCGAGACGCAGACGCCACAGTTTGTTCTTCTCTGACCTGGCACGTCCTTGTTGGTTCTGTCAGCAGTTTGAACGCGTGTCTGCCTTTTCTACTTTTCTTCCATGTTGTCTTCCATTCCTCGTTTATAGTTATCTTTACTTAGCTCTTGATCTCCGACCTTCCCAGTCCTGCTCTTATATTATTTTTACTTATTCTTCCATTCTTGGAGTTCTGGTCTGCCAACTCGTTACCAGCTATACCTATGTGTGCTGGAACCCACACTAGCCTCACACTACATCCTCTGTTCCCTTGTGATGTATTAATTGCTAGAATTTCTTCCTGTATGTCTGGCCGGCTACATTTACCTGGGTGTTCTAGTGCTTGTAGTGATGACAGCGAGTCTGTAAATATCGTAACAACTTCTGGTGGGTTATCTTCGATTATTTCTAAACGTTTTAGAATTGCTACCATCTCTGCGGTAAAAATCGAAGCCCCTTTGATGCATTTGGGGATTGTTTAAATAAGGCTGCTGAATTTGTCGCTCTTCCGTAAGCCAGTGCCAAGTTGTAGAATGTGCCTGTGCTCAGTAGCTGTTGAGCGGTGCTGTATAGTGTGTTTATGATTGTTGGGGAGCCCGGCAGTAGCTTTCTTCTTTCTCTGGAGATCCCTGGGGAAGCGAGCAGCACGTGCTGAACTGTCGTATATGGATGGATACAGTTGTGGAAATTAGGCTCAGGTGTAGGGTTTTATTTGTTTGAGTGCTTGTTGAGTCTGACGTGTTCTGGTCTAAGATGGAAGATTGTGCTCTGCCTCAAACGTCGTAGGTTGATGATGTTGTCATTTCCGTTGGGATGGGTCATTTCTTTACACAACAACAGCAACCATGGGGTTTTAGAAAAAGGACTGCTTTTTAATGCTGTCAACAAGGTATCTCAACATGAGCAAAGAATATCAACACTATAACGTTTCAAGCAATAGTCGTAAAAGGCGACTAAGGAAGGTTGGGCAAGAGGCTGGTTACCCCATGCTGTGGAAAACGTAAGCTAGTACCACTTTTATAAGTATAAGCATGTGTCCAATAATTGTATTCATTTTCAGCTTTGATTCGGAATTGTCAACTCACAATCCAGTGAAATTCTCCATACAATGATCATTATATAAATATGTTTTCATGCTTGTTACATTAACTCTCGTAATTCTCTCTTCCCAGCTTCATACGGATACCACAATTTGTATAGTTCTGTCACACTTTGAGCATTTTTAACACACTTCTTGTAGATTTCATAGAAACTCAATATTTATTAGCACAATCTTCATTGTTGTATTTGTTAAATCAAACTTTGTCATTTTATTACGCCTGCAAGGTTGTTGTATGTTCGTACTTTCAATAAACATGCGATACATGTGTTTAAAAGCTTTTATAAATTTATTTATGCTGACAATATTCTTAGCCAACTTAAAGAAATTCCGCAATGCTGATTCCTTGTAATTGGTGTTTACACTTCCATTGATCTTACTGCTATGTAACGTGTATAAGTTGCAATTGGGCATACACTAATAATATGTATGGAGCATTCTTACTGTGTACAGATCTCATGTTTTCTTATTAATTAGTCACTAGTTTTAAATAAACACGTTCAAAGTTAACAATGCGTTATTTTGAATATCTATATTTTGTTCTGAATGCAAAACTTGTATTTCTTTATTCACATTTTGCAAGAAAAGCAAACAGTTTGCAAATAGAGCACTTTCCTTACACACTTTCATAAATTGGTGCTTGCGGAACAGAAGGATTGAAATGGTACGACAAAGTCACCATCGCGAACTGATGAAAAGAACCAGAATAGTACCAATGGAGATGAGAAAAAGATGGTAAAAAATAAAAAGGACATCATCATCATCTGCTGCCATCTCCACAACGAAGGTTGCTGTAATGGATCTCCAACGTCTTCTGTCTCTTGTCTTGGTGGTGCACTTTCATAGACTCTTTGCTGTCCATCTCTTGACGTTATCTTCCCCTTGCACGTTTGCCTTCAACTCTCCCTTCTATTATGGTCTTCTGCAAGGTGTTATGCCTTTGTATGTATTTTAGCTGCCGAACTTTGATCTCCCTCATTAGTTCTCTTTTCATACCTAGATTTTCTAGGACCTCCTTATTTGTTTTCTTCTCTTTCCATGAGATACGCCCCATTCTTCTATATATCCACATTTCAAGAGCCTCAATTGATGAATGTATGACCTAAATTGATGAATGTATGACCTAAATTGATGAATGTATGACCTAAATTGATGAATGTACGACCTAAATTGATGAATGTATGACCTAAATTGATGAATGTATGACCTAAATTGATGAATGTATGACCTAAATTGATGAATGTATGACCTAAATTGATGAATTTATGACCTAAATTGATGAATGTATGAAGAGGACATACATGAGGGACATCTGTTAATGAAACTGTAAATACAGTTTTTCGTTTCAATCGAGGAACAACTTTTGAACACGTTACAGTTAAGAAAAAATAGAATCGAAAAGAGTGCCATTAAAATAACTGCTAAATTATTTGAAATAAAATTTGTTTGTGAAAACTTCAAAATATCATATCAAAATACATTCAAACACTCTTTAAAATTAAGCTAGCATATAACATTATTACTTTCTGCATTACTTAAAAAAAAATGTTTGTTTCTTTGTTCTTTAAAAAAAAAATTTGAATGTCTGGCCGCACTTTTGAGAAATGCGATACCAGACGGCAAGAACACAATAAATGTTACGTCGCAAGTTTCTACTTACTGTAGAGATGGTTCCTTTCTTTCTTAAAGGTTAGAAAAGGTACATTTATTCACACGGAATTCTTCAGTACACGATTTCGTGGAATAGTTTTTCAACATTTCCATAAACCAGTAAGATTTGCTAACAAAGGTAACAAATTACTGGACTGCACATGCTGGCCTACAAATTCTTGCTTGGACAATTCCCACTTCCACTGTCTCCTTTCTTAATCGAAACATCGTGCCTTATTCAATCACGTGCTATTATAATGCTTACTCTATATGGAATTCGTCTTTAAGTTTAGCTCGTTCAAGCCCCCACCCTGATTTACTCAGTGGATTTCTTCTTATTATGGTATAGCTCTGGTGAGAATGTTTTTAGTAAACTGACTAAGACAAACATGCAGTACATTCAAAATGACTAAATCGACGTTACATTTGTATATTTACAGAATGAATAACGATTTATCATAAAAATATTATCATCACTGTTGTGATGTAATGATGGTTTTATGTAAGACTAAGAGGTCACTTGGCAGCGTTTAGGTTTGACTTAGCTGTAAATGGTAGTTTCTGCTACCGCTGGGTTTTTGGGTTCTGTGCAGATAGGTCACTGGAGTTCTCGCGTCTCTGGTCAAGATTAAAGGCACAGCACTTTCCAAGTAAGATCAGGGAGTAATTGCAAAGATGGTCCCACGTCTCTAATACCCTCTGATGATGCTGTCTAGTTCGACGTCAGACCTCTTCTACCCTCACTTTGTTCCAGGATTAGTACCCGCAACTGGTATCTCCAACTAATATGGTAAAATAATAGAAACTAATATCCTCTGAGTATTAAGTTTCCCGACACATACTTATGTGTCCCCATCTTCCTATTCCATCATCCCATCTACCTCAGACTATACCCTCGATGAGAATGAAGCTTAATCCCTCGAGAGAAAACATTTTTTACATTTAAATTTAAAAGCTTTATATCTAATTTACATTCAAATGAAAAGGTTAATAATAAAGATAGATTATGTTTACATTTACACCTAAACTGGTTGAAAAATGGTCACAATATAGATTGAATATGTTTGTGGTAAAGTGGGATGATATAAATATTTATAGGGGACTTAGTGTACTGACTGAGATCAGCTGTGAAGGTATCTGTATCTAATAAGTGTGGTGTATTACAGATGACCTTACTTGCTACCACATTTAGACCTCAGTCAGACCTATTCTGGAATATGGTGATGACTACGTTGAATGTCTAGGGTTATGATAATGATGAAGTGTATGTTCACAACAACCATCAGACAGATAAACAATTTACTGTAATCCACAATACTTTACAACACTGTGACACTCACATACATAGAACACTCTATAAGACTATCTTAAATGAGTCAAGTGTTAAAGTTTAAAAATATATGTATTAATTCCTTCAAATATTAGATATCCTGATTCAACTACAAAGTGAACCAGGAATCACAATCAAATGTAATCACAAGTTATATGTACACAATTTATAGATAGAATCTTTGTATTGACATATATTATTATTGCAATATGTGTGTAAGTTGTGCTGTAGTACTATGAGGTAATACTGGCTTTTCAAGCTAAGTTGTTGTTTGTCATCATGACTTCAAATGTTTGTTTCTGGTGGAACTAATATTGGAAAGTTTCACAGTTTCTTTTTATTTGAAACAAATAAATGTCCCTCTAGATTTTAGGTAAAGTCACTTTTAGAGGGGGTATACACAAGATTGAGCTGCTCTGGCCACGGAATCTTAACTTCTGTGTGGGCGGCAGGAAACAGTCTCCACTGCTCGCTTGCTTCACCGTGTTCTTGAGAAACCACACTGGTCGATATATTGACCAAGGAGTCTGCTACCAGCCTCTGGATTCAGCAAAACTCAGACCAGGTGCTGCTTTAATATGTTAGTACCACGGTCCCTGAAACAAGAAGGTTGTACCTCCTACTTCAGAACTAATTTATAATCTATTTCCACACTGAGCACAATACATAACAAACACTGAGTTCAGCGCCGTAGGCCAACTGTTAGCTTCTCATGTAACAACATTCACCAGTATTCCTCTCCCTAATGGTTACAACGCCTCTGCAATTTCAGCATTATTTCCTTATATTCAATAAGATAGGTGTCATAGTACTATTTGGCAATTCCATATAGTCCTAGGCAGTTAAACTCCTCTCCGACAAGTTTTGTTCATGGTGGAGCAATTTTCTAGGCTTTGCCTCATGTTTGCTACTGAACTACACACAGACAGACATAAATTATCAATTCACATTCAATTTTCATCTAAAAGATATCAAATATTTCTAGCTTACCACAATTCATGGAAATAATAAACAAATACGTTGACTGGCGATGAGTTATGGCACAATTCCGATCTGCCTCTGTCCCAGGCTTTCATTAGAAAAATATGAGCTGGATCTCAACGCACTTGCTTCTCAGTAAGTTTATTTTCAAAATGTGGCACTGAACAGACGCTCCTAATTGACTATATTAAATGGTCTAGCCAATAAGACCATGTTTACAAAAGTATTTGAAAAAAAAGTACCCTTCCTACCGTTTCCCGTAACAACCAAAAATAGTATCTGCAATCGACTAATCATGTTTAGGCTTACATATTCTTCTAGCCAATAAAATCGGATTTAACTTGTTGGCCTATTTCCCGTAAAATAGTGGTTTCAAAACATGCCACTGAGCAATTATGATTTGGTGCTGTCAGACAACCTCACTATTTTATTTTGGCTATAATTTGTTAATTCCTAGACTATTTGCGTAACACTTAACATATTCTTTGTCAGCAAGTCCTAAGGAACCCAAATATATAAATTTAATGGAGCTAAGTGGCTGCGTTCAAAATATGTATTTTCTTCTACCACTCGTTCACTTCGATACGATGGGGTGTCTTCTGTACTGTCAGGATTTCAGACGAAAAAAACAGTATTGGGTCATGTTTCCTTATAAGCATTAACCATGTTTTTTTAAAACCTAACCGTGTATTGGTAGTGTTTTTTGTCACTGTTTATTTGAAAAAAAGTTAGTGCTTCATGCCTTACGCGTGGGATTGGCGTTACTATTAATCGCGAGACTGTGGTAGTATTGCATGCGTTCCTCCGTTCAGCCCTCTCTCTCTCTCTCTCTCTCTCTCTCTCTCTCTCTCTCTCTAAGTCCGTCTGTCTTTTAGTTACGCAGTGTATATAATGACATTAATGCTAGTATTTATCTAGGTCATTAAGCAGTGTGCGTATCTCAAGGTTTTCTAAGAAACACAGTACCAGTTTTATTTTTTTTTGAACCGCGTGTATTTATGCAGTAGGCTTTACTAGCAAACGTGAAAGCGTTACAATTATGCAGACGAAGCATAAAAAAGGGGGATTTTCATTGTTTTACGAGTACACGCTCATTGTGACAGCACTGGTCTTTTACCATTCTTCTTTCCTTTTATTGAATTAATTCGTTAGGCTTTACATTTACTTTTTAATTTAGATATGTGGATTTAGAATGTTTCACGACAAATTCTCCCCACTTAAAACAGACGTTATATGTCAGTCTATAATTCTATATACACATAGAGAAATTTAATATTATTCCTGGGGCTTACGGTGATTTTCATCACACGGATGGCGGCTTAGAAAATCCGCTCCCAGGTTGGTTTTTTCCAGAAATATACTCTATGCTGAATTGGAATGGCTGCAAAAGTAAGGACCATCTGAGTAACCTTGAATTTTCATGCCTAGCCTGCGCTAGAAACGACAAGGGTTTGTGATCCGTTTGCAACTTGAATGCCTTCCCATACAGATAAATATTGAATTTCTTGATCGCCCATATTACTGCAAGACATTCTTTTTCGCTAGTTGAATAATTGGTTTCAGCTTTATTCAACTTTCTACTAGCATATGCCACTGGGGTTAATTCCCCATTCAGTGCATCTGATTTCTGTAACAGGGTCGCGCCCAACCCGATATTACTTGCATCCGTTCTCACAATGAATTCTTGACTTAAGTCAGGTAATTTCAAAATAGGTTTGCTTGTGAGCTTTTCCTTCAATTCCTGGTAGGCCAATTCACATTGTGCTGTCCATGTAATTCGATCTGGATTTCCTTTGCGTGTCAAATCAGTTAACGGTGCACATATGGAATTAAAGTTTTTGATATACTTTTGGTAGAAACCACATAATGAGACAAAGGATCTCACGTCTTTCTTGGTTTGTGGTCTCGGGGCTTTCTTTAGTTTCTCTAAATTCTTGGGGTCAGGGGTCATGTTTCCCTGATGGACTGTGTGTCCCAAGAATTCTAATTCTTTACATCCAACGCAACATTTGGTTGGTCGGGCTGTTAAATTCGCTTCTCTAAGTCGATTAAACAGCATGTTCAGAGAGTCAATGTGTTCCTCAAATGTTTCTGTTGCTATAAGGATATCATCCATGAAATTTGTGATGCATGGATTATTCAGAGGATCCAACAATTTTCTCATCATTCTAGAGAAGACACTAGGCGCATTCTTCAATCCAAATGGCAATCTGTTAAACTCATAGTGTCCCTCTGAGGTACTAAAAGCTAGGTACGGTCTAACCTCAGGCTTTACTGGAATCTGATAGTATCCTTTGCTCAGATCCACTTTTGAGAAATATTTAGCTTTATTTAGCCTGGCAAACAACTGATTTGTATCCGGCAATGGATCCACCTGACCTTTTGTGATAGCATTCAGTCTCCTGTAATCTATACAGAGTCTATGTTCTCCAGAGGGTTTCCTTAAGAGCACCACACTGGAACTATACGAAGATTCACTGTGTGAAATTATTCCCTCCTTCAACAAATAGTCTATCTCTTCCTTCAAGGCTTTCTCCTTAGCAAAAGGAATCGAATAGGCTTTCATACAGACAGGTGTGGGGTCTATCAGTTTCATATCATATTCCAATAAGTTTGTATGCCCCGGTCGGTCTGTTAACACCTCTGTATGATCATCTAGAACCTGTTGCACTCTCTCCTTCTGATCTTTCGTTAAATGTGTACTGATTTTCACCTGTGCCGCTGTCTCACAGGGATGTAATGGATATTCAAATGATGAAAGTGGTTCCTTTTTCATCTCCATTGCAATGGACAAGGTCAACAAGTGTGTCTCTTCCTGATTTTCTCTTTCCAAATATTTCTTCAGGAGATTCACATGATAGATTTTTTCTTTCCCCTTCTTATCTATCTTATAATTTGTTCTAGACACCTTCTCTAGAACTGTATATGGACCTTGCCATCCAATTTGTAACTTATTCTGACTACCGGGTAGAAGAAGCAGTACCTTCTCTCCCACAGCCAAATCTCTGTCTTTAGCTTTCCTGTTGTAATAGGCAGCATGTTTTTTCCTGGCTTGTCTCAAATTTTCATTGGCAAGTTTCCAGCCAGTTTTTAAACGAGTGGTCAGCTCATTCACATATTGGTATGAGGATGTAATATTTTCCTCTGCCTTTTCATCAGTCCACGTTCTTAACAGAGTTACATATGGACTTTTAAATTCGGAAACTTATTTTTCCTGGCACATGTCAGGTCCTTTGCACTCGAAGCTCTGTTGTGATGACTTTTCTTCCCAGAATCATCATGCACAAATCGACCGCTACCAATTTTTTCTTGGGGCTTTCTCCCCACTTAGAATTCTTGATGAGAGATTTCCTCTCTACATCTTCTTCCTCCAGTTTACATAAGTCCGATTGAGGGATTTTCGGCTTATTCTGGGGTAAGACATCTTTTTGCACTCGCCGCATAGTGGCCATTGTAAAACAGTCAATTGAAGATTGTCCGTGAAAAGGGGCTTCCCATTCCACTTGGTCCACTTTATTATTCTTTCTATTGTCAGGCCTACGTTTGCCCCGTGGCGTGTCCAGGTCCTGATCAATGTTCCCACTTGTGGGTGTTCCCTCATGTGCTATGCTACACCTTTCTACAAAATTTTCAATGTCCCACCTTGCCTTGGGCCAATAATAATTTTGAGCTACCTTTTGAATGATGGTACCTATTTTCTCATGGTCCCCATCTTGTTTCACATGTAAGCTCCTTATTAAGTCTGTCCTATACCTTTTAGGAAGTACCAGCTGTCCCTGACCTTTGGATCTAGTTCCAGTCTTCCGGTATATCAGTTTGTTCTTCATATAGAAGTCTCCTTTTCCTGGAGGTGTGTGACAATTGGACAATTTTCTAAAACAAGGCTTGAGGGTCTTATCCCCAGCCTGTGCCTTCCTCAACTCTTCTGGAGTGGTATTTAACATAATATCCTCCTCCTTTCTTGAGGTCGACCTGACCTGAAGGGTGGCCATTACTATAGGGTTCCTTCTGCAACGGTCAGTATCATGATTGTCCATCCGACAATTCTTACACCACCTCCTTTTTTGGTTGAAAGATTTTCTTTCATCAAATTTCCTTTCATCGAATTGTGGGGTTTTATTTTTATTGTCATACCGTGGCCTATCAAACTGGTGCTTACCTTTGTTCTGATCTCTAGGATCAAATTTATTAAAGTTCTGTGGTGCCTTAAAATTATCTACCTGTTTCTTTTTATTACCTGATACCTCTGCCTGAGCTGCTTGATACCTTTCAGCGACATTCAGTAACTCACCCAGTCTCTCTGCACCTTGTTCCATGAGAAACTTTCTCAGGTCTGGAGCCATGGACTCTCTTAGTTGTTCTATAAGGATCATTTCCTTAAGATCTTGGGTTTTCCCCAGAGAAGTCCATTTCTCCAAGTATGTCTCTAACCGTGCAGAGAACTGGTGATAGGTTTCACCTGACAGTAGTTTAGCATTCCTAAATTTTTTTCTATAAAATTCACCATTCTTTTCATATCTTAACAAAAGAGCCTGCTTTAGCATGTCATAATTTTCTTGATCATCTCTGCTCATTTTGGCAAAAACTTCATAAGCTGCACCACGAAGCCCTTGTGATAACTTTAAGCTCCACCTTTCTCTCTCTAACCCATACGTGGTAGCTAATAGTTCATATCTATTTAGATAGCTCTCGATATCATCTTCTTTCTCAACAAAATGATCTAAATGAAAATTCATAGCTGAGGTTGAGGCTCCCTGACTAGCAGTGGCATCAGAGGTAAAGGGACTGGCACCATTTTCAGGAGCATGGCCTTGAAATTCCAACTCCCTTAGTCGTAACTCGTGTTCCCTTTGTAATCTCTTCTCTTTTTCTGCTTCCCTTTCTCTGCAGCTTGTCTTCCTTTCTGCCTTCCCTTTCGGCAGCCTGTCTCCTTTTCTGCTTCTGCTCTTCTTCTTTTCTGCCTCCAATTTCTTCCTTTAATCTTCTTAGCCCTATCTGCCTCCAATGCCTTAGCCTCTTTGTCAGCCTCAATCTGCAGCCTCTTAATTTCTTTTTCAGCCTCTAACTTTCTTTCAGATTCAATTTCTTTCAGCTTCTAATTTTCTTTCTTCACGTTAATATATTTGTCACATTCAGTAGTGACATATGCAATCATAACTTGAGCGTCCATTCCTAACTCTTTCGCAGCCTGCACAGCAGCAGATAGAAATTTTGCTAGGTCCGCCATTTTCTAACAGGCAAATGTATACAATATTTAACCAAAAAAATTGTATCTATAAATAATTATCTAAGGACAACCACAGGCACTGAGAGCTCAACCTTATTTTTGCACCTAAGAATACCTTTTTAATTTTTATAATTTCCCGAAGTGAATTACTCCCAATATATATGCTAGGGGAAGGTTCAAAATCCCGGACAGGACCCCAATATATGTGGTAAAGTGGGATGTTATAAATATTTATAGGGGACTTAGTGTACTGACTGAGATCAGCTGTGAAGGTATCTGTATCTAATAAGTGTGGTGTATTACAGATGACCTTACTTGCTACCACATTTAGACCTCAGTCAGACCTATTCTGGAATATTGTGATGACTACGTTGAATGTCTAGGGTTATGATAATGATGAAGTGTATGTTCACAACAACCAACAGACAGATAAACAATTTAATTTAATCCACAATACTTTACAACACTGTGACACTCACATACATAGAACACTCTATAAGACTATCTTAAATGAGTCAAGTGTTAAAGTTTAAAAATATATGTATTAATTCCTTCAAATATTAGATATCCTGATTCAACTACAAAGTGAACCAGGAATCACAATCAAATGTAATCACAAGTTATATGTACACAATTTATAGATAGAATCTTTGTATTGACATATATTATTATTGCAATATGTGTGTAAGTTGTGCTGTAGTACTATGAGGTAATACTGGCTTTTCAAGCTAAGTTGTTGTTTGTCATCATGACTTCAAATGTTTGTTTCTGGTGGAACTAATATTGGAAAGTTTCACAGTTTCTTTTTATTTGAAACAAATAAAAGTCCCTCTAGATTTTAGGTAAAGTCACGTTTAGAGGGGTATACACAGGATTGAGCTGCTCTGGCCACGGAATCTTAACTTCTGTGTGGGCGGCAGGAAACAGTCTCCACTGCTCGCTTGCTTCACCGTGTTCTTGAGAACCCACACTGGTCGATATATTGACCAAGGAGTCTGCTACCAGCCTCTGGATTCAGCAAAACTCAGACCAGGTGCTGCTTTAATATGTTAGTACCACGGTCCCTGAAACAAGAAGGTTGTACCTCCTACTTCAGAACTAATTTATAATCTATTTCCACACTGAGCACAATACATAACAAACACTGAGTTCAGCGCCGTAGGCCAACTGTTAGCTTCTCATGTAACAACATTCACCAGTATTCCTCTCCCTAATGGTTACAACGCCTCTGCAATTTCAGCTTTATTTCCTTCTATTCAATAAGATAGGTGTCATAGTACTATTTGGCAATTCCATATAGTCCTAGGCAGTTAAACTCCTCTCCGACAAGTTTTGTTCATGGTGGAGCAATTTTCTAGGCTTTGCCTCATGTTTGCTACTGAACTACACACATACAGACATAAATTTATCAATTCACATTCAATTTTCATCTAAAAGATATCAAATATTTCTAGCTTACCACAATTCATGGAAATAATAAACAAATACGTTGACTGGCGATGAGTTATGGCACAATTCCGATCTGCCTCTGTCCCAGGCTTTCATTAGAAAAATATGAGCTGGATCTCAACGCACTTGCTTCTCAGTAAGTTTATTTTAAAATTGTGGCACTGAACAGACGCTCCTCATTGACTATATTAAATGGTCTAGCCAATAAGACCATGTTTACAAAAGTATTTGAAAAAAAGTACCCTTCCTACCGTTTCCCGTAACAACCAAAAATAGTATTTGCAATCGACTAATCATGTTTAGGCTTACATATTCTTCTAGCCAATCAAATCGGATTTAACTTGTTGGCCTATTTCCCGTAAAATGGTGGTTTCAAAACATGCCACTGAGCAATTATGATTTGGTGCTGTCAGACAACCTCACTATTTTATTTTGGCTATAATTTGTTAATTCCTAGACTATTTGCGTAACACTTAACATATTCTTTGTCAGCAAGTCCTAAGGAACCCAAATATATAAATTTAATGGAGCTAAGTGGCTGCGTTCAAAATATGTATTTTCTTCTACCACCCGTTACCCGTTCACTTCGATACGATGGGGTGTCTTTCTGTACTGTCAGGCTCAGGATTTCAGACGAAAAACAGTATTGGTCATGTTTCCTAATAAGCATTAACCATGTTTTTTTAAAACCTAACCTCGTATTGGTAGTGTTTTTTTGTCCCTGTTTATTTGAAAAAAAGTTAGTGCTTCATGCCTTACGCGTGGGATTGGCGTTACTATTAATCGCGACACTGTGGTAGTATTGCATGCGTTCCTCCGTTCAGCCCTCTCTATCTCTCTTTCTCTCTCTCTCTCTCTCTCTCTCTCTCTCTCTCTCTCTCTCTCTCTCTCTCTCTCTAAGTCCGTCTGTCTTTTAGTTACGCAGTGTATAAAATGAAATTAATGGAATATTAATCTAGGTCATTACGCAGTGTGTCTATCTCAAGGTTTTCTAAGAAACACAGTACCAGTTTTATTTTTGAACCGCGTGTAGTTTATGCAGTAGGCTTTACTAGTAAACGTGAAAGCGTTACAATTATGCAGACGGAGCATAAAAAGGGGTTTTTATTGTTCAGCCATTACGGAGGTATACACGCTGGCGCATGCCATTGAGAAAGCACAGGTCTTCCACCATTCTTCTTTCCTGGTTTTGAAACTGTAAATATTATAATTGGAATGTACATCATTTCTTTCACCTTTCCCTCCCTGCTCTCTATGGAACTTGGGACTACCTATGCTTTTAGTTCTCTTTAAGAAACTAGCAATAAAGCAGTCACTAGCTCTTGCAGTGCTGGTTCAAGAAATCATCATTCTATATGCTGAGGTTGCCAGCCTCAAGTGACTTGGACATCCACTAGCAATTTTCACATATTAATATTCACATCGCAAAATATACATATTAGTTCACATGTTAGTAATACAAAATATAGAATGTAAAATGCACAACTTACGCCGATCTTGGCTCACAGACTGTTTTCTCAGAGGAATAAAGTTAAGGAACTAGCAGATGTCTTTTTACACGTTTCTGGGGTGTTGCAATGTTAACAATGAATTCCCAATACGACTCCGTGTTTTCAGTTTCCTCAGATCCCGGTTTTACTTATTAAAATGGTTTTCCTGGGCTATTTAAGTCCTTCAAGATGTTCCACAAAGTCTGGTCTGATATATATGAAATCTGATTCTAACTCTGGCAGTCTGATGGTCTTCTTGGCATGAGTGAAATTTTACAGTGTCTTAAAACTGGAAAAAAGTCAGGTTATATTGCTTGTCCTCCCACGCATTTGTTTGTTACGATGCTAAGCAGTGCCCCAATCGTTTCAAACATGCGTGTTTAGGTGGGGCAATTTCAAAATATTTCCGCCTGAAATAATGTGCGTGATGCAAAAGGTCACCTCTCCCATATATGGCAATAAAACATCCGATTGCATTCTCTGCATATGCCTACAATAACATCTTACTTTCATCAAGGTGTGCAAGAAAAGATTATGTCATTCCTGTGCACTGACAAATAAGTTATCCCACCGTAGTGGCTATCAAACCTTCAGCGTATTACCAACTTGGCGAAGAACGCACCCTGGCCTTATCAGAGATTAAGCAAATGCGCTGGGCGATTTTAATGCTACTCTGTAGTCTGATGTCGGCCACACCCGAGATTAACCAGCATGGTTGTCGGTTAATATTGCATCACCTGTCTAGTCTCTCAGCAGGGATTGTCAGGTAAACAGACAAGACGATTTATTGCTGAGAGAGGTATAAGAATGTTTGAAAATACAAAATATCTGCTACATAGCAGAGAAAGAAAAAGGTGTCGACCACTGAAAGGCACGTAATAAAGTCAGTACAATAAATGTCACAGGATACGGCCGTAGTTTGACAAGAGTGCGACCCAAAAATATTATGTGACATTGCCTCAAATCAAACTAACGAAATAGACAGCCAAATCCGCAGGGAGGAAACAGATGATAACTCTTGCCACTCTAGTTCTCAAGCTACTGCGCCCTTAACGGACAACTCCCCTGTTAACCATGCGCCTTTAACGGACAACTTCTCTGTTAACCCTGCACCCCAACACCGGACAATGGACTTTCCTTTGGACATGGACTCGAAGCGTAAACAAGGACAGGACTTACGTAAGGGAAGCAGCTCTAAAGCCACTGGTAAGAATACAAAACGATCCCAGGCGTGGAAACTGCACAAAAATGGGGGACATACTAACAAGCATTATAATTCGGATAGCTGCCGCCTTTCAGCCAGAGAGCCCCGAACTTCTCATGCTCGCAATCGAGCACCATATAACAAGCACGAGACGTCGAGTACAGGGTTAGAATCCCGACCCCGCCACGTCCAGCTCGCCTCTAAGGTTGACAACCCGGAGGGAAAAGGGTTCGAAACTCTAACACATCACGTTTTACTAGCTCCCCAGCGGGACAGCGAAAAACAATATGCAGAGGTGTATCCCTCCAACTCAACGATCGGAGTAATTAGATAGCCCTCTCATAGCCCTGCTCTGCCGAATGGCCTATAGGATTTTCCATTTCCAGTCATTCCGCAGGAATGTTGAAAAAAGCTACGGAGAGACAAATCTCGTATGTTTAAGGTTACGAGTTGATGGAAGGAGAATCTTCCACTTTCTGCAGGCAAACTGCGGGGGCCTGTAATCAAGGAAGTAGATCTGATGTTGCAGGACAGCTGCCAACTGACGGCATTACTTACTTACTTAGTCGTTCCCCTTCTACCGTGAGGTGTAGAGGTTTGGAAGAGAGAGCGCCAGACTATCCTATCGGCTGTCTTCCTCCTGGCCTGGTTCCATTCTAGTCCTCGGTCCTTCAATGATTGTCTAATGTTGTCCTCCCAGCGGACGTTGGGTCGTCCTGGGGGTCTGGATCCCTGGCTCTTTGTTTCCCATGCTTGTCGTGGTAGCCGATCTTCTCCCATTCTGCAGACATGGCCAAACCATCTTAGTTGGTACTGTTCTACTTGGGTCTGCAGGGGGTGGGATTTAAGGCCTTGACGTATCGTCTGGTTGCGTACCATGTCTCTTCTTGTTACTTCAACCACCTTCCTCAGATATCTCATTTCTGAGGTTTGGATCTGGCTTTTGTGGGTTGTAGTCATTGCCCATGACTCGCATCCATATGTCAAGACTGGGACATAGGTGGAGCGGTATACAGCCATCTTCGTTTTCTTACCAACCTCTCTCTTGCTGAGGAATCCACGATTTATGGCCTGAAAAAGTCTCCCCGCTGCTGCTTTATGACGGCATTGACTCACTTAAATAAGGGCAATGTAATGATGATGGTAAAAACAGGGTCTTCGCTCATGGAGGGAAATTCCTCGCCCCACACTTGAACCTCACTTATTCTCAGGACAGAAGACAATGAGAAGAGCTGCCTTACGAATTTACAAAGAGCTATCTTTGACAGCTCTGTCCCACTTCACGTTCGTAGGGGAAGAGCGGACGAAGAAATGCTGCAAATAGCAGATACTACCTATCTTTTCTCAAAGATAGAAGCTGCGGATGTCAATTATTACTCAGTAGAACTCCAGAGTGCGATCGGAGACTCTATGCTAGAGCCATCTGAGATCTCCAATCCACATCGCAACATACCAGCGGCTTTAAACTCGCTGACGTGCCGCAACGAAGTCGCCTGTGCCAAGCCACTTTGGAGCAACCAGATCATTTCCATTGACCAAGCCAAAAGGGTGAAAGGCAATGCAAGGAAAGTTCCAGATCCACCGTTTGTGGGCACTGGTCTGAAGTTTGATCCGCGCTCCCACTGAAGCATGAGAATAGGTGAGAATAGGGCGATGAAGAAATACGTGCGCCCCTTTTGCCACCCAATGGCTATCATCGCTGAACACTGTTTCGCGTCAGCCACAGTTCCTGGTAGGCCCCAAGTGTCTCAGGTCAGTTAGGTACAGACATGTAAAATGTAAACATCCAGTACAGATTAATATCCCGAAAGGGCATAACAGGCTGATTACATTTTCAGTGGTCAGTGAGGTACACCGACGCTGCCAATCACAAGTGTTCTGGGTTTTTCACCCGACAGAACGGCTGAGCAAGCTGTTTGATCCGGGTCTTGTTCAGGGGCAATTCATTTCTGAACGGACAGGCAGGAAAAGGAAAGGTAACATGGATCGTTGGCTAAGCAAACTGCCATTCACAGAGCGGCTGATAAACAGAGGAAAGAAAGGAAGATATGTAGCCACTCAAATCGGTAAGCCAGAAAATCAGATAGATTTAGAGACAGGCTTTAAAAAGAATAGGGTACTTCACGGACATAAGAGGACGAATGTGGATTATCAAATTACTGCCTTTACTCCGTGGATAACGAACTTGAACCATGGGCAGCTGTCGCACATTGGCAGTAAATTTGAATTTTCCATACCTCCGTAGCCCCTCTCCTAGCCTTACTCTTTAATTTTTTCTATTCTTACCGGCTATATGAATGTTGCGTGATAAATTCTCGCAACATCGTTTTATTTCAATGTCTGTTTTATAACGCAAGGGCAACAACTGCTTGAAATTTATAGTCACTTTTCTCGGTAAGCATTTGTCTTCTCGCGTTGGTATCGAATGCAGTTAACTTTTGAGCTGTGGTCATTTTTGCGCTGGACTGCGCATGACTTGTCTTGTTGTTTGGTCGATCGGTTTCCGCCCACCACTAGTGGGAGTGAGCGATTTGGAATGGCGAAAGAGATGCCTCGTTGAAGAGGGGATCTCCGCTTTTTTTTTGTTCTGTCAGGGATGTGTAGTCCTCTTATGGATATTTCGTTTAGTCGAGATAATACCTCTAGTGTTTTCCCACATGTCGGGAGGCGTGATATTTCTGTGTATTTCATGAAAGCAAGGTAAATTGACTTTTTCATTAACTCTATCGATTTTGGGTCGTGAGCGATTTCGATTCATAGCCTGTCTCCGAAAGTCGTCGTCACGAGATGTTCTTTCCCAGCTCACATGTCGCTGCATTGTACTGCATCGGTTGATGCAGGTACCAAGGACCATTACTTGCTACTTTGTTAAATGAACTAGGTTTAGAAAACCTTTATTATCTAGAGGATATTCTTGAGGACATTATTTATACTTCGGCAGACGTGTCTGTCTTGCTGAAGTCAAACTAAGGAGAGTGAACTGATCTCATACATCTGGTTATCTCCTGGCTGTTATAGAAAAGGATGGAGTTGTTCACCTGACTACATTTACAGCACTTTGAAATATAACATGCATCTGACTCATCATTGTAATGCTGTCTACCGTTTATTGCTGTATTGAATGTTGCTGTGATAATGACTGTTTGATGTGCCTACACATTTGCGTAACCATTTTGTCACTGTGGCGTCCACAATAAATAATGAAGAAAAACGTCAACGGCTGTTTCAAGACTCATTGACTTTATACGTCGTGAGTTTACTGACGTCCTATGTGGATTGCCCTGTTATTGTTGCATGAACATTGTTTTGACTGAACACATCTACACACTACACAAAACCAGACATGCGGATGCCATCCATCATCATATGGCATCACGCATCATTTGGTGGCCATAAGCTGGTTTGATTCTGGTACTAGCAAACACGGGGTCCCTTATCCACTTCATTTTCAACAAGAATTCATCAGCATCCTTCAAGAAATTAACATTCTTCAATACAGTCAACATCTTCAAAATTTTCAAAGTACTCGGCGTTGCCCGGTAAAAGTCAAAATTTCAACTTTTTGACGGAAACAAGAATTTGACAGTACCCGGCGTTGTTACATGTTGCCGGATAACTCGGACTGCTGTTATCTTTTACGCAAGTCAAGCAAGTTGCTGCTGTCAAGGTTCCAGTGCTGTCGTTTTTTGAGAAGGTCAAGTGCCGGTTGAAACGGGTACTTTTCTGAAGAAGGCCAAGTACCGATTTCCATCAACTTACTTTTGGATTAGAAGGTCAAGTGCCGAAACAACTCAACACACAGTATTTCAGAAGCTCTTGTACCATCGTGTTAGCAGTGGAAGCAGTTCAGATGTGCCATCATCGTTGGAGCTTCGCTCTTTAGGACGTTGATTGACATCCGTTTTTTCTGCTGTTCTACGATTGGAAGCCTTTAAGTTAAGTGGCCTGTTTGTATGTAAACTGTGCCCTTATACTTCTGCTGAGTCTTCTGTGTATCATCTCATTCTATATGTTATATGTCTATATGTTATTTGTATATTTATATGTTTATATTTCAGCGGGTTCTCGGTTGGGTGGTGTCTCCGTTAGATTATGCCACGTCATAGAGGTCGTCTATTGTGAGCGTTTTCTGTAGGGTTTGCAAATTTCCGATACTGGAATTTGCTAAGCGACTTCTGTTGCTATTTATGTTAGCTGTGATGACATGTTTTAATATTGTTTTCGTTATTATTTCACATTCTTTAGTTTTGTTGTGATTTGTTTGTATTTGTTAGCCTACTCTTGTCTATAATTTAGTTTCATACAACATTTTTGTTTATACACTGTGGTGTCATGTATTTTGTTTAATTCTATCGCAGATATCGTCACATTTTTTGTGATATTTCATTAATTTCTGCTTTATTTTTAGTTGATTTCTGCGAAAGTTTTTGTATTGTTGCTGATCTTTGTTATTGTTTACATTGTTATTGTTTACATTGTTTGTATTGTTTACATTTTCAATGTTTACATTCTGCATGTGTTTACATAGTCATTGTTTACAGTTATAGTAATTAGTTAATGGGCTATGCTAATGCACTGTTACTACTATACTGATGATAAATGAATGATGAATAGTGTCGTGCACTATTGAATGAGAAGTGCACTTATGATCAAGAATTGAGTGCTGATATTTCATATACAAGTTCTTTGATTGGAGACTTGTTTCCCACAGAGACTGGGATAATATAAGGTGATGTGAATATACAAGTGCTTAATTAAGACTTGTTACACTTAGGTTTGAAATAAATTAGTTAATTATTTCAGGTTTTGGACTCATATGTTAGACAACATGTCTACATTTGAGCACTTTATTGAGCAGGGTAAATTGCTTGGGAAGACTGGTGATAAGTTAGAAGAATTTGCAACTGCTCGATATGATAAAGCAATGGAAGCTGAACAAAAGAAACTGCATATGGAAGCTGAACAAAAGAAACTGCAGATGCAGGTGGATGAAAAGAGATTCCAAATGGAAATGGAAAAACAAAAAAGGGAATCAGAAGCTGAGGAAAGAAAGCTACAGCTAGAGGCTGAGAATAAAAGACTTGAAAAAGAAGCTGAGAATAAAAGACTTGAAAAAGAAGCTGAAAATAAAAGACTTGAAAAAGAAGCAGAAAATAAAAGACTTGAAAAAGAAGCTGAAAATGAAAGACTTCAAATGCAGGCTCAAGCTGAAGAAAGGAAGTTACAAAGAGAGTCTGATGAGAGGAAAGCAAAAATGGAACATGAAGAAAAACTCTTAGCTTTAGAGTTGGAGAAATTGAAATTGACGAGCATGAGTAATGGTAATGATTCAAACAAGGGTTCATCTTCTGGGAAGGCTAATAATGATACTTTTAAGATTAAGTTACCAACATTTAGTCCTTCCAGTGATGACATAATGTTCTATCTGGACAGATTTGAACAAGCATGTACAGCTCATAACATAGACAAAGCAAAATATGTTTATCAGTTATCAGGGATACTGACAGGTAAAGCTCTAAGTATATTAAATATGGTGGATGAACCTGACAAGAGCAATTATGAGGTTGTCAGGGCCGCTTTGTTAAAGAAATATCAGCTTAACGAAGACGGCTATCGTCTACAATTTAAAAAACATGTTACCTGAAAATGGAGTTGAATTCTCCGAGTTTATTGCAAGAATACGCATTACTTTCTCACGATGGGTTGAACTATCTAAGACGGAAAAAACTTATGAAGGACTTATGGACTTAATACTTAGAGACAAAGTCATGTCGTCTGTCAATGAGTCTTTCCTTGCTTTCCTTCATGAACGTAAACCTAAAACAATAAAAGAAATGGAAGATTTCTGTTGCCAATACGTAACTGCGCACCCACACATAACCATGGGTAACTCTAAGGTGAAAGAAGGTTTACCAGTTGCTTCGGCAGCTCCGTATGGTCAAAACTTTGCTCGTAGATCCCAACAAAATTTTGATAGAAAGGGCAGCGGTAATTTCTGTCAAAATCATGGAAACCAATTTCATGGTGATTCTTCTTCGAAGAATTGGAGACAACCTGATAGTGGTCGTTACTATCACCCTAATAATTATAAGCATTTCAAAAGAGGATATGGTAATAGAGGTTATTCCTGCCGAAGACCTCAGAACCAAACAAATAGATGTTCGCATCAATGTGAACATGATAGTAATCGTGGAAACTGGAATTCGAACCAGTATAACAATTACAATAGAGACAATAATAACTGCAGAGATAATAATAACTCTGATAACTTCAGAGGTAATAATAGTCGGGGTAGATCTCAACACAAAAAAAAGAGATATCAGCAGGCTAATGCTGTACAACAGGAAACTGAGGGAGCCTGTAATCATGTTGTGGATAGTAAAAACTTTGACGCTGTCACTAGTTCTGCTTTTGACTTTGAAAGAGCAAACAAATGCCCCCAATGCAGTACTTTATTCGAACCGGGTACCATAACTACTTTGAGTTGTGGTCACCCACTTCCCGCTCTTCCTGCTGCTGTTGCGCATGACGGGAGGGGTTCTTTAATTCTACATAAGGGTCTTGTTAATGATACTCCGGTCTCACTACTTTTCGATTCCGGATGCACCACTATTGGTGTTAGACAATCGCTTGTAGATCCATCTTGTGCTACAGGAAGGGTTATTAAAATGTGTCACATTTGGCGGCACTCTAGAAAAATATCCTACTGCTGTAATTCGCATTGCCACTCCTTTCTTTACTGGAGATGTGCATGCTTGTCTCTTACCTAATCCTATTGCGGACCTTATTATTGGTCGTATTCACGGAGTTAGGGAGTGTACCCCACAGCAGATTGCTGCTTGGGAAGATAATAACATGCAAGCTACAAATGCAGTAGTTACAAGAGCACAAGCTCTACAAACACCCGAAACTTCACTGAATAGTGATAATGAAGTTGATAGCCAAGATAGTCACTTAGTAATTACTCGTGACTCTTTCATAAAATTGCAAGAAGAAGATCCTTCTTTAAAAAAATTCTTCGTTCTTGCGAAGAAAGGTGATCCGAATCAGGATACAAATAGAAAATCTTGGATTGCAATGAGAAACGGCGTACTTGTACGTATGGTACAAGATTCGACTACGTCGGCACATTCGCAAATTCTTGTTCCCAAGAGCATGAGAGTCCAAATATTACAACATGCTCATGACTCGCAATGTGCTGGACATATGGGTTTTGCCCGTACGAAGTCGAGAGTCCTTGCGGCTTTCTTTTGGCCTTTTGTCAATAAGGACATTCGTATTTACTGCCGATCAGGCAAGGTATGTCAGGAGGTCAAATCTAGAGGACCACGACATGCTGCGCCTATCCAGGCTGCTGACATTCCTATTCGGCCGTTTCAGAAAATGGCCATAGATATTATTGGCCCTTTAAGGTCAAGTCGGCCAGAGGACATCAGTTTATCCTTACATGTGTCGATATGTGCACACGTTGGCCAGAGGCTATTCCTCTTAAGAGCATATCTACTACAGATATCGCAGATGCTCTTTGGTTGATATTTTCTCGCTTGGGGTTCCCCAGAGAAATATTGTCAGACCATGGCACTCAACTCATATCTGACACTATGTCACAGGTAATGTCTACCTTACATATTGAACGATCTCTCAGTAGTATCTACCATCCTATGTCTAATGGGTTAGTTGAGCGTCTGAATAGAACGCTCAAGACTTTGCTTGGTAAGATAACTGAAGATCATCCTCAAGATTGGGACAGGGTTTTACCCGCGGCTCTCTTTGCCTATAGAGAAGTCCCTAATGAACACACAGGATTTTCTCCCTTCGAACTTGTCTTTGGCGCGCGTCCACGCGGCCCTATGTCTTTATTACACGATCTCATCACTGCCGATGATATTAGCGATGAAACTCAATCCTCATATGAGTATGTCATTGCTCTTAGACAAAAGATCAGTGAGGCATGTAAGCTAGCAACTGCTTCATCAGAAATTGCTAAAGAGAAGGCAAGGCAGTTTGCTAACAAGAATAGATGTCTACGACAACTTTGTCCAGGTGACAAAGCATTCGTCCTACTCCCCAGTAGGGAAAATAGACTTCTTATTGCATGGAAAGGTCCGTATGCAATAGTCTCTCGGATTTCCGATGTTGACTATGTGGTCGATATTGATGGAAAGCATAAAACTTTCCACATAAACATGCTTTCGGAATTTCACGAACGTACGGACTATTTGCTGCCTATTTTCCAGGCAACGGATGATGCTCCTGCACCTCACGGTCATTATTCATCCCTGTCTGTCATTCAGGATGAGGAAGCTACCTTCTCTGATGTCAACCTTCCCCTTCCAGTGGTTCCATTACATTCCACGGAATCTTGGAAAAACGTTTCTGTTTCTCCTAATCTTTCTGGTGACGAACATCGACAAGTCTCGTCGATGTTACAAACATTTCAGGATGTTCTCACTGACATTCCTGGACACACAGATGTCATAGAACATGACATAATTCTTACCGACAATAATCCAATTAGGGTTAGGCCGTATCCTATTCCTATACACTTTCAGTCGCAAGTGGAAAAGGAATTGGATGAAATGATTCAATTAAATATAATTGAACCATCGACTTCACCATATTCTTCTTCCATGGTTATTGTCCGGAAGAAGGATAAGAACATACGAATTTGCGTTGATTATCGCAAATTGAATCAGGTCACAAAGTTCGACGCTGAACCGATGCCTTTGTTAGAAGATCTACTGATTAGACTTTCTAATTCTAGATTCTTCACTAAACTTGACTTGTCTAAAGGTTATTGGCAAGTGCCTTTAGCAGAGCATGCCAAACCTCTTACTGCTTTTTCTACACCTAGGGGTCTATTTCAATGGAATGTTATGCCTTTTGGTCTCATGAACGCCCCTGCCACTTTCGTTCGCATGATGCGTCGAATTCTGTCACATCGTTCGGATGTCATCGCATACTTAGATGACATCTGTCTCTTCAGTGATACCTGGGAAGATCACTATTTAGGGTTATATGACTTACTGTCCACTCTACGTGAGAATAATTTGACAGCAAAACCTTCTAAAGCTTTTGTTGGTTTTGGTGAAATCTCTTTCCTGGGTCATCGTGTTGGTCATGGTCTCTTGAAGACAGAAGACCACAATACTTCCAAAATACTGAACATCTCTGTTCCTAAAACGAAGAAACAAGTTAGGAGTCTCTTAGGTTTAATTCAATTTTATGGGAGATTTATTCCAAATTTATCTTCGATCATGGCATCTCTCTCAACATTGTTGAAGAAAGGTTCGCCTAATCTGGTCCGTTGGTCTGAAGAATGCCAATCTTCACTAGACCAAATCAAGAATATATTTTCTTCTCCTCCCATCTTAAGATTACCTACTCTTGATAGGACTTTTGTTCTTCGGAGTGATGCTTCATCCACTGGGATTGGAGCAGCACTGATGCAAGAATATGCAAATACTCTGCATCCTGTTATGTACATTTCTAGAAAACTAAATGCGGCAGAGAGGAACTACTCGGTTTTAGACCGTGAGTTGTTAGCGATGGTTTGGTCAATTCTAAAGCTACAAAGATTCCTCCTGGGCGCACATTTCATTCTAGAGACTGATCAGAAAGCTCTTACAGCTATTCAGACTAAGAATTTGAAGAGTTCGAGATCCACTCGATATGCTATAGCTCTTCAACCTTTTCACTTCACGGTACGAGCTATCCGTGGTGCGGATAATGTGATGGCTGACATTTTGTCTAGATGCCCACATGACTCCAACTAATACTTCTGTCCTATATTTCTATATATTACAGAGTCATAACACACCTATATTTCTACAATAGATTAGCACATCTGTACTTACTTTATATGTACACACTATCGTGCTTTGTTGTCATCTTCTTCTGTTCGTTTTTTAAAATGATAGAGGAGGACTGAGTAGTTAATATAAGGGCCGTTAGTTTACTAAACAGCCACAATTATTAATAATGTATTGTACCTTATGAAGCATATTAGTTATTAATTAGCATTATATTGCTTGTACTTTCTCAGAATGTCATTGTTGAGCTGAGGACTTACCTTACGAGTTCTAGATTGTGTACTTACCCTCGGAATACCAGAGCATATGTCCTGGATCGTCATGTAGTTTAACTTTACTATGTACTTATGTCATTACATGTCAAAGAATGTACTATTTAAATTTTCCTATCAGATTTGTACATCCATTTTTAAAGACAATATTAGAGTATGCTGTTTAATGATGATTATAGTAACTTGCATACGTATATTGTGTTTACATGCTAACGTGATGTGTGTTGGTGACACCTCCCCGATGTGAATATTTTTTGAGACATATTTATTTTTCTGTTGAGGTATATCCTCACCAGACACTCTATAATTAGCCTATTGTTTGGCAATTTAATTAATTATCAGCGCATAATTCGTGCGTTTTGAGCCGCTTATCGCTTGCTCTTTGATATTGAAAAAAAAAAAATATGTTCCACATTTTTTTTTATCGGGAGGAGGTGGTGATATGTTGCGTGATAAATTCTCGCAACATCGTTTTATTTCAATGTCTGTTTTATAACGCAAGGGCAACAACTGCTTGAAATTTTTAGTCACTTTTCTCGGTAAGCATTTGTCTTCTCGCGTTGGTATCGAATGCAGTTAACTTTTGAGCTGTGGTCATTTTTGCGCTGGACTGCGCATGACTTGTCTTGTTGTTTGGTCGATCGGTTTCCGCCCACCACTAGTGGGAGTGAGCGATTTGGAATGGCGAAAGAGATGCCTCGTTGAAGAGGGGATCTCCGCTTTTTTTTTTGTTCTGTCAGGGATGTGTAGTCCTCTTATGGATATTTTCGTTTAGTCGAGATAATACCTCTAGTGTTTTCCCACATGTCGGGAGGCGTGATATTTCTGTGTATTTCATGAAAGCAAGGTAAATTGACTTTTTCATTAACTCTATCGATTTTGGGTCGTGAGCGATTTCGATTCATAGCCTGTCTCCGAAAGTCGTCGTCACGAGATGTTCTTTCCCAGCTCACATGTCGCTGCATTGTACTGCATCGGTTGATGCAGGTACCAAGGACCATTACTTGCTACTTTGTTAAATGAACTAGGTTTAGAAAACCTTTATTATCTAGAGGATATTCTTGAGGACATTATTTATACTTCGGCAGACGTGTCTGTCTTGCTGAAGTCAAACTAAGGAGAGTGAACTGATCTCATACATCTGGTTATCTCCTGGCTGTTATAGAAAAGGATGGAGTTGTTCACCTGACTACATTTACAGCACTTTGAAATATAACATGCATCTGACTCATCATTGTAATGCTGTCTACCGTTTATTGCTGTATTGAATGTTGCTGTGATAATGTCTGTTTGATGTGCCTACACATTTGCGTAACCATTTTGTCACTGTGGC
Source organism: Oreohelix idahoensis (assembly GCA_024509875.1). Classification (NCBI taxonomy): domain Eukaryota; kingdom Metazoa; phylum Mollusca; class Gastropoda; order Stylommatophora; family Oreohelicidae; genus Oreohelix; species Oreohelix idahoensis. The sequence goes on along the minus strand of JAMPIV010001221.1, from coordinate 325,286 downwards.
GTCCACAATAAATAATGAAGAAAAACGTCAACGGCTGTTTCAAGACTCATTGACTTTATACGTCGTGAGTTTACTGACGTCCTATGTGGATTGCCCTGTTATTGTTGCATGAACATTGTTTTGACTGAACACATCTACACACTACACAAAACCAGACATGCGGATGCCATCCATCATCATATGGCATCACGCATCAATGAACTTTAGCTTTTTTTTTAATTCCTCTATCACGGCCGTAGTCTTATTATTTTCCGCTCAGACTCCCCCCCCCCCTTTCACCCCAAGGCGTGTCTGGCTTCTGATTTTGCAAATTCATTGCTCAGTCCTCAGTGGTCGGCGCTCGCCAGCGTACGATAACATTGCATAAGACACACCAGCGTGTACATTTGTAGTACGCCAGCCCAGGGGAACATTCCTCACACGTAATTGTATTATGACCACTCCAGCCGATGCACGGCCGGCAGCCTTAATAAGGGTCTCTTGTAGTTGAGCGGCGCAGAGAGTCAACTCTTTGAAAGTTGGGTAACGTTGAGAATTACAGGGAATTTTGGTGTCTCTGATGTAGATTCTAGAATAATGTTTATGTTACGCGGGGTTACGCTAGAAAGCGGGGTGGCCCAGACACGTGCACAAGCCACGCTACCCCATATGGTTAGACCAGCGTCCATTTCTGGACTATACAGCCTGATAGATTTTAACGAACGGTCTTTACACTAGTTAAGAAACTGGGCCCGAGGATAAACCGAATGAGTGTTACGGTAGATTAATTGGCATTGTCTGCTAGAGGTTAGCAGCATGGGATTTTAGGGGTTACAACGTTTAATGTAATGTAAAAAGTATTATTAGCCTAGTGAACGCTGTGACGTTTCAGCGTTGTAGTCACGCACGGTGACCAAGTAACGGGACCCTTTTTCAAATGACCGTCAAACGGTGAAGACGTGTCTGTATATTCTTATAGTGTCGGGCAGGAAAGGCCACACGGTTATATTGTATTTTCTCAGGGACATGGGTCAGTCCACTGTTGGGATGAAGAAAGATGAAGTTACAGGTTAGTAGTTGACTAAACCTTGTCGAGATGAATTAACGGTCCTCTTTAGTTAATACTAGTGCCAGACGCATAATCTCACTGTCGGTCGTTGGATTTACCAACCACGCGTGCATATAGTTATGTCGTTCTGCCTACAGTAGTTCAGATGTATGAGACAAGGACTGATTTGTAAAGGAATCATAGATGAAGTATGAACTGCAATTATTATGTATAATTCTTCATGATGACCATGTGTGAACTGTTCGTGTATGGAATTGATATATTAAATTTGTATATGGACTCAAGGAATGACTTATCAAGTCTCTGAACATTTTGGGAATTCAAATCAGCATTATCATGGTCACAAGTCAATTTAAACCCACATTCGCGTACTTAACATCAAAGGCACGAAGCTCTAAAGAAGATGAACTGTAAACCCAGATTACACGATTGACTACCTGTAAAAAAACTAATGGCCGCCCTCGCAACAACTGGTTGCCATTGATGGGGAACGAAAGAAAGAATTAGTTGGCCATCGCTGAACGAAAGAAAAAAGAAAAATTTTGTTTTTCTTGTTTACATGCTTTTAGAGACTGTTTACCACTGCAAGAAAGTCACATGATGCGTAAAAACGACGTTCAACACATGACTACGAAATGCCAATCTGACGTCACTACATCATGCGCAGATGCCACGCTCTGAAAGTACAACCGTCAACGCCTTCCAAGTTGATGAAGATTTACCTTATCAAGAAGACCGGACGATTGAATACGGTTGTCAACCTATCGAGAGCAAACAGTACTAGGCATTGATCTAGTCCGTTGGTAAACTTGACATCGCCGGAGCCTTTTAAAGATAAGTTTAGACTTAGGACGATTGTCCGTCATAAAACACAATACTAAGTCCATTTCGCTGTGCAGGCATGTCCTCCCTGTTTATTATATATCTATGTTAATCTGTTTTTTCCGTTGATGTTGTCCCTTATTCGTGGGTATGGATGGGCGGCGGTTTGGAATGAATAACATGGCTCTGAGGATGCCGATATTCATTCTGAATGTTCCTTAAGGCCATTAGTTAATTGCTTTTAACGAAGAACCCATCGACGACCTTCCGATGATTTTCGTTCGTTCGTAATTGCAATTAATTGACCTTGCATGTTAGATGTCCAGTCTAGTTATAATTGGGGTATTCTAGTGTATTTAGTTCTAATTTTTATTCAGTTTTGTAACAATGTTTGTAACCTATCGTGTTTTTCTGACCTTACTATCATTCAGTTTATATTTTTTGTACAATCGTCAATGAGTCCATGTATACGTCACTAATTTTTGTGTACGCAGGTTAGTTTTCTATTCAGTTCATTCTTAATTTCTCACTTCCGTTTTATACCACTTAGTTATAAATGCATTTTTTATTGTGAAAATGTCTTGTCGTATGGTAATACTGTTCTGTAATCCTTGGTTAACACATTGTATTGTTTGTCTTCATTTCATCCTTTTATAATTTAATATTAATGCTATAATTTATTCATTAATAATAGTGTAGATGAATATGATTAAATTTGTATGACTTTTAAGGAGGAATTAGGGACTTTGCACATATTTGCAGTAGTGGTCCAAGAAATGGGCAATGCACTTTATAGCTCATGACTATGGCATAATATACCATGATTAATTATTATAACTTTATAACATATTAATACATATTAAATGTAGATTAGTACATTTTCTCATTACTAAAGTGTAAACTTAATAACTATTAAGATTAAATAACCTAACTGTTTAGGTTAATACCCATAATTATTGAATACTAATATTAAGTGCATGATATAATTTCAGCACCTTATATAACTAACTATCATAACTATTTATGATAGATATTAGTTGATATATATAATATTTTTACAAAATATTATAGATTTGTGGAACTTATAAATAACAGTACAGGAATATTGCAATTTCTTATATTGATTATTCATTCGTTGAGTAATTAGAATTATCGACATACATTCTATTGTGATTACTAAACATAAGTAATTGAATACTTAAATAAATTAACGTCAAGATGCTTAACTTAGACTATTTTATTAAAAATGGTAAGGACTTTAATCTGAAAGGATCAGAACTACGTGAATATGCAGAACAACAACTTGCAAAATATAAGGCAGAGATGGAAGAACTTGAAAGAAAAGAGGCTGAAAAGAAAGCTATTGCTAAGGAAGAGGAAGAAAGAAAGGTGGCAAGAGATGAAATCCTACGGATTGAAGAAGAGAATAAATTGAAACGACAGGAAATCATACTGCAGCAAGAAATGGAATTGCAACGGCTTAAATTGGAAACAGCAAAACTTAATTCGCAGGGTGCTGCAGCAAGATAAAATGATAATGCTCAATCGGGATCTTCTTCCAACCGACTTAAGGGCAATTATTACTTTAAGCTACCACCGTTCAAATTACACGTGGACGACTTGTCATCATGGCTGGCGCGCTTTGAGGATATATGTAAGGTCAATAACCTTGACAAAACAGCATGGGCACTTAAACTCAAGGAATTTCTGGATGGCGAACCTGCAAGTGCAGCACAAAATATTGATCCGACATTAGCCACAGACTATGAGGCCATTAAGACTTTGTTATTACGTCGGTTCCATTTGAACGAAGAGGCATGTAGATTACGTTTCAAAAGTTTGTTGCCAGATAATAATAAAGATTTCACAGGTTTTATTGCTAACATACGCAATACTTTTAATAGATGGGTTGAACTAGCAGGTGTCAACAAATCTTACGACAAGTTAGTCGATTTGTTATTGAGGGATAAAGTGTTATCTTCTGTCAGCCCACCATTCTTTGCTTATCTGCAAGAACGGAAACCAGAAACTATTGATGAGTTAGAAAAAATTTCTTTAAATTACTGCACCACTCATCCGAATGCTAACATTTCTGGCTCGTTAATAAGAGAACCACTTCCTGTAGCCTCCAATATGGCATATCATAGTAATAACAAACCTAGAACACACAGTGTGGACAGAGGTAGGTTCAAGGGAAACTATGACATTAATTTTCACAAGGGACGTAATAGCTTTAACAATAACTTTAATAGAGGAAGACCACAAAACAGAAATTATTCACCTCAGTCCAGATACAACAGTAATCCACGTAACTCAAGTTATAATCGTTCATATAATGATAATAACGGTAACAATTGGAACAACAGCGATAATTATAACTTGAGACATCGAGATAACTGTTACAATAGAGGACAACGAGATAATTCAAATGATTATTCTCGTCATCGGTCTCAGTCACGAAGACCATCACATTTTGATCACAATGCAGGGGCAGCACTCACGGATGGTACGACCCCTAGTGTTTCTGATAATAATAATCAGTCACAATCTTCGTCTGCATGTTGTGCTGTTAACTTTAATGTGGCAAATACTTGCCAAGATTGTAATACTATTTTTCAGAAGGCCAAGGAAACGGTGCTGAATTGTGGACACCTTCATACAGCAGTTGGTCTTTCAGCGAACGATGGCAGGGGCACCTTGATGTTCCATAGAGGATTAGTCAATGGTACGGTGGTCTCATTTTTAAAAGATTCTGGATCAACAACCATTGGAGTTCGGCAGTCTCTGGTACATCCTAGCTGTGCAACAGGGGACTATGTCCGTTGCATGACTTTTGGGGGTACTATTGAGTACTACCCCACTGCCATAGTACATGTTAATACACCATTTTTTTCAGGCAATGTCAAGGTGTGCATGCTACAGAATCCATCAGCTGATCTTACATTAGGACGCATACATGGGAGTAAAGATTGCACTCCTAAAGAAATTAACGATTGGGAGAAAAAAAATTTGCATTCTTTTAGCAACGCTAACGCTGTTGTTGCTATGGCTACACTTCGTGCCAACAACATGAATACATATGGCACAGCAGTTTCCAACTTCACTCTGAGTACTATCCTGGAAATTGATGAGGATTATAGATCTATTGGACAACATACTAAGGATATAACTGATCCTAATAAAACTGTTGACGTTGTCAACATTGACAAAAACATTACGAGGAAGAATAATAGGTTAAAGAATAATGCTGGACTTAAAAGGAAACATAAAGTTAACACAAATAATTATGATGAAAAAGTTTTTACTTTGCCCAGCAAAGACATGTCTACGACATGTAGGAAACTTAATACCTTTGGTAATAATAGGTGTCATCCTCAGTCCAGTCAGGATGATACATCATCTAATAAAAAGACATTGTCGGTGTTGAAAGGGAAGGTTAATTCTTTGACAAAAAATACATATCATCATTGTCCACTATTTCGTGACAATGATACTACATATATTGGGAAAAGTGCGTATTCTCGCACAGTGTTAGTGCGAAATCTGCCACAGGATACTACCTGGCAGGCACTTAGAAATTTTTTTGATTATACAGCAAACGTTAAGTTTGTTCGTCTTCTGCCATCATGCAATGGGCAGAATAGACATGCGATGGTTACATTTCGTAACAATCGAGACGCTCGTTGGGTTATCGAGCGTGATAATGGTGTTTATTTTCATCACCGTTATCTAAAGTTACAATTAGTACCTGATTCTGCGTTACGCAGATAATGGTTTACTTTCATACTTGTGTTTTATTTTCTTGATGACTCAGCATTGTCAGTCATCATTTCTTATCCTTCTTAATCATCTATCCTAATATAGATTGATTTATTGATTTTTTTTTCTTCTCGAAAAACATTTTTTATTCTTAACATCTTTAAATTTGTACACGTTCTCTATCTTATTTGTTTTTACCATGCCTACAAGAGACAGTAAGTTGGTTAAATGTTTCAACTATGCTCAGCCCCATACAGCATAGGTTTATTTGTCATATATCACGGCTGTTTTATCATCGTTGTTAAAAAAAAAATATGCCAGTGAAGGTGACATGGACTGGTAAGTTTAATAGAATATTTCGGTGAATTATGAACATATTTTCAAACCCACCAATCTTGAGACTAACTGATGCTTCCAAAAAGTTTATTCTCCGAACAGATGCGAGTAGCTACGGAATTGGCGCATGTTTGCTCCAATATCACGACGACATCCTCCATCCAAACTTGTACGTCTCACGGAAACTGAAACCACCAGAAGTCAAATATTCAACTGTCGACCGCGAACTTTTAGCAAGGGTGTGGGCTATAACGAAGTTGGAAAAATTCCTGTTGGGAGCCCCGTTCGTAGTACAAACAGACCAGAAGGCCGTGGCATCACTACGACGGGCGAATCATAAAAGTCCAAAGCTCACCAGATTCGCTATTCTCCTACAACCGTTCGACTTCTCAATCGAGTACATCACAGGAGCAGATAACGTCCTGGCAGATACTCTATCTCGAAATCCTACTGATGTCGAGTCCTGAACTATAGTAACGTCACAGATACTTACTCAAGAACACTATCATTGCTGTTCTACATAGACAGAAACAATTGCCTACAATACACGTATCTGCTTACTAAAGACTTTATATACGAAATGAATGAATTCAATTGACTCTATGTTCGTATTTACGCCAGGACTTTGCTTAATATCCAGTCATGGTAAAACTATTGGACACATTTCCGTGCATCAAGTGAACATAATAGAAAACACTATCAAAGTAACTCAGTATGCGACATGAACTATTGCCAATAACGTCGATACTTATGAACTGAAACACTTAAACATTTGTTTGTTAATTGGAATTCACAAGGATCAAGCATACATATGGATCATCTTATCCAACTTTAATTAATTTTAATTAAGTCGTTAAAATAATGGAAATTAAAATGAAAGGTGAGATAAATATGAAAAAAAATGAAATGAAATTTGAAAAAAATGAAAGAAAGAAAAAAATAAAAACTCACATGATTCTTAGATAATGTTATTGTATGTAACTATTATATTATATAGTTAATAATTAGATTGATACATTACATACTACATTATTGTTTAAATTGGTTAATTTAGATAGCTATTAACAACTTAATACTAAACTTAATTAATGTCCAACACACATAACTAAGTTAAATTTATACATTACTTTTTTCTCTACTTTATTCTTTATTTATTTATTTCTCTCTTTAACATATCCTTTCATTTTTCTTACATTAGATTTTCAACAACTTTATTCTTATTCCACACTCAATATAATTAATTAGTTTAATTTTAACTCTTTAGATTAGTCTGACATGACATTTCATTGCGACATATTTTAATTTAATTAATTATTTAATTAGATATCAACATTAGCCATTCTCTTTTAGTTTATATAAAATTTATGTATAACATTTAGGTATAATATGATCATTAATATATTAGATGACTGTTAGTTAGTCGACATGACCACGACATTGGTTCTAGACAGAACGTCGTAGGCCATATGCCGCATTTTTGTTAAATTTTTTGATATTGTTAAATTTTTGATATTCATTCAGATAGGTTTGTGAAAAAAAAAATCTATCTAATAGATTTTTTTCTCCCGGTGGACAGGGAATTGTTACGGTAGATTAATTGGCATTGTCTGCTAGAGGTTAGCAGCATGCGATTTTAGGGGTTACAACGTTTAATGTAATGTAAAAAGTATTATTAGCCTAGTGAACGCTGTGACGTTTCAGCGTTGTAGTCACGCACGGTGACCAAGTAACGGGACCCTTTTTCAAATGACCGTCAAACGGTGAAGACGTGTCTGTATATTCTTATAGTGTCGGGCAGGAAAGGCCACACGGTTATATTGTATTTTCTCAGGGACATGGGTCAGTCCACTGTTGTGATGAAGAAAGATGAAGTTACAGGTTAGTAGTTGACTAAACCTTGTCGAGATGAATTAACGGTCCTCTTTAGTTAATACTAGTGCCAGACGCATAATCTCACTGTCGGTCGTTGGATTTACCAACCACGCGTGCATATAGTTATGTCGTTCTGCCTACAGTAGTTCAGATGTATGAGACAAGGACTGATTTGTAAAGGAATCATAGATGAAGTATGAACTGCAATTATTATGTATAATTCTTCATGATGACCATGTGTGAACTGTTTGTGTATGGAATTGATACATTAAATTTGTATATGGACTCAAGGAATGACTTATCAAGTCTCTGAACATTTTGGGAATTCAAATCAGCATTATCATGGTCACAAGTCAATTTAAACCCACATTCGCGTACTTAACATCAAAGGCACGAAGCTCTAAAGAAGATGAACTGTAAACCCAGATTACACGATTGACTACCTGTAAGAAAACTAATGGCCGCCCTCGCAACAATGAGACACAGGCAATTTTGGGCAAAAGATTCGACCCGTCTCGCTAAAGTAATTGATATGTCGGGGTGAGTTAAAATCTGTCATTTCTTTTATGCTTAGTTATTAGTGTACAGATAACTGTTAGCAGTGACGTGCGGTTTTTTTTCTGTGACAACTTCTCAGTCTTTATTCAGTGCCAATGTAGCGCAGTCAACAACCTAAGCTAACAGATGCTTAATCTGTTTAGAGCCTCATAGTTTTGTTAGTGTTTACAATGGGTTAAATGGTAAGCTTAAGCTGACATTACTTTTGGTGAACTACAGTTGTGTAAATTATTCATATAAATCTGACTAGTGACGTGTGTTCGCTATAACGACTGAATTGTGGGAGGTAGTCATTTTTTATTTTTTGGGAGCAACTTCTCATGGTAGGGTGTAGAATCATGGAATGGCTATTGTGTAGTTCAGATCTAACTTACAAAGCAGTCTAGAATGTTAACCACTGGCCAGCGAAAGAATCCTATACCATGTAAAGTCACAAAGTATCATTTACAATGCACGCCTACGTTAATTCACCGCGCCAGGATAGTAGCGGCTAAACAGACTGTGTCCTTGAGTTGACCTCGATTTATGTCTTCTGTTCAGTGCGGACACGGCGTGTATTTAGTGGTCAGAATATAGACAGAGTAAAACTAACAGGCCAAATGTTGGTTTAGGCCATATTAGCTTTGTGTTGTGAAGACGGCGCAAGGATAACTCTCCAGTGGATTTAACTCAAAGACACTGACTGTTTTTATTTTGTATTTTTCACAAGCAGCTGAAGGACTGTTAACTCTCTATTTATTTCATTTGTCGGTGTCCTACAGGATGGTTTTGTATGTTTTCCTTAATGAATGAATTGATGTAATTGTTAACTTTGTTATTTGATCAATTATTATTTGCTGAGATTTTATTCCTTTCTTCCATACAAGCTAAAACGAACTTTAATAAATTTTAACGTTTTTGTTAATGCGCTGTTCAAGACCTCCATCCATACCTATTAAAGCTTTTACTATTCCTCTATCTGTCTGTGAGAAAGAATTGAGAGCGGGTGATACTTTAGACTACATAAATGAGTTGTGGGCTTGGAAAGCGTGATAGCGTTAATAGACCTCCTTCTAGGTCGTCTTAGGTTCTCCTAATTTCATACCTTATCTGTGTTTTCTCTATAAATCTTGTAGTTCACTCAATTTATCTTACTGGACAAATACTCTAAAATTACACACTCACGACACAGAATATCATACCAATTTATTCAGAATTCCATAATAATCTTACTTACTCATTCTTTAAAATACCACACAGAAATTAGTTACCTTTAAGCCCTGAAACAGGCAGCTGAAACTCTTATTGAATGCAAAGCACAGGCAGAAAAACAGATAGTAATCTTTTCAGATGCCCTCTCAATAATATCAGCGCTGAAGAGCCACCAAACTAAAGGATTGAAAGATCTGATAATCTCCCTTGAAAGACTGGCCGAATGCTTCAAGAAGTGCACTATCCAGTGGATACCAGCCCATTGCAACATACCAGGAAATGAAGAGGCAGATAGACTTGCTAAAGAAGGAGGTGCCTTACAGCAAAATGATATAGAGACAACTTACGCAACGGCAAAGACCACTATAAAGGCTACATTCAAGTCCAAATGGGAAAGAGAGCACCCGGGACATTTGAAAAATGACGCATATCATCAACTATCCAGAAAAAAACAGGTCATCATTTTTCGACTGCGCACTGGGCACAACAGATTGAGATACCATCTGTACCACAAATACAAAATTGGTGCAACAGATCTCTGCACCTGCGGTACCAGCCCGATGACAGTCGAACACCTGCTGCAGTACTGCCCAACCTACAGTAATGAACGGGGTAGCATATGGCAACAACCTACTTCTGTCAACGAAAAACTGTTTGGAGATGTCGGGAACCTTGAGTTGACTACTGCCTTTATTAGAGTCATAAATGTGGAAGTCTGAAGGCGAACGAGGAAGAAGAAGAAGAAGAAATGGATATTTGACCATTTTTATTGCATTTTAAAGTTTGATTGTTTCCTTTATACAAAAGGGGAGAAAGAAATACAGCTCTAGTAAAAAGTAACCAAACGTGTTACGAAATCACTGTTTTTTTCTTGCCTAATTCATTTTTGTCCTACATTGCGTGACCAACGCAACGACCATTTCACTTGATGAAATGACATTACTCTCTCTTTGTTTGTTTGTTCGTTTCTTTTTTATTTTTTTCAGCATCAATTTGATTTAAATCTCGCTCACCACGAAACGTGACCGCATAAAATAAGAAGATAAATTAGTAAAACAGCCTGGGATTTCCGGTAATTTATTTTTTTGGGCGAGCAACAAGGAATTCCGTTTTATTTATTTTTGAAATTCAAATGAAATGGCAGGGGGAAAAAATCACTTCTTTATTCTAAAAATGTATACTTTAATTAACTCTAACGGCAGTTTATTGTACTTTTTTAATGAAGTTATAATTTTTATTATTATTATTCACCAACACTAGTTTTGTTAAATTGTGTTCGTGTGTTTTTTTTTAAGCAAAAGAATTTGTAATTTCTCTCATCGCAGGTCAGATCTCCACGAAGCAAAGGTCTTAACTTATGCCAGGTCTTCCTGTCTTATGCCAGGTCTTCTTGTCTTATGCCAGGTCTTCCTGTCTTATGTTAGGTCTTCCTGTCTTATGCCAGGTCTTCCTGTCTTATGCCAGGTCTTCCTGTCTTATGCCATTTCTTTCTGTCTTATGCCAGGTCTTTCTGTCTTATGCCAGGTCTTCCTGTCTTATGCCAGGTCTTCCTGTCTTATGCCAGGTCTTCCTGTCTTATGCCACGTCTTCCTGTCTTATGCCAGGTCTTCCTGTCTTATGCCAGGTCTTCCTGTCTTATGCCAGGTCTTCTTGTCTTATGCCAGGTCTTCCTGTCTTATGCCAGGTCTTCCTGTCTTATGCCATCAGATCGAGATCTTCATATGTCTTCTTCATCTCTTCATGTCTGTCTCGTTCTTTTCTCCATGTGTTTCTAGATCTTCCGCTACCTCTCGTACCCTGCGGATAAAAGAATGAGGACTGTAGTCATGTTATAACGAGGTTTTCTCAGTGTGTGTCCTCTCCATCTCCAACGTCTTCTTAATTTGTAGTTCAGCAACAGAAACAAATTACAGTTTGTTGTTGGATATGTCACAGTGATGTTACAGGTCAATTTGTATGTTGTTAGGTTAAGTCTCTGTCCTTGATCTTCAATCCGCGGGAAAAAAGAGATAGAAGAAGACCAAATAGCACATGGACAAGAGAACTGAAAACAAACATGAAAGGACATGAGGAAGGCATGGAAAGAGCTTGAACGGATGGTACTGGACAGAAAGACTTGGTGTAAGTTTGTTGAAGGCATATCCTCCTTGAGGAGTTGAAAGTTGAAAGAAGAAATAACAGGGTAGGCCTTGTGGCTACCCTAGCGATCTTGTAGCTAACCTGCGCCACATTTTATTAAAACCCAGCAGTCACCTAATTTATCCTGGAACCCGCTTTCACTAGAGAAGGTGTATGGAGATTTGATAGACATATTAATGAAATATACTGAAGCACATTAAAAACGCACCACCTGTATAATCCAGGAACAGAGTGTGAAATGTAAATATAAGTGTTTACAAGTTTACATATTTTGAATCTTTATTCATTTTCCTATGAATCTATTCTTCTTCTTCTTCCGTCCTTAGCCAAAGACCGACCAAGCAGTCAGAGGCCATCACGCCTTGTGGCGTCTTAAGGGCAACAGCAGATTGATTTTCTCTGTTGTAGTTTCCCATCACGTCTAGCGGCGTCTTTAGGGCAACAACAAATAGATCCATCTGCCGTTGTTTCCGTAATCGTTGTGACAAGCGAACGGGTGATCAGCCCATTGGGCCTATGAATCTATGCTGGTCATTAATTTGTACATTTGATTGTTATGAAATTCATTGCATTCTGTGCAGGCAAGGGAGAAAACCAAAAATGCAACCAATAAAAAAATTCATTCACACTATCCTCAGTATCTGGTATGTCCACCGTGTGCTTGCAAACAAGCTTGGCAGCGGCTCCGCATGGAACGCACAAGTCTCTGAAGGAAATTCCGGGGAATCAAGTCCCATTCACGTGTAAGAGCAGCTTCGAACTGTTGCAGATTAGCTGGAGAACCTTGCCTGTAGACTCTGCGTCCAAGCTCGTCCCACAGATGTTCTATAGGGGACATGTCTGGTGATAGGGCAGGCCAATCAATCGTCACAATGTTCTGCTGCTGTAGATATTGCTGCGTAATGCATGCGGTATGCGCACGTGCGTTATCCTGCTGGAGAAGCTGCAAGTCTGGATAATTTGTAAACGCAGGAGCAACCAATGCATCCAGAACCTCATCTCGATATGTCACAGCATTAACATTTCCACGGAAGACGTGAAGAGGCAAGCGATGGTGAAAACTGAATCCTCCCCAAATGTGAATACTGCCACCTCCAGATCGCTTGTGCTGACGAATACAGTAATCTGCAAAGTGCTCTGCACACCGTCGCCAAATCCGCATACGTCCATCAGCAAAGGATATGTTGAATCTGCTCTCGTCTGTGAATAGGACAGCATTCCACTGCAGTCTAGTCCATCTGACATGTTGCTCTGCCCATTGCAGGCGCTGCTGACGATGTTTGTGAGTCAAGGTTGGCCCAACATAAGTTCGTCTTGCAGTAAGGCCTGTATCTCTGAGTCGTCGTATGACTGTCATTCGAGAGACTTGCCCACGTCTACCCACTATTGCTCTTGCTGTTTGACTTGCCGGGAGAGAACGATTCCTTAGGTGACTCAGCACAATATGACGATCTTGCGCAGGGGTAGTAACTCGTGGTTGGCCACTCAGAAGTCTATCTCGGACACTGTCAGTGGTTCCGTAACGTTCATTGAGACGTACAAAAGTGCTGTGGTGGCATTTCATCCTTCTGGCAATGGCCCGGGAGCTCATTCCGGTCTCCAACATACCAATGGCTCGTTATCGGTCGTTTTCAGATAGTCGTGGCATTTCAAGCACATGTACTGGGTGTTTTGTCTCAACGGCCTTTTTATACCGAGTATACTGCCACAACGCTTACACATTTTCAGGGTCATAGCTGTTGGGAATCGTGTTGCACGTGTAATTTTAATTGTTGTCATGTAGTCTGTACACAAACCCGTGGATTGAATCATGCACTTTCCATTCCAGCAGCCATTCGCTCTCTACCTCATGACAGACACGCGGAAAATCCATTCCCACACTTTTTTTTCCAGCTTCTCGGCATCAGTATATATAATAGTGGTGCGTTTTTAATGTGCTTCAGTATACATTGTGACATGCACCAAGAACCAGCACATGCACTGAGTCGGAGGATTCTAATAAACATAGAGGGGTAGAGGAAGACTAAAAGACTATGACAGTATTAGTGGCAGGGGGAAACAAAGATTGATTTTTTTCGTAAGTACAGCTGGCCATGAGCGTCGAATGGCATTGCGCATAGAGTGCGTGTTCCTCGTGACGACGTTACCGGGTGCAGACTCCAGCCGACTCAAGCAGTAAATGGGTACCTCACTAAGTTACTGAGTTTGGAAGGCAAATGCAGCGAGGAAAGGAACCAGTCATCCCACGTTATAAACCTGAGGTCTAATATAGTCTCTTAAACTTAACTTGCGGGGGAGGGGGGGGGGAGAGTTGGAGTGGCTAAGAAGTATGGCGGTCGCCTCGAATTATAAAGGTATCGGGTTCGATTCCCAGTAAAAGGAATATCATTTATGGAAATTTGTTTCACAACCAGCGGTCCTATTGATCTCATACTCCCCATTGATCTCCTGGTAGTGAGATCGGATGTCTAACCTTCTCGGATAGGGGCGAAAAAATCGGAGGTCCTGTGTGTAAGTTGCACACTCTAAAATCCCTCGGCAGTTGAAAATCGTAAAGAGTAGGCAATAAGGCCGCGCCTTTGGCAAAATTTAAAACTGAGGAAACCTACCGACCACAAAAATATTTATAGAATGTGTGATTCTTGAATACACACATTGGGATTCTCGCTAGTGCTACAGAGTTCGTGCACTGTGCTGAGATAATCTTTGTGCGATCTTTGTATCACATGTTTGATAATGTACAGTGTTACTTTTCATTGCTCCATTTTCTGGGTGTCGTATCGTGTGTATAGCTACAACAATAGTTGTCTATGGGGATGACCTATGGAACGTTGACAAGAAGGTTTCCAGAAATTAGCTCATTCAGAAAGAAAGAGAGCTATTCGAGATAAGGACAAATAGAAGAGAAGGCGAATAGTCTCCACTAGATAATGTTTTCTAAACAAATTATGGAGAGTTTCTGTTTTCGCTACGGCATTAACTTCTGCTCCTTTTGCCCTTAAATCTCGATAAAGAAAAAGCCTCAGCCTCCTCTAAATGAAGGGTTTTACCTATTTGTAAATATTTAACACGTGCAGCACGAGTGATACATTAAATAACTAGGAAAGCATCAACGCGGCTATACCGTTTATTAGTCAAATATACACACATATATGGTTAATAGAAAGTAAAACGGATGATGGAGATAGAAAATTCACACACATTTTTTTAGAACCTTGAACACCTGATCGCCAGCGCAACGTGGTAACCATTACACCAGCGCGGCTCTCAATTCACACACATAGATTAAATGTAAAAAACTACATATATCGCCCGCAGAAACCCATGTTCTCACAGCTGCAGGCGACTTATGTCGCCTGCGGATATCTTCGTTTTCTAGCATTAG
The DNA here is from genome assembly GCA_024509875.1 of Oreohelix idahoensis. Classification (NCBI taxonomy): domain Eukaryota; kingdom Metazoa; phylum Mollusca; class Gastropoda; order Stylommatophora; family Oreohelicidae; genus Oreohelix; species Oreohelix idahoensis. The sequence goes on along the minus strand of JAMPIV010001221.1, from coordinate 310,176 downwards.
GATGTGTGTACACGTGATATCACCTGCGGATGTTAAGTTTTAAACTTATCTGGGAGAGAGTTCGCTTCCGTTTCCGAATTTCTTTTAGTAATGGATGTATTCGCGTTTATTTTCTGTGAATTTTTTAAATCGAAATGAATCGGCATCGAACACGCGGCCATTTTCGCTCTAATTTTATTGGATTCTGACGCCATGCGATGGGGATGAGATTTTTGTCTTTATAAGCGCTGATATCGGTTCTCAGAATATGTTTGATGGCCGAGATGGAAACGAAAGTAGAATGGCATTGCTAGTATGTATAATTTTAGGGGTTAGGATTAGGTTTTTCGGAAAGGTTTAGGGTTACGGCCGAATGTCACTGCTGACAAGGGCGTTTGCTGCTTTGCTACTGATGATGGGTGTAACGAAAAGATCGTCATTTGATTTGTATTGGTCAAATGACTTTCAATGAGATGCAAGGGATATGGACTCTTCGTTTGTTGGTAATTTTTTTTTTTTAATTTTTTTTTCTCGTTGTTTTCATCTTTCCTTTCCTCTCTTCCTATCACATCTAACATGTACACAAAGAAATTTTATATCATCAGATTTACCATTCATTTATTTATATAAATTCCAAAAATGATAGCAATTGTCCAAGAAACACAAAAACTATAGACATTACAAGTCACCCACTATAAAAACGGGACGCTGTGAAAAAGAATGCAGCTGCAGGCGCAAAGTTTCGCCAAAGAATGCAGCGTGCTAAAGGTTAAACATGAGAGTGAACCTATGTAAATAGTGAAGCGATGATGGGACATATTAAGTGTTATTACACTGTTCTTCACTATACATTTTGTATGAGTCTTTCAAACTTCCTCCACTGTACGATTATACATAGGTATACAGTAACACCAGACGGCGGAGCAAGCAAAGACATCAATAACAGAATGAACAAAGCAAGACTAGCCTTTTTTAGTCTAAACAACACATGGAAGTCCTCTCAGTACAGCACAAACACAAAATTAAGATTATGTGAGAGCTGTGCACTTTCCGTGCTTCTCTGTGGTGCGGAATTCTGGAGATTAACAGAGAAGGAAATGTTGAAATTGTCCTCTTTCCATTCAATCTGCCTAAGAAAAATTATCCGAATCTTTTGGCCGAATACCATCACCATCCAAGAATTGCTTACTCGGAGGAACCAACAGGACACGTACACCATCATAACTGGCAGACGCTGGAGCTGGGTTGGCCATGTCCTCAGAAGAGACGCCAATGCCATCACAAGAATAGCTATGCTATGGACCCCGAAAGGAAAACGAAAGAGCGGCCGACCAAAAATAACTTGGCGCAGAACTGTGGAGGCTGAAATGCAAAGAGTGAATCAGAGCTGGAGCCCTGCACGAAGGATGGCTGCCGACCGAGCAAAGTGGAAGCAGTTTGTTGCCGCCCTACAAGACGTCACCAGGCGTGATGGCCACTGACTGCTTTGACGGTCGGCGTCTACGGATCAAAGAAGAAGAGGAAGATGCATAGACTGTCAAATGTATATGTATGGTATGTCGTGTGGGTTATCTCCAAGACGAGTAAGTAGAGCTAAAACCCTTGCATGTATCGTAATGAGAACTTGTAAGATGTAATGTCGCTCAAAGCTTGGAAATCTCTCTAGTTTTGACACCTTGTGATAGTTGTCACAGAAAACCCAACCCTTGCGCAATACAAGTTTTCACATGTTGTAAATGTATACTAAATAATGTTATCAGTAGAAATATCAAATCACAATCCTACAAGATAAAAAAATTATAATTGTTCAAAGCATCTTTACTTACCTCAAGGATGAAACAGCCAATCGCACCAAGTGAAAATGCTCTCTACGGCGCCACCTCAGAGTGGGCAAAAAGAAGTTCTCACAACAAGGAGAAGCGAAATGAACACGCTGAAAGGAACACCAAGGAAAAAAACAGCCGAGGGCTATCACCTCGGGGGAGCATTCCCATAGTCGGTTATAACTGAAGGGCTACTACTGCTTGTCTGGAACCCTAAACAATAATATAATTAGTCTGATTACTGGGTAATCTCTCCTGAAATATTAGGTTCGACTTCGTTCTTCGCTCACTCGCTGCCAGACATATTTTCTTTTAAATGGGCCGATGAAGGCCATTCTGTCCATTTGCACCTCGTGTGGAGCTGACAGTCTGTGAGGATTTGTTCTAATGTTATATTTTCTTGCATAGACACATATCTGTCTGTCCGTTTGTTATGTTTTATTATTATTTTTTGTATGTTTACCGATGGTATAGTTTGGTTTTAAGTACTATCTTTATTGCACATGGACTACTCCATCAGTGCTCCGATCTCATCCCTTAGATCACACAAGGAGGATCTCAGCACAGTGCACGAACTCCGTAGCACCAGCGAGAATCCCAATGTGTATGTATAGGATTCACACATTCTATAAATATTTTTATGGTGGTTAGATTTCTAATTTTTAAATTTGGCCAGGGCAGCGGCCTAACAGGCCTACTCTTTACGATTTCCAACTGCCGTGGGATTTGTAACGTTTCACACGGGACCTCCTATTTTTTTCGCCTTTATCCTAGAAAGCTAGGTATCCGATCTCACTACCCACGAGACCAGGGGGGAGTATGACATCATTAGGACCACTGGTTCTGAATAAGATTTTCCATAAATTATATTCCCACAACTGGGAATCGAACCCGGTACCTCTAGAGCTCGAGGCGGTGGCCATACCTCTTAGCCACACCGACCCCCCCTTTTTTTTAACCAATGGTATTTAAGGCGGTAGTGGCCAGTTCTCAGTCTGAATATTTTCCCTTAATCTCTTCGTCTTATTGAGTAGTGTGCTTCTGTATGATCTAACTCTGTTCGTCTTATTAAGTAGTATACTTCTGTATGATCTAACTCTGTTCGTCTTATTAAGTAGTATACTTCTGTATGATCTAACTCTGTTCGTCTTATTGAGTAGTATACTTCTGTATGATTTAACTCTGTTCGTCTTATTGAGTAGTGTGCTTCTGTATGATCTAACTCTCTTCATCTTATTGAGTAGTATGCTTCTGTATGATCTAACTCTGTTCGTCTTATTGAGTAGTGTGCTTCTGTATGATCTAACTCTCTTCATCTTATTGAGTAGTATGCTTCTGTATGATCTAACTCTCTTCATCTTATTGAGTAGTGTGCTTCTGTATGATCTAACTCTGTTCGTCTTATTGAGTAGTATGCTTCTGTATGATCTAACTCTCTTCGTCTTATTGAGTAGTGTGCTTCTGTATGATCTAACTCTCTTCATCTTATTGAGTAGTATGCTTCTGTATGATCTAACTCTCTTCATCTTATTGAGTAGTGTGCTTCTGTATGATCTAACTCTGTTCGTCTCATTGAGTAGTATGCTTCTGTATGATCTAACTCTCTTCGTCTTATTGAGTAGTATGCTTCTGTATGATCTAACTCTCTTCATCTTATTGAGTAGTATGCTTCTGTATGATCTAACTCTCTTCATCTTATTGAGTAGTGTGCTTCTGTATGATCTAACTCTGTTCGTCTCATTGAGTAGTATGCTTCTGTATGATCTAACTCTCTTCGTCTTATTGAGTAGTGTGCTTCTGTATGATCTAACTCTCTTCATCTTATTGAGTAGTATGCTTCCGTATGATCTAACTCTCTTCGTCTTATTGAGTAGTATGCTTCTGTATGATCTAACTCTCTTCATCTTATTGAGTAGTATGCTTCTGTATGATCTAACTCTGTTCATCTTATTGAGTAGTATGCTTCTGTATGATCTAACTCTCTTCATCTTATTGAGTAGTATGCTTCTGTATGATCTAACTCTCTTCGTCTTATTGAGTAGTATGCTTCTGTATGATCTAACTCTCTTCATCTTATTGAGTAGTATGCTTCTGTATGATCTAACTCTCTTCGTCTTATTGAGTAGTATGCTTCTGTATGATCTAACTCTCTTCATCTTATTGAGTAGTGTGCTTCTGTATGATCTAACTCTGTTCGTCTTATTGAGTAGTATGCTTCTGTATGATCTAACTCTCTTCGTCTTATTGAGTAGTATGCTTCTGTATGATCTAACTCTCTTCATCTTATTGAGTAGTGTGCTTCTGTATGATCTAACTCTGTTCGTCTTATTGAGTAGTATGCTTCTGTATGATCTAACTCTCTTCGTCTTATTGAGTAGTATGCTTCTGTATGATCTAACTCTGGGTGTTTCATTGTAATTTTTTCGTCGAAGATAGTTTTCATTACTGCTTTTATTTCTTCATATATTGACTTGTAGAGCGTCCGACTGGCAGAGTGGTTAGAGCGCTGGTCTCTCGCGGCAAAGGTGCCAGGTTCGAATCACGGTACCGACACGCTCCAGTCTACCTAGCTGTAAATGGGTACCTGACTTTGAGTTATGGAAGGCAAAGCAGCGAGGAAGGGAACTGGTCACCGCACCTTTCGATGTTGGACCTAGTATGGTGAAGTCTCAAACACTTGGTTTCCCTACGGCAGTGTCTGCTATGGGACAACCTTGACCTTTACATCGCCCTGTCCTCAGTTTGAATTTGCTGTCTTACATTGGCTAATCTATCTGCCTTCTCATTTCCATATATCTTTGCAGTAGTCAACTGTTCCTTTCACTTTATTGAATTTATTGCTGGCTATCAACAGGACTTCTGACAGGCTGTCTAGTTCAATGTTGCCAATATTATTTAGGGCAGTTTTGCCTGATAATACATTTAGGTTGGTGGAGGTATTGTAGGAATTTACAAAGAAAAAGGCACTGAAGAAAGATCCAAGGGAGAGGAAAGTGATGCATATAGCTCTGTGGTTTCCAAACCTTTTTCCCTGAGCCACACTTTCGGAATAACAATTTTCTCGCGTAACACAGAATTTTTTATTCATAAATATCTTCAAAAACAAAAAATCAACCCATAGCAGTGCTTTATTCATAACATAGAACACAACTACTTTATATAATGACCGTGAGACATCCAGAAAGTATAAAACAATACAGCTTCAAAAAAAAAAAAAATTAAAAATTAAAAAAAAACATGATTCTTGCACAAAATAAACAAATTCAATGAGAGATGTAAGCTTTTTTGTTGTAGGGTAATCTCATTTAAATTAGGTCTTATTTGAGAAAAACAAATTCTCATCTCCTCGTCAACACAAAGAAGCATTTTCTCTTTTCTGGTCTTTGATATTTATCACAGCTAAAAATCCCTGTTTACAACAATATGTCGTGGAGAACTGTGTCTATTTGAAATCAAATAAATTATATAATTTAATACAATATGAAAGATGTCATAAAGTTCTATGAATTTCTATACATTTATTTCCCATATTATATCACAGATTACAAAATAAATAACATAAATAAGAAAATGACCTTCATATTATTTTTTTGGGGACAAGAATTGTTTGACAAACTCTTTTAATCCTTGATTTTCTTTGAATCTTCCAACCACACGTGCCACCCTCTCGCGCCACACCAATGTGGCGCGCCACACCATTTGGGAACCACTGATGTATATTATGGCACAAAGAACTGATAAGGTGAAAGCGATCTATATATGTTACATCAGAATAAGCAAAAGTGATGTATATTGACTATGGCTGAAAATAAATGGGTATACACAGTGACATCTACAGATTATAGAGGAAAGATCGCGGGAGAAGCAAGTGATGTATATAGTTTGGCAGGGAAAAACTGTTAGCCATTTACGATAGACGTTCCTTATGACGTCATCAAAAATAATATATGAAAGCCTTGAAGCCAATCCACCGGAAAGGGCATTGGTTACCAAATGGCAACAGTGGTTGCTGTAGACGCAGATTGTATTTTAGTAATACGTAGGTCTGACGCGTTTGTAGTTACCCTGCTACAAGCCTTGCAACCAAATCAGTTGCGACCATCCCTCACAAGAAGAAGCAGCTTTGATGGGTTGAGAGAGACATCTGTATGCCAACTATTGAATAAGCCGGTCATGTTATTTTGGTACGTGGAGAAGCAGGATAAGCTTCAGGCACTATGAATGTTCGCCTTTTTTCTGACTATGGCCAACACATATTGTTTTAAGGCAAGTAATTAGAGAGTCTATCTCTCAGGACTGACACAGCAGACATCGTTCAAAATAGAAAATCCCAATTTTGTTTTGCTTCTTACAAATTAGAAGAATTCGTAAGGCCCGAAAGTATATGATACAAACACTTAGCGACCAACTACTTAGAACAGACAAAAATCTATACCTGCTTCGACGAAATGTTTAATGCTCATACCCGTCATTTCAAAAGACAAAAATTAATTCGTATGACCTAAAAAAACGGACGATTATCAAGTTGAAAAATAGTAATTCGGCAAATGACATGACGTACATCATGCATGCAGGCTGCTTCACACTATCAGGACAACGCTTTGATGTTTCATCATTTTGGAACGTGCTTATTAAAAGAGAGAACAGAGAAAAAAAGTAGAAAGAAAAAAAACAGAATCATACCTTTTATATGAAATAAAAGAAAACAAACACCTCTTGCTACAAACGTTGTTTGGACTTCAAGCTTATATCTACAGTGTGAGACCCAAGTGTTTTTCCTGTTCTGGTTTCGTACGACTAATTTATGTGATCGTCGTCTTGTCAGATTCGATGTGATGTTCATTAAATTAACCTATAAGCTGAGAGCAAATATCAAGACATGATACATTTTTCACGAGCATTGTTAATATACTACAAAAGATGAACCCATTTAAAGTCTAACGGTGTGAAACAATTTAGACAGAACTAACCACTACTCACGTGCCCCCAGGTATCAGTGACTAACATACCTGGTTACGAAGGCTCATTAGCCCTGGCAACTGTCAAATAGACAATAGATTATAGTGGAGGGAGCTAGGAAGACAAATGTGTTGCGCTTAATTTTCAGCAGAAAGAGTTTCGACGGCGAAATTGATGCATGTAAATTATAGCAGATGTGGTTGCAAATAGGCTGAAAGATATTCAGTATAACAAGTCTTGCATGGAATAAAAGGGTGTCATTAGGTTTGGTCTTGTTTGGTCTGGTTTGGTTTGGTTTGATTTGGTTTGATTTGGTTTTAAGGACTATCTTCATTGCACACGGACAACTCCATCAGTGCTCCGATCTCCTCCCTTAGATCACACAAGGAGTGTCCCAGCACAGTGCACGAACTCCGTAGCACCGGCGAGAATCCCAATGTGTCAATAGGAATCACACATTCTATAAATTATTTTGTGGTGGGTAGGTTTCTAATTTTTAAATTTAGCCAGGGCAGCGGCCTTATTGCCTACTCTTTACGATTTCCAACTGCTGTGGGATTTTTAACTTGCGCAACTTGCACACGGGACCTCCTATTTTTTTCGCCCTCATCCGAGAAGGCTAGACGTCCGATCTCACTACCCAGGAGACTGGAGGGGGGGGGGGGGGGGGGGGGGGGTATGACATAATTAGGGCCACTGGTTTTGAAAAAAATTTCCATAAATTATATTCCCTCAACTGGGAATCGAACCTCTAGAGCTCGAGGCGGACGTTATACTTCTTAGCCACTTCGACCCCCAAACTAATATAAATATAATAGTTCTTCAACTGATATAAAACGTGCACGCAAGGAAATCTGACTTTCCTCATACCACGTGGCCTTGCCAGAATACTTTACCACATCAAGGTTACGGCTCTATGTTCAGAAAGATTTAGAGGTAGACTTTAGTACTTGGTTCTAAAAACGCCACTGCACTTCTTCCAATACTCTTTCATTAGGAAGCAAGAATTTCAAATTCTGCCTTTCATCGGAGCACATTCAATCCACAGCAACAAAACCACCGGCACAAAGCACATATTCTACGTAAGGGCACCATAAGGTCTAAATTACGGGCATCCTAATTTAAAGCTGGATCCATTTGTCTAATTACCATGACAGCACAAAACGGCATATCTCAATATTAGCCAGACCACCTTTTACCGCGTAAGTCAAACAATGGACGCCTACTTGAACAGACTCCCACATAGTAGCCAGATTTTCAAAAAGAATAATAAATTTGACATCACCCGCGGGGAAACCCCTTACTTTGCAGGCCCTCTGAGATTTCTAGAACGATTATTCTGATTGGACAACACGCCAGAGCGTGCGCTGAAACCTCGCGTGCGATATGAAGGTTTCTATTTTTTTTTTCTACAAGAGCAGAGGCGAGCACATTAAAAATACCACTCAGAGAAAGTGCCCGGACGGCTATTGAAATCGCATCTCTCTTCACAGAAAGTCACGCGACGGAAGAACGCGTGATAATAAACAAATTGACTACCCGTTGGTGAAATCTGTGGTTAGGGTCGATACAATGTGACAACCACGGTATCTGAATTCACAGATTTGCCGACAGAGAGTTAACAGAAGGAAAAAAAAATACGTTATTAGTAACATTAAATATGAAAGACCCGCAATGAAAATGAGATAGCAGACGATAACATTTGAAATCTAAAATAGCTATTTACGAACGAAGCGACATCCATGGGTTAAGGGCTGCCGCCTCCAGCTGTCTTATGTTACACTTAACTTAAAAAATTTACATATTGTAATAATTGATTTTTTTTTTCGCATTCTGTTGTCGCCACTGCAAGCGTTACCGAAAAAAGTATTTGATCATCATCGCCATCATTATCATCATCGCCTTCATCATTTTCCTTTTTGCCCCCTATAGATCACGGAACCACCACAGGAAGCCTGGACAAAGCAATCACATGTTCCTGCAGCAGTTGATTCTGTAGCACTTTGTTTTACATGATCAGGCTGTCATCACCATAAACAACCTCATATTAGTCACCTTGAATGGCATACCTGGTTTGGTTTAATTTAAAGGACTATCTTCATTGCACACGGACTACTCCATCAGTGCTTCGATCTCCTCCCTTAGATCACACCTGACGAAGCAGTAGAAATGTTCTGTCTTTGCATCATAAGAAATTACCGAAAATTTCAGGGGTGATAAGAAAGTAATATATATATATATATATATATATATATATATATATATATATATATATATTATATATATATATATATATATATATATATATATATATATATATATATATATATATATATATATATATATATATATGCATACCTCGACTTTCGTCGCTTCGAGTTTCGTCGCTTCGCTCTTTCGTCGGTTTTCAATTAAAACCACGTTTCCAAATTTCGTCGCTCGCTTCTCTCTTTCGTCGCATTTCGTCACAACTGCGCGTTATCTTGTATCTTTCGTCGTTCAGTCTTTGAACAGAAGTCGTTCGGTGCGCACTGTTTTTTGAAGTTGTCCGCATTGAATCTCTTATATTTCTGATTAAACATATTAATACTACTTATTTTTGTGATTAAAATAACCAAACTATTTGTCGTGAAACGAGTGTGTAAACCCACTTCTTAGTTAATATACTATGTCGAGATACAAATATGCCCCACCCATCAACGAGCAACGTTCACCAGTCTCTGAGACAGAATAAAATTAGGCATAAGCCCTGTTTTTCGGGACTCGGTCACGGCCATCTTGTCTCCCAATATGGCGGAAAACAGAATAAAATTAGGCATAAGCCCTGTTTTTTCGGGACTCGTCTCGGTCACGGATTGTACGGCGGATTGTACGGAACCGCACATAGCCAATCAGCTTGCGACGCCGAGAACCTATCAAAAGCGTTCCTTTAGCAGTAAATGTTACCTCATCTACCTATATATACGTGCGAGATTTTATTCAAAATCACGCACACGCCAACACGAAGCCAGCTAGACGACCGACTGGAGAAGAGAAGCTGTCAGACTGATTTATTGCTCACCTGCATTGACGGGGAACTCTTGCTTCACTAAAGTCGTCTGGCCTTTTTAAATCTTAGAGGGTAAATATATTTACTATAAACTTGTAGGAAGATAGACCTACAGCAGATATATAATGTTTGTATTTGTTGTGTGTCATTTATACTACCTACACCTGTATATATTTAAAATAAATTGTTTCACAATGAATGTATCAGGTTACTGATTGTATCTTGGGGAATTAGGTATAATGATTGTATTTCCTGATATGATTGATGAAGACGAAAACCACCTGAAATATAACCAATCAGTCCTCGTCTCATATAACTCTTATCATCAGAACACAACAATATTGCTAGGATATATGTTACCAGCCAGTATAGCACTTGTCAGAGAGGGCCTGGCATATTATAGGGGGAAGGAAACGGTTGTATCACACCTAAGTGTACAGATTTTTGGATGTATTCATGTATTGAATTTATATTATTGGATGTATTCATGTATTGAATTTATATTATTGGATGTATTCATGCATTAATTTATCAGAAAGAATGTTTTGCAAGTAGACACCTGTCATGTCTCGCTATTGCTAACTCATACTGAGCCATGTTGTCATTCATCCTACATGCAGACACCTGAGACACGCTCATCTCATACACAATAGAAATAGGTGGGCTGGAGGACAGAAATTAGCCCCTATTTTTACTTGTTACAGGTTTTATTCGAGTCATCCAACCTAAGGTCGTATGTCCAGTCAATCCAGCTGCCTGGAATTTCGCAGGAGCACAGTGATTGCACCGGAGCTACATCTTTAGTCCCCCTCAGTCTTTGGTGGGCTAACGAAACGATCATCAGCGGGTGTTGTGTGCAAGAAATTAAGGACAGAACTGTTTCAAGAGATGAGTAAACATTAGTATCAGTTCCGTCGGCAATTGTGAGCTTTTAACTGTCAAGGACGAAAAACTGAGATAGCGTAGCAAGTGACAAGAATAACAGCATAACTGATAAATTTTATATACTTAATTAACAGCACAGCTGATACCTTTACTATAATTGATTAACAGCACAGCTGATATAATTTTTGTTCCTATAATTGGGAAGACGTGTAATATATATATAAATAAATAAATAAATAAATAAATAAATAAATAAATATATATATATTGTCGTGAAATATTCTAATCCACATATATAAATTAAAAGGTAAATATAAAGCCTAACAAATAAATTCGAATAAAGAAAAAAGCAATGGTAAAATAACAGTGCTGTCACAAAGAATGTACTCGAAAACCCCCTTTGTTTTATGCTTCGTCTGCAAATTGTAACGTTTCCACGTTAAATATAAGCCACTGCATAAATACAAGCGTTTCCACAACACATTAAAACGGGTATTGCATTTCTAAGAAAAACATTGAGAGGCAAACTGCGTAATGACCTAAATTAATCCTAACATTAATTATACAACGTTACCAAAAACGAAAGACAGATGGACTAAAGGATAGAGAGAAGGGAGAGGCAGAAAGCCGAACGCATGCAAAATTAAACACGCGTCTCGCTATTAATGCCACACCAACACGCGTCGCGCGATACACAATTACTACTATCACGCGTGTAAGGCCACATGCACTAATTTTTTTTTCCAGACGGACAGTGATAAATTCACTACCCTTCCCAGAGTTAGGTTTTAAAATCACGAAAAACGCTTATTAGAAAAGATAACATTAGATGGGTTTACGTTTGAAAACATTACAGTACCCAGACAGCACATCTTCGAAACAGGAGGTCGAAGAAATTGCATATTTTGAACGCAGCCACTTAGTTCTTTTAAATTTGTATATTTGGGTTCCTTAGGGTTTGCTGACAAAGAATATGTAAAACGTTACGCAAATAGTCTAGGAATTAACAAGTTATAACCAAAATAAAATAGTGGGGATGCCTGACAGCATGAAATCATTTCTGCTCATAAAATTTTTTTATAACGTGTTTGAAAAAACCTTGCGTACGGAAATAGCCTACCATGTAAACTCAAAATTGATTGGAGCGCAACAAATATAAGACTAAACACGATTGGTCGGACTATAAATACTATCTTTGGTTGTTGGGGGAGACGTAGGAAGGTAACATTTTTTCAAACACTTGTCGAAACGTGGCTCCATTGGCCAGACTCGCTGATATAATCACTTAGGATCGTTAGTTCGAGACCACTAGTTCAAATAAGCTTGATAAAGCAACAGTGCGTTGAAGCCAGCTCATATTTTTGCTAAATAAAAGCCTGGAACATAAGCAGATGGAAATTTGTGCCAGGATTTGTGCCAGAATTCATTGCTAGTCAACGTATCTGTGTTTATTCTATGAATTGTGGGACCGTGGTCTTGATGGTATTGAGCAGCACCTGGTCAGAGCTTTGCTGAATCCAGAGTCGGACAGCATACTCCTTGGTCCATTTAGCTATCAGTGAGGTGTCTCCAGAGCACAGGGGAGAAATCGAGCAGAGGAGTCTTTTCCTGCCGCCATCACGCAAGATAAGCTGATGTGGCCAGCTGAGCTCAAAATTATGTACCCCATCTTAAAATAACATTGTAACATAAACTTAAGAGGGGAAGTAAATTGTTTTAATAACAGGAACTGAGAACATCTCCAATACTAGCTCCCATAAAGACAAACTATTGAAGTCATGATGACAAATACCAACAGAGCTTGAACAAAACAAAACCAGTATTACCTCATATTACTACTACACAACTGACACACATAGGATACTTTTAATAATATATGTCACTACAATATTCATATTGAGAAATTCTGTACATATAACTTGTAATTAAAATTGATTGTGATTCCTGGTTCCCTTTGTATTTGAATCAGGACACATATTCATTCATGACAGCAATGAATACATATTGTTATTTGAAAAGTTATCAGTGACTCCTTTAAGATATCCTTTAGATTGTTATATGTATGTGAGTGTCACAGTGTTGTCAAGTGTGGTGGAATAAATTAAATTGTTTATCTGTCTGTTGTTGTTACGACTTACACTTCATCATACACATACCCTAGACATACAACGTAGTCATCACACTATTCCAGAATAATTCTGACTGAGATATATATATATATGTGGCAGCAAGTAAGGTTATATATAATACACTACTCTTATTAGATATATATACCTTCACAGCTGATCTCAGTCAGTACACTAAGTCCCCTATAAATATTTATAACATCCCACTTCACCACATATATATATATATATATATATATATATATATATATATATATATATATATATATATATATATATATATATATATATATATATATATATATATATATTTGTAAATCATATGTAAACTTACAAATCCATTGCATTCCATTTTTCAACATCCACCCTTCAGCACAAGAATAGATAGTGTATATACTAAATAAATAATAAGGAAATTGTATTTGAACGACTTGTCAATTTTATAATTGTTAAGTAAAATCGGTTTCCTTGTTCTAATATCACAGTTAGTTACACAGCGGGGGTGGCAATTTATGACTGTCTCCTCTCTACTAATTTTTCGAGATCAGATCATTCACAGCCGTAACTAGTTTGTGATACCAGTAGTTCTCTCATACACTGGGACTTCACCATATTCTGCAGAAATTCTATTTCTGTAATTGTCAGTACTAAAATGATCTTAGAGCCAATAAAAACCTCACGCTACACTATTCATACTATATTATTTTTGTGTTTATACTGTAAACAGTTCATAGTTATTTTTGTGATAACAGTATAATGATAGTTTTCATATCGTGATTATAAGACACGTGTACAGTTTTCATACTGTACTTTTGTGTGTGATTAGGCCCTATACTACTTATTTGTGTGCTTTAATATACTCATAATGAGTCCTAAGTGTAGTGACAAAGTTACAAGAACCCATTAATTTCTCAATTTGCAAGAAAAGTTTGAGCTAATCAAGCTTAATGAACAAGGCATCTCAAATGCTGAAATAGGCCACAGGCTAGGTGTTCCTCGCACTACAGTTAGCAGCCTTGTAAAGAACAAAACTAAAGTGTTAGAGAACAATAAAAACGCTACGTCAAATAGCCTGTTACAGAGAACTTCTTATGGAAAGGAAGAAGTCATCAATGAGGAAAACGTCATTGCTCTCCTTTTTAAAGACACAACCAGCTTCAGTCACCCCTCCCTCTAAACTTTCAGATTCCGAGCCATCAACATCAGCCCCAGCCCCTGTTAGATCTCCTTCAAACACACCTTCTCCTAAAATAATTGGATAGAGTTCCTCCAGTTCTGAAGATAAGCCTCTTTAATTTTCTCCATCTGATTTTCTAAGTCTAGAATCCCCCTAAATCCCCAACATTCAAAACTGTTTATATTCATGGTCTACTTACTCAAGAATGATTTAAAGGTAAGATGTTATTTACGTATATTTTATTTATTAATGTATTGTCTTTACTCTTATGTTAATTTCTGTTTATTTAGGTGTTGCACGCATTTGCAAGTGTTATATAGTTAGTTATTTACGTTATTGGCGGCCCTAATGCATTTGCAAGCTAAATAAAGGCTATGCTTCGACTTTCGTCGATTTTCGACTTTCGTCAGCGCTCTGGTCCTAACCTGTCGAAAGAGTGAGGTATGCCTGTATATATCTATGGGATGTGATAGGGTGGGCGAGATGATGATGATGGTATTGTGATATGTGATCACTCTCTTGCACACTCGCAACCGACCCGATCAACAATAAAACTCTGATTCTAAGGCAGGGGCTGTATTTATTCATACAACCCTGTCAGTGACCCTAACCCACAAAGCAAACATTAAACAAAGAAAGCAAAGCAAACTAAACACCCAGCCAGTGCTCGATTGCTAATGTGTCATGTCTTTGTTCTTCTTCTACCCACACAGGGCGTGCCTATCTTCGTTTGTTCTCTCTGGGCTGCTCTTGCAAAAAAGGGCCCATGCTGGCCATCGCATTCTTTATATAGGCCGTTAGGCTTAACCACTCACAAGAGTAGTGCGCGCGCAGTAATTGGGCCACTTAAATAACACAACAGATGGATGCTCTAGAAAGAGCGAAAACACAAATATAACACACAACTATTTCTAGGCTTTATTGTGGTAAAAAGGCAGTGAGCCACGGAGACAATGGCGCTGACAAGATGGCGCGGTTACACTGAGGTAACATCATAAAATGAACAAGAAGTAGTCTATCAAAAATTACCTATTCCTTTCATAAGAATTTGCTAGGTACAAAAAGGTCCTGCATCTGTAAGTTTTGAAAACAGTCATAGCCACATTTTGGGAAAATTACAAAGTGCTTTGAGTGAAGGTTAACTTGAACACCCATGACAATCATTCAATGTAGAGTCCAAACAATCTATTTAATTATGATTTTCCAGATCTTTTCGCAGTTAAGCAGTCAAGAAATTACGAAGATTAATAATTTATTTTTATTTTAAAATACCTTTTATTTTAAACTTTAACATTCTGTTAAAACAAAGAACAAGAAAACTGAATTAAAAAAACAAATAGAACAAATCTTCACAAGCAGCGGTTAAGGTGGACGAAATCAACCCACGCGTCACGTTAGAGCCAAGCGATACGACCCTTCATGTCATCTTGAGACATCGCCAGTTTCCTGTGACTTCAGTTGTAACCATGACAATCAACAAAGCAGAGGGAGCATCATTTGATCACGAAGGTGTATACTAACCAGAAGCAGTCTTTGCTCATGGTCAACTTTAAGTAGCTCTCACGCGAGGAAGAAACCCAGAAAATCTTAAAGTATATATTGAGGACACAGGCTACCAAAGTAAACAGTTTAAAAAATAGTCGTACATATAGAAAACCTGTTGTGCTTAGAGTGTGATGTACTTAGTCAAAGTACATTCTATTTATCAGATCCCAGTTCTCAATCTTCTAAATGTTCTGCACGTGCTGACAATTTAAGATTTTGGCTCTAATTCTTCTCCTGTCATTGTTTTGAGGGTAAAACTTGGGGTTAAGAAAAGAGACATACCACGGTGCACAGAAGGTACTTAATGTGTAATATTTTTCTCATGGTTTATTCACGCTCTTTGGGTTCATTTCTTGAAAATTCCGTTTCTTGGTCTATTCTACTCGGATTGTTGAGTTTATAATTGTTGATGTGTTGCTAATGTTGTATTCTGTAGCTCATTCACACAAACAGACACACAGGCACATATAAAAAAGAAGCATCCATACATTATCATGCTTTTTTAACTTCAACTTTATGTTAGACCTAAAGACAGAGAACTGAATTTAAAAAAAACACACACACTATCTATCTATCTATCTATCTATCTATCTATCTATCTATCTATCTATCTATCTATCTATCTATCTATCTATCTATCTATCTATCTATCTATCTATCTATCTATCTATCTATCTATCTATCTATCTATCTATCTGTCTGTCTGTCTGTCTGTCTGCCTGCGAGTTTGCCTGTCTGTCTGCCTGCCTGTCTGCCTGCTGTCTGTTTGTCTGTCTGTCCATTGTTTTTGGAATACGAAATTCCAATTCACCTTATGTGTTCAGTTGTGTGCTTGAAGAACTCCAGGTAGCAGTTAATTTTCTTGACGAGGTTAAAATCATCGAGTGATCCCACCGCTCAGATGAGATCTAACAAAAGACCCTACATCAATTAATGACAGGCGTTCGCTGAATTAGATTGTGCCTAAGAACTGGTAAAAAAAGCAAACCCTTGAACCAAAATCCAGCCACAAAAGCAATAATGCTTTGCTAAAAAGGGGGCGAAATCGATAGAAGCCAATATAATTTATAAGTAATGCAGCTTTGTTATCTGTCCTGACATTGCCACGTGATAGGAGAAGATAAAACTGAAGCCACAAGATTAATATTATCATGTTCCTTTCCGCTCCTTACGGAGCTTGGGGCAGCCATGGCAGCTAGTCTCCCTGGCAGGAAGCCGGTATCAAGCATTTACATGCACCTCGAGCGGTGGTTCATATAACAATGTGTTTTATATGATGACATTCCCAGCCTCGTGCACTACCGTATCTTGATCTCCTGGTACGACATGCACGAGGGGGCAGTAGACCTGTTCTTCTTTGTCTCATCAGAAAACCCCGGGAACTACCAACATAATAAAACATTGTTATTGTTGAGCAGAATCGACACCTATGTGCTCAGTCTGTCTCAGCTTATGTCGAAGGGTATGAATGCTAACTGATCCTGTTGCGCGCTGGTTGTATAGACGGCAGATGGATACAAACAGCGCGCTATAGGAATAATACATTAAGTTTATGAAGTAGTGAGGGGTTGGTTTTTACCTAAGCATGGAAAAATATGTAAACGAAGAAATGAAATATTATGACAAGATCACACTTGTAGAACAGATGGACAGACTCGGATTAATGTGGAACGAATGGTAAAGACACTGAGACAATCAGCTGATAGCTTTACAAGGCAGTTCTTGCTTCGGAACAAATCTAGGAGATCTTAAAATCACAATCCGATTTGAAGACGGCCCATGATATGATCCTGAATGCTCTTATTCATTGTAACCCTGTATGTGTACCAGATCAGGTCATTTGAGTTCTGCACGCCAGAAATCATGGAAAGAAATGGAATTTTAAACAATTTTCAATGTCTAATGACCCAAACCGGTATTATTTACTTTGTTTCTGTGTTTTTCTCATGAAGTAGCTGGAAAGAAAGCTGCCAGTTTCAATTATGAAGCCAAATGAGTAATTCACGCCCTTGTAGTGATTTAGCCCGCAAGCCGTAATGTTCCATTTTGTGACCAAATCAGAAGTCACACTTCACGGTACTTTGGCTGCTGGGTTAGACTCTTCTGGGATTTGAGTGAGATGAGATTTTTGATTTGGTGAGGTTATGAAGCTAGCTGCACCATCATATCTATATTCAGTCGGCACAAAGATTGTTTTTATCACGTTGTGGAAAACCGTTCAGGACCGGATTTGCATGTTGCTAAAAGTTATTTACAGCTTTATAGTTGACTTACTTGCTTTTCAGAGTTCTGGTTTGAATAAGCCATAAATTATGAAAACCAAACGACCTTTTGAGGCATGTCTCTCTCTTACTCTCTATCTCGTTTTCCCTCTCTCTCTACTTTCTTTCTCTCGCTCCATTCACTCCCACAAACAAAATCTGACACGAACTTAATTTTTGTCCTGCTTTTATTTCTACTTCATCCTCAATGAAGATCATAATGTTTCAGTTGACTAAGAAAGACACATAAAAAAAAAAACAACTATATACACTAAAATGTTACTAACAAACTATAATTGTTTTCAAGATTGGACTTTTATTATAATCACGCCCTTATTAAGTATATTTGTTAATCAAGGTCGACCTTGTATTTCGATGCCCTGGGCGAGTTATTTCTCGTGCACATGCGCCACAGACACATTTTGCCGCGAATTAGTTAGTTAAACTCTACTGAAAAATTAAATAAATCAGGTTTACCCCCCTTATTTATTTGAATGTTTATACAATAAACACATATCCTCTGTCCTGTACTATTCTCATTCTTCTATCATTTACCAGACACATTATTAAGATCTTTATCTTGTGTAATCTGACCTATACTGTATAATAGGGGACCACATAAGTAATTGCGTCATTAATTTGGTTGGATCGTCCCGAGGTACAAATCCGGTAGTGAGGAAAATCGCACTAATGAAGCACTATTTTTGTGGTGCCCAGTTGGCGTGGAGGATAGTGCGATTCACTTCCGTAGCTTAGTGGTGTTGCCGTTCGGAAAGTCCTGGGTTCGAGTCTCCGGTAAACCTATCCCTTCTGTTGTTTTTCTGTTGTCTAGTTTTCTACTTCTTTATTTGTCAGGAGCGCCTGAAACATACTTCTATGTATGTATTATTTATTTACTTGAAAATGAAGTAAGATTCGAGCAAACAAGCGCAGATAAGTTTTAGACAGTTATTACTAACAACTAAAAACAACCTGATACAATTTTTAACACTTCAGTGTTTCCTTTTAAAAGATTTACTTTGCGTACTTCTGACTGGGCGAATTTTGTCACAGCTGAAGACGAAAAAGATAGACTTTTTTCCCTCGCATGCTCCGGCTCGACCTCACCCTTAGCGCCCATGGCGGTCTCTCCGGTCACCATCTCCTAAGACCGGCTCTGATCGTAATTATGACCATATTAATATTCTTGCCAAAATTGGTTTCTTTATAGGACTACTCTACTTTAAGATATATTCTTAGAAACTTCTAATATGACGTTGTACATGGGTCTGGCTATCTCAACACATTAACAAATTGCTACAGATACAAGCATATGAATGCTTTGGTAGTCTTTCTGTAAGGGTACCAACTACAGTGGTTACTCTATGTTCCATAAGGAACACAATGCAAATAATAATAAGTATACCCACTTGTGTCCAAGAAGAGAAAGAAAAGAATGGAATCATTGTAAAAGGTTTGGTTTAGTTTTAAGGGCCATATCAATTGGTTTGGTTTGGTTTTAAGGACCATGTTCATTGTTTTGGTTTGGTGTGGTTTTAAGGACGATGTTCATTGGTTTGGTTTGGTTTTAAGGACCATGTTCATTGTTTTGGTTTGGTTTGGTTTTAAGGACCTTGTTCATTGGTTTGGTTTTAAGGACTGTAGTGGATTAATGGTATTGTATGATGGTGATATTACAAAGTGTGATGCATGAGGTCAGCTGTGAAGGCTCCTGAGATAAAATGTAGCTGTGAATTGTCAGAAGGCCCTTCTTGCTACCACTACGACCTCACACATATTTTTTTTTTTTTTTAATGAATGTGGCTACGTTAAATGTCTAGGGTAATGATATGTAATGTGTTGTGGTAGTTTACATACACACACACAGGCCGAATGTGGCTACGTTAAATGTCTAGGGTAATGATATGTAATGTGTTGTGGTAGTTTACATACACATACAGATATTTACTAAGTCTAATAATATTAATAAATGTTATAATACACTGAACTAACTCAAGTGTGTAAAATTTTGATAATAATTTTCTTTAAATTTATTTGTTCTGAACCAAGGTTTTAATTTGGTCAGAACATATGAAAGGTTTAGCAATTATGAAAGAAATGCATGAATATTACATAATAAATGCAAGGTGTGTACATATGTATGTTACTAGACTAGTTAATATTACTACTGTTTATAGTTGTAATCTATTTTGGGAGAACACTTAATGGATGTGCTGTTGGGGTGGCCTCATCACTCCCTGTCTATGGTGACTACACATTGTCCAGTTATTGGATGGAATTTTTATGGGTGTGTTAGCAAATAAGTTGAGTTGGTGAATTCTCAGCAGACCAGACTCTCACGTAGCTTGAAGGTGTAGCTCTGGTGCTGAGATCTGGTGGCCCCACCTCTCCGTGCTTGGGGGCTATAATAGAAGTCTGGTGGCCCCACCTCTCCGTGCTTGGGGGCTATAATAGGCTGCTCTGACAAAATGTTACTGCACGGGTCCACTCTGGTAATATTCAACAACTCATTTGACACCGCATTGGTGCCAACTGAAACTCACAGTTCTGCAATCAAAGTATTAGTCATGTGTCAGAATTCCATCCTCTAACCATTTCTGGACACAACACTACACAACAACAACACCACATAGACGGGTCAGATCTTTCTGACCAAACAACACATCTTACCAAGTTGGTTTCACATAGGATAAGTTCTCCCAGACTACATACTCTGAAATATGTTCATTAGCTTCCTGCCATAGAATAGGATAGGTGATATGTTCCACTGATCTCAACACTTGATCTGTCCTTCCTAATCCTTACTGGAGTTTATGTATTTTATTTGTCTCTAGACCCTGAACTGGGGCGGGGGGTCTAGAGCGAATCCTTACTTGTTGTAAGGGACAGATTATGCTATTGCAGTATCAAATCACTCGAAACCTTAAACAAATATTAAAATGTACAAAGAAATAATTTCAGTCTTACCAGAATTATGAATATAGAACACAGTTAAATGCTAGCAAAACTCAGCTGAGCTGCTGGCCTTAGGATGGCGTCCCTCTAAATATTTCAATAGCTTCTGGGAATTACACCACTTAATAATTCACTGTGTCTACTAGGACAACTTATACTGAATGGCACAAAATGCGCGTCTGAGCGCCGATAATACATTCATCTATGGCCAATCACTGCCTTTTCTTTTTTCAAATTCAAATATCCTACCAAAAAGTCATTTCAGTCATACCTCAGTCAAGTATGCCTTATTGTCTGTTGGTCCGTCCGTCTCTACTTGCGTTTCACAAAAAAACACACTTGTTTTTTGAACCAACTCTGCCTTCCCCTACACAATTTTGCCTGTAAAGTTATTTTTAGCCACAATTCACCATCCCACCCCGTCTCTTCATTCCAACTAGATTTTAGCACTTGCGTCTTCAAGGCCACAATTTTTTGAAAATTAGTGACATGTTTTATTTCAATGCAGTCGTTCGCTGATATGAACAACACAGTCTTTTGTCAATATCTTTCTTATTATCTATCCGTCTGTATAAATGAAAGCATATTATTTCACTGCTCAAGATGGGCCATCCGGCCAGCTAGGTTTTATATTCCTAACATTATTATTAAGAAAAGTTACTTTTCAAATATTTTCTAGAATCTTCTGGAATGCGTTCATCACTGCATTCAAATAAACGGACTAAGTTATCGCAAAAGCGTCCAAAAAATGACTGTGGCGTATAATATCCAAGGTCCCTTTTGTCGATTTCTTTACTTTATGTCAACTTGGGGAACGTGACTTTTTCCCTCCTTTCCCCACCAATTTGCGTCCTTTTAGCCTCGCTAGTTTCAAGCACGCGTTCAGTCAGATTTTTCCTTTTGATCTCCGTTCTCATCCCGTTCCGTTTTGCCTTCAAGTCTAACAATTTAATTTCCATGGCGGGTGATGACCCGCGGCGTGGGCGATCATGTATTCTAGCAGCTTACGCATTAGTTTTTATCCCTACGTTGTATCATTGGAGATATTTTAACGTTGTATCACGGTTAATTTTGTGACACACATCTCCCCACTTGAAAACATGCCTACGGCAAGTTCTAAAACCAGTGATACACATAGATAAAATCTCTCCTTACGCCTGCCATTACTCTAATTTTGATCACAGGGGTGCCGACTGAGGAAATCTGCACCGACATTCAATTTGCCTGGGATATATTGGATACTAAACTGATAAGGTTGAAGCAATAAAGACCACCTCAGCAATCTTGCGTTTTCATGCTTAGCCTGAGATAAGAATACGAGAGGCTGATGGTCCGTCTCGACCACAAAAGTCCTACCATACAGATAGATTTGAAACTTCTTTATTGCCCAGATTAACGCTAAACATTCTTTTTCGCTTGTGGAGTATCCTTGTTCCGCCTTATTCAATTTGCGGCTTGCATAAGCGACTGGTTTCAGTTCCCCATCAGGTGAAGATGATCTTTGCAACAAAGCCGCTCCGAGTCCTACATTACTTGCATCGGTTCTTAAGACAAAGTCCTGTGTCAAATCAGGTAGTTTGAGAATAGGCTTGCTAGTGAGTTTTTCCTTTAAGTCCTGGAACGCTAATTCACTTTGCGCAGTCCAATTAATTTTATCTGGAAGTCCCTTGCGAGTCAGATCAGTCAGAGGAGCACAAATAGAGTTAAAATCTTTGATATATTTTTGATAAAATCCGCATAACGACACGAATGATCGCACATCCTTTTTTGTTTGTGGTCTAGGTGCTCTCTGCAGTTTTTCCAAGTTCTTGGGATCAGGGGTCATGTACCCTGATATACAGTGTGTCCCAAGAATTCCAACTCTTTGCATCCAATGCAACATTTTGTTGGCCTAGCAGTCAAGTTCGCCTCCCTAAGCCTATTAAATAACATTTCTAGAGCTTCAATGTGTTCTTCAAATGTCTCTGTGGCGACGAGAATATCATCCATGAAATTCGTGATACATGGGTTATTCAGGGGATCCAACAATTTGCGCATCATCCTTGAAAATACACTCGGAGCATTTTTCAGTCCGAATGGTAGCATGTTGAATTCATAATGTCCATCCGAAGTGCTAAAAGCCAAATAAGGTCTCACTTCAGGCTTCACTGGGATCTGGTAATAGCCTTTACTAAGATCCACCTTTGAAAAGTATTTTGCCTTGTTCAGTCTGGCAAATAACTGTTTTGTGTCTGGTAATGGATCCACTTGTCCTTCTGTGACAGCATTCAGTTTCCTGTAATCTATGCACAGTCTGTGTTCCCCAGACGGTTTTCTCAACAATACGACACTAGAGCTAAAAGATGATTCACTGTGTGAAATAATCCCCTCCTTCAACAAATAATCTATTTTTTCCTTCAATGCCTTCTCCTTCGCGAACGGAATAGAATAGGCTCTCATACAGATTGGGTTTGAGTCTACCAGTTTCATGTCATACTGTAGCAAATTTGTATGGCCTGGTTTATCTGTTAATACATCTGTATGTTCCTCCAGAACCTGTTGAACTCTCTCCCTCTGGT
The DNA here is from genome assembly GCA_024509875.1 of Oreohelix idahoensis. Taxonomy (NCBI): domain Eukaryota; kingdom Metazoa; phylum Mollusca; class Gastropoda; order Stylommatophora; family Oreohelicidae; genus Oreohelix; species Oreohelix idahoensis. The sequence goes on along the minus strand of JAMPIV010001221.1, from coordinate 286,859 downwards.
TTTTAGTCAGGTGCTTACTGACTTTTACCTGTGCTGCTGTTTCACAAGGATGTAATGGGTATTCATGTGAGGTGAGTGGTTCCTTTTGCATTTGAGTTGCGATAGCTAAGGTCAGTAAGGGGGTGCTTTCCTGGAGTGGTCTGTCCAGATACTTCTTTAACAGGTTTACATGATAAACTTTCTCCTTCCCCTTTTTGTCAATTTTATAGTTTGTTCTAGACACCTTCTCTAGAACCGTATATGGACCTTGCCATCCAATTTGTAATTTATTCTGGCTACCGGGTAGTAGAAGCAGCACCTTCTCTCCCACTGCCAGTTCTCTGTCCTTTGCCTTCCTATTAAAATATGCTGCATGTTTCTTCCTGGCTTGTTTCAAATTATCATTTGCCAGTTTCCATCCAGCTTTCAAACGAGTGGTCAGTTCGTTCACGTATTGATAAGATGAGGTAACAGTCTCTTCCGCCTTCTCATCTGTCCAGGTCCTTAATAGGGCTACATCTGGACCTTTAATTTATCATACGTATTTTTCATGGAACCCGTCTGGTCCCGTCCATTAGAAGCACTATAGTGAGGACTTTTCTTCCTAGAATCATCACTCACAAATCGACCACTACCAATTTTTTTCTTGGGTTTATCTCCCCACTTTAGATTGCTTATGAGAGATCTTCGCTCTCTTTTCTGTTCTTCCAGTTTATATAAGTCTGACCGAGGGATTGTCATCTTATCCTGGGTAAAATTTCTTCTTTGTACTCTTCGCATAGTGGCCATGTTAATCCATTCAAGTGAAGACTGGGTGTGAAAAGGGGGCTCCCATTGCACTTTGTCTCCTTGAGTATCATTAGTTTTCCTTCCAGGCCTAATTTTGCTCCGTGGCGTTTCTAGGTCCTGCACATATTTTCCCTTTGTGGGTGTTCCCTCATGAAATATGCCACATGCTTCTACAAAGTTTTCAATATCGACATTTACGTCGGGCCAATAGTATTTGCGAGCAACTTTTTGGCAGATGGTACCGACTTTTTCATGGTCCCCATCTTTTCCAACATGTAAGCTCCTTATTAAATTTGCCCTATATATCTTGGGAAGAACCAACTGTCCGTGACCAGTGGATCTAGTTCCTGTCTTCCTATATAGCAATCTGTTCTTCATAAAATATTCCCCCTTGCTCGGAGGTGTGTGGCATTTGGGCAATTTTTTAAAACATGGCTTGAGTGTCCTATCCTCAGCCTGCGCCTTCCTCATCTCCTCTGGATGAGCATTTATAGGTTCACCTTCTTCCTCCTTCTTCTGTGACCTGGTCTGCACTGTCGCCATGATCACAGGTCTCTCGGGATTCCCTAAGAAGACGTATCTACACCCCAATATCAGAGGGTAGATTGGTTCATCTATCACTGCTGCTCTGATTTCTCCTTCCACATAGCGAGTTTTCACCGTTATCCTTGCGATGGGAAGTGTCATGAGTGGTATGTCCTTAGTTGCCCCTTGTATTTCCACTGTTTCTGTGGTATACTGACTTGGGTCCACTAGGCTAGACTTCACAACTGAATCATAATCCAAACCTGTATCATAAAGGCACCTTATGGTGACCCCATTACAAATAACATCCTCACAAACTGGGGGGTGATAAGGTTCCTGCTGTCCCTTAGGATTAACCTTTAATCTTTGAGTCCCCGACTTCATTGCAGCAATGTTTGAAGGTTTCCTTCTACAAAATTCGGTGTTATGGTTATCTTTCTTGCACCATTTACACCATCTTTTTCCTTGGTTAAACGGTTTTCTTTCATTGGATTTTTGGTCATTGAACTGTGAGTTTCTGTCTCGGTAGTCATTTCTTGGCCGTTCAAAGTTTGTCCTACCTTTATTTCCCTGCTCTCTATTATCAAATTTATTAAATTGCTGTGGAGCTTTAAAATTGTCTATGTGCTTCTTTTTAGCACCACTTACCTCTGCCTGGGCTGCCTGATACCTTTCAGCGACATTTAAAACCTCTCCCAATTCTCTGCACCTTGTTCCATGAGAAATTTTCTCATGTCTGGAGCCATGGACTCTCTCAATTGCTCAATCATGATCATTTCTTTAAGATCTTGGGTCTTCCCCAGAGCAGTCCATTTCTCCAAATAGGTTTCCAGTCTGGCAGAGAATTGGTGGTATGTCTCCCCAGACAACAGTTTGGCATTTCTAAATTTCTTACGATAAAATTCCCCATTTTTTTCGTACCTCAATAACAAAGCCTGCTTTAACATGTCATAATTCTCCTGGTCTTCTCTGTTCATTTTTGCGAAGACTTCGTAAGAAGTACCTCTCAGTCCCTGTGATAGCTTTAAACTCCACCTCTCTCTCTCTCTAACCCATATGTAGTAGCTAATAACTCAAAACGTCCTAGGTACCCCTCTATGTCATCGTCTTTTTCAACAAAATGGTCTAAATGAAACCCCATAGCTGAGTTTGAGGCTCCCAGACTGGGCGTAGCATCTGAGGCAAAAGGGCTGGCACCATTTTCAGGAGCCCCTTGTAGCTCCAGCTCCCTTAGTCGTAATTCGTGCTCCCTTTGCAACCTTCTATCTTCTGCCTCCCTTTGGCTGCTTCCCTTTCGGCCTTTTTATCTTCTGCCTCCAATGCTTTAGCCTCTTTGTCAGCCTCAATTTGTAACCTCTTAGTCTCAGCCTCAATTTGTAACCTCTTCTCTTCAGCCAACCTTTCAGACTCTAATTTTCTTTCAGCCTCTTTTTCTAATCTTCTTTCTTCCCGTTCAATATACTTATCACATTCAGCCGTTACATATTGAATTAAAATCTGACCATCCATTCCCATCTCCTTTGCCGTCAGCACAGCAGCTGATCTGAATTTGGCCAGCTCCGCCATACTTTTTAAACAAATCTAGCAATGTGCAAGATAAAATTTCCAACCACTAAAGTACTTCTAATTACTCTAGTCTAAAATAATTCTAATTAATTAATTAACTACCACTGGCTGTGAAGATTCACCAACTTTTATTTTCAGGGACACTTTTAATTTTAAGGGACACTTTTAATTTTTATAATGTGTTCCCCTAATCTAATTCTCCCCCCCCCCCCCCCCCCCCCCCCCCCAGGAGATCCTAATATACTTAATGGGCTAATTATCCCGGGACAAAGAGACCCCAATATATGTAGTGGATTTGATGGTATTGTATGATGGTGATATTACTAAGTGTGATGCATGAGGTCAGCTGTGAAGGCTCCTGAGATAAAATGTAGCTGTGAATTGTCAGAAGGCCCTTCTTGCTACCACTACGACCTCACACCTATCTTTTTTTTTTACTAATGAATGTGGCTACGTTAAATGTCTAGGGTAATGATATGTAATGTGTTGTGGTAGTTTACATACACACACACACAGATATTTACTAAGTCTAATAATATTAATAAATGTTATAATACACTGAACTAACTCAAGTGTGTAAAATTTTGATAGTAATTTTCTTTAAATTTATTTGTTCTGAACCAAGGTTTTAATTTGGTCAGAACATATGAAAGGTTTTGCAATTATGAAAGAAATGCATGAATATTACATAATAAATGCAAGGTGTGTACATATGTATGTTACTAGACTAGTTAATATTACTACTGTTTATAGTTGTAATCTATTTTGGGAGAACACTTAATGGATGTGCTGTTGGGGTGGCCTCATCACTCCCTGTCTATGGTGACTACACATTGTCCAGTTATTGGATGGAATTTTTATGGGTGTGTTAGCAAATAAGTTGAGTTGGTGAATTCTCAGCAGACCAGACGCTCACGTAGCTTGAAGGTGTAGCTCTGGTGCTGAGATCTGGTGGCCCCACCTCTCCGTGCTTGGGGGCAATATCAGAAGTCTGGTGGCCCCACCTCTCCGTGCTTGGGGGCTATAATAGGCTGCTCTGACAAAATGTTACTGCACGGGTCCACTCTGGTAATATTCAACAACTCATTTGACACCGCATTGGTGCCAACTGAAACTCACAGTTCTGCAATCAAAGTATTAGTCATGTGTCAGAATTCCATCCTCTAACCATTTCTGGACACAACACTACACAACAACAACACCACATAGACGGGTCAGATCTTTCTGACCAAACAAAACATCTTACCAAGTTGGTTTCACATAGGATAAGTTGTCCCAGACTACATATTCTGAAATATGTTCATTAGCTTCCTGCCATAGAATAGGATACGTGATATGTTCCACTGATCTCAACACTTGATCTGTCCTTCCTAATCCTTACTGGAGTTTATGTATTTTATTTGTCTCTAGACCCTGAACTGGGGCGGGGGGTCTAAAGCGAATCCTTACTTGTTGTAAGGGACAGATTATGCTATTGCAGTATCAAATCACTCGAAACCTTAAACAAATATTAAAATGTACAAAGAAATAATTTCAGTCTTACCAGAATTATGAATATAGAACACAGTTAAATGCTAGCAAAACTCAGCTGAGCTGCTGGCCTTAGGATGGCGTCCCTCTAAATATTTCAATAGCTTCTGGGAATTACACCACTTAATAATTCACTGTGTCTACTAGGACAACTTATACTGAATGGCACAAAATGCGCGTCTGAGCGCCGATAATATATTCATCTATGGCCAATCACTGCCTTTTCTTTTTTCAAATTCAAATATCCTACCAAAAAGTCATTTCAGTCATACCTCAGTCAAGTATGCCTTATTGTCTGTTGGTCCGTCCGTCTCTACTTGCGTTTCACAAAAAAAACACACTTGTTTTTTGAACCAACTCTGCCTTCCCCTACACAATTTTGCCTGTAAAGTTATTTTTAGCCACAATTCACCATCCCACCCCGTCTCTTCATTCCAACTAGATTTTAGCACTTGCGTCTTCAAGGCCACAATTTTTTGAAAATTAGTGACATGTTTTATTTCAATGCAGTCGTTCGTTGATATGAACAACACAGTCTTTTGTCAATATCTTTCTTATTATCTATCCGTCTGTATAAATGAAAGCATATTATTTCACTGCTCAAGATGGGCCATCCGGCCAGCTAGGTTTTATATTCCTAACATTATTATTAAGAAAAGTTACTTTTCAAATATTTTCTAGAATCTTCTGGAATGCGTTCATCACTGCATTCAGATAAACGGACTATGTTATCGCAAAAGCGTCCAAAAAAATGACTGTGGCGTATAATATCCAAGGTCCCTTTTGTCGATTTCTTTACTTTATGTCAACTTGGGGAACGTGACTTTTCCCTCCTTTCCCCACCAATTTGCGTCCTTTTAGCCTCGCTAGTTTCAAGCACGCGTTCAGTCAGATTTTTCCTTTTGATCTCCGTTCTCATCCCGTTCCGTTTTGCCTTCAAGTCTAACAATTTAATTTCCATGGCGGGTGATGACCCGCGGCGTGGGCGATCATGTATTCTAGCAGCTTACGCATTAGTTTTTATCCCTACGTTGTATCATTGGAGATATTTTAACGTTGTATCACGGTTAATTTTGTGACAAGGACCATGTTCATTGGTTTATTTGATTTTAGAACCATGTTCATTTGTTTGGTTTGGGTTGGTTTTAAGAACCATGTTCATTATTTCGGTTTGGTTTGGTTTTAAGGACCTTGTTCATTGGTTTGGTTTTAAGGACCATGTTCATTGGTTTATTTGATTTTAGGACCACGTTCATTGGTTTGGTTTGGTTTTAAGGACCATTTTCATTGGTTTGGTTTGATTTGGTTTTAAGGACTAAGTTCACTGGTGTGGTCTGGTTTGGTTTTAAGGACTAAGTTCATTGGTGTGGTCTGGTTTGGTTCATGTTCATTGGTTTGGTTTGATTTGGTTTTAAGGACCATGTTCATTGGTTTGGTTTGGTTTGGTTTTAAGGACTAAGTTCATTGGTTTGGTTTGATTTGGTTTTAAGGACCATGTTCATTGATTTGGTTTGGTTTGGTTTTAATGGCCATGTTCATTGGTTTGGTTTGATTTGGTTTTAAGGACCATGTTCATTGATTTGGTTTGGTTTGGTTTTAATGGCCATGTTCATTGGTTTGTTTGGTTTGATTTGGTTTTAAGGACCATGTTCATTGGTTTGGTTTGGTTTTAAGGACTACGTTCACTGGTGTGGTTTGAATTGGTTTTAAGGAACATGTTCATTGGTTTGGTTTGATTTGGTTTTAAGGACCATGTTCATTGGTTTGGTTTGGTTTGGTTTGGTTTTAAGGACTAAGTTCACTGGTGTGGTCTGGTTTGGTTTTAAGGACCATGTTCATTGGTTTGGTTTGATTTGGTTTTAAGGACCATGTTCATTGGTTTGGTTTGGTTTGGTTTGGTTTTAAGGACTAAGTTCACTGGTGTGGTCTGGTTTAGGTTTAAGGACCATGTTCATTGGTTTGTTTTGATTTGGTTTTAAGGACCATGTTCATTAGTTTGGTGTGGTTTGGTTTTAAAGGCTATTTTCATAGGACACATACAACTCCATCAGCGCTCCGATCTCCTCCCTTAGCTCACACAAAGATGATCTTAGCACAGTGCACGAGTCCGTAGCACCGGCAAGAATCCCCATGTGTATACAGGAATCACACATTCTCTAGATATTTTTTGTAGCGGGTAGGTTTTTCCTAATTTTGTAAATAGTGCCAGAGCATTGGCCGCATGGCACCGTAAACGCAATAAATACCCCAATTATAACCAACTTTCAGGTTGAACAGGGTATAACAGCAACATAGTAGACAAACGAACGAACGAACGAACCGCATGGCATACTCTTTACGATTTCCAAATGCTGAGGAATTTTTAACGTGCGCAACTCGCAAACAGGATCTCCAGTTTTTTTCACCCTTATCCGAGAAGGAACGGGTCACCCTACCTCTCGATGCTGGACCTAGTATAGTGTAGTCTGTAACATTTCACTCCCCTGTCGTGGTTGAGTTGGAGTGTAGAGTATTTGTCGAGTTGGACAACTGTAGTGAAATCGACAAGGGATAGTGGACTGACAGAGTTATAGATTACACTTTAGATAAGGTGTAAATAGGAGATGGACTTGAGACAACCTGGAAGAAGATTTATTCAAATGATCTCTCTCTCCAGGCCTCAACTCACTTTTACTGTCTAAGCATCTCCTGCTCTCAACTCTTTTCTCTTATCATACATAGAGATTCTAGTAAAGAGCTAACAATACAAATATGGATGGAAAGGTCGTGAACAGCGTATTAATAAAGGTGTAAACTTTATTAAAGAAGAAAAAGCATGGAATTAATGCATATCATCACAACAACATAAAATTACATCAATAATCAAATAATCATCAATAACCAAAATATGCAAAATACACCAACAACCACACACACACCACCATTCATAAAACCTGTAGAACACAGAGAGATGAAATAACAACCACCAAAACCGTTTGTTTCCACTCAACATACAACATTCGAACTACAAGACACCAACGTCCTTTTCAGGACGCCACTACTCGAGATAAGATCCCGTTATCGTCAAAATGCCCAGACATAGGCCACACGCTAAAAAGAGGAAGGTCTACACCAGCCCACCAGCGCAGAACAGCCAGGGTAATCGCAATATCACAATCAACAATGACAGACAGCCAGAGAGCAAGACTGCCCCAAGTACTCGTGCCGGGACCGGCCCTTCTATAACTCCGGACACGACTGAGTTAGCTGTGACATGCGTCGACCCGACTGAGAGTCAGAGTGGCCCGACCCCTTGCCTAGATAAAGAAGACCCAGAACATAAAGAAATATGTAGAGCGTTACGACAGCTGGAGAAAAGAAAACAAGCGCTTCTATCCAGGCTGCACCCACCCGACTCGTCAGCAGTAACCCGGTCTATGACAGAGAAGCCGCACGATGCCGAGATGACAGCCGACCCACCTGCAAGCATTATGAAGGAAGTGATAGAGGCAGATCCTCAACACAGACAGGTACAAGAGGAAGATGTCGCAGAGACCATTTTAGATGCACTTCGAAGACTTGAAGACGGAGACGAGTCCCTTAGGCTCGCTCTTCAAGAAGCAACAGTAGAAGTAGCTCCAGACGTGCTGGACATCGAAACCACTGAGAAGCAAGCTACCATTCCTGATCCTGAGGAAAAAACAGCTGACAACTCAAAGGCTCAGACGCAAGATATCACACCGAATAACCAAGAACAAGATTCGAACCAAGCCTGTAGAAGGAAACAAAGACCAAACACTAAAAATACAAGCAACTCAGAAACGATACAGGAGAGGATTGTTAAGATCACCCAGACGTCAGGAAGTGAGGTCTCACTCAGGGCCCTACCCGACAACAAAGTGATCAACATCCTCGAGGTGATAACTGGACGGAGAGGTATCGCCAAAGTAGGGAGGCACGAAAAGGGAGTAGTGCTTTCTCTCAACAACACAGACAAAACAACCTCGCTGATGATCGAACTGGAATCCGGTACAAAGGAAATCCAGTTGCCCCACCAAATAAAAGTGGTGGTGGAAAAGTACAAGACAACAAAGAAGTTGGTCATCAGAGGGGTGGATACAAGATGTTCCGAAGGCGACGTCCACAGACGCCTTCAAGCTGAAAACACAAATCTTAAAATCACGCAGGTCGAAAGGCTAAAAACCTGGGCCAAGAAAGATACCAATCTGATGATAGTCACGGTAGAAGGATCGACAAGACCCGAGAGACTGACGCTCGAAACCACAACCAAAAAGACAGAAGCCTATATCCCTCCGGTGATGCAGTGCTCCAACTGCCAGCAGTTCTCGCACACAAAAAAGACGTGCAGGAGAGATGCAGTTTGCCGGTATTGTGCGGGTAGTCACCAATATGGCGACTGCCCCAGAGCAAAGGAGGACCGCAACTACAAAGAAACTAACGAAAACCGTATCTGTGCAAACTGCCACGGAAACCACGGGGCAAGGTACAGAGGATGCCCTGCGTTCCAGGAAACTAAGAGCATCTTGAAGGAGGCCGTGTCTAAAAACATACCCTTCAAAGAGGCCAAACACAGAGTGAATGCGGATGCTACAGAAAAACAGCGCACGATTGACAGAAGACAGCTACACAAGCTGACCGCTGAAATCAACGAAATGAAAAGGAAACAGCAGAACGAAAGCAGAAACAAGCAGGATCCCGTAGACGACAAGGACAGCGGTGAAGACATAATAGATATGCAGAGCGCCAGAGAAATGTTACAGAGCGCCCAGGCGATGCTACAGGAAACAAAATCCATCAAACACGAGATAGAAGTTGACATCGCCAAACTCACAGAGCTAAAGGCAGAGAACGAACAAATACTCAAAAGAATTGAAACAACCATCAAACACGAGATAGAAGTTGACATCGCCAAACTCACAGAGCTAAAGGCAGAGAACGAACAAATACTCAAAAGAATTGAATCAGAGAGAAGGATCGTTGAGGATATCCTTACAAAAACTAGAGAACAAAACAAAGAAACGAAAGACAAAATGAAAATCGACATCGTACAGCAAATGTTACTCAATCAAGACAGAGCATTAGCAGCCAGAAACGCTAGAACAGCTACTACCAACGATAATTGAAAAAGCACTGTCACAGATACAGGAGAGCAAGAAAACAAAAGCAACAGAAACTCGAGGTGGGCTGGAAGACTCTATTTACCTTAACCAAAATGAATAAACTGCGTGGCAGTCCGTCCGTTTTCGGGGCCCAGATGAAATACTCCAGACAGTGTGTTACTTGTAGCTCCTTCGTGAAGGACTACGCCTACAAAGCTGTCCTTGTTGGTCCTATCATTCGTGACTCCCCCCTACTGGCGCGAGGTGGGCTGGGGGACGCTGTTTATCTCCTGCAGACCAACTGAATGAACTTAGCGACAGCCTGTCCGCTTTTGGGGACCAAGGGAAAAGCTCCAGTAAGTGGTTTTTTCGTATATATCCTCCATCGGTGATGGAATTAACCTGAATAAAATCACTGTATAGGCGTTATCGTTGGTGACTCCCCCTACTGGCGCGAGTGGGGCTGGAACTCTGTCCATAGATGGCTGCTCATACGTGCGAGGTTTTAAGTATCCAGAAAATACACCAGAAGAAGTCACTTGAGGACAAAGAGACCCAGGCGCGCTTATCCGGCGCAAGGCTTCGCTTGGCTGTAAATCCTGTTTAAACTGGTTTGGCTGTGGTTTGCTGAGTGCCCCGTTTAGGCACAAAAAAGGCGGGTGATATGGAATTCTGCTATAGGCATGCTGGGCGGTTTTGATATTCTGGAAGCCGCAATGCTCTGGCTGGTAATCCAAGAGGCAAGTAGAGAACTACTACTGCATTTGGTGATTCCAGATTTAGCGTTGGCTCCGTTGCACTGCGTGAGCTTAACTTGGCGTTGACGAAAGGGGTTTTGATTCAGGAACGGGGTTGACGATTCGTTGCTAGATGTATACAGAAACCCTCTAGATCGAAGAGTATATGACTTTCTTCGCCTGACTGAAGTCTGCTCTAGCGATTCGGTCTTCCTGAAACTGAGACCCAAAAAGAGACACCCTTTTACTTCAAGCAAATAATAAATCACACTAACTTTATACAGAAAGTTTCGCTCCGCTATGGGATTAAATTTATTGTAGTTATATTTTATTCCCGTTAATGATATCCACCAAAAGGATAAATATAAGTGGATGGAAGCAGACATCATCATCATCAGTTGATAAGATCTCTATGGTGTTGTTTGCTCCACTGTAGTGTATGGAATGTCAACTTGACCTACGCAGTGGTGTGTAGACATGGATTGAGTGTATAATGTGCGAATGATAATAAAGGTTCGTGGTGTTGACAAAAAATGTTCTTTTCTCACACTCATGTATGGCTGGAAGTCATCGACACCAACGACTGTGTACCTTTACTAAAGTTTAATTGGACGTACACACTCGACAGCACAGATAGTGACAAATCACAGGTTGCCATAATACATCATAGTACAGTGGATAAATGGTCTTGCAATGTTACATGGGCACTCATGTAGAATAATTGTATAATGGACTGTCAGTAGCCAAGCACTCAGTATCGCCCATACATATATATCATCTGACTTCACTGACTGAGCACGTCAGCTTATAAACAATATTTCAGATGGCTTCTAAACCTAATCTCGTTTAGCGACGATTCTCCCACATAATGTTCAGCACATATTTTTTCCATATAATAATATTGAACCGCTGATAAAGGGTTCTCATGTGTAGCAGTGATCTCTGGACTAAACAAGCGATAATACGGGCATCCCCTTTTCTCTTCTTGAAAGTCACTACATGTTTGGTTCCAAGATGGCTTCACTCGTGAGCTGTCACTCACGTTTGGATACAGATAATGAATCTGTCCTAAAGTTAGTCATTCATAAAACATTGCATTGCTCTGTAGATTTGATCATGAACAATTGACTGCATTCTACAGAATATAGTGCTGCTAGGAATCGAAGTCGTTTTCATCGAGTCAAATATATTCTCTTAGATATTCAAATCGTACCTATCGAAAATGGTGGCTTGGTACGAGAGTTCATAAGAGTATCTTTGATTACCTTGGTATAAGAAATATGAAACTGCCATTCCTTGGCAATACGAATAAACACTGGGGTAAAGCATACACGATAGGTCTAGACGACTATCACTTTCCCCACAAATACTGAGATCACTTTTTCCCCGGCGACAGGCCGACATAGAAAACACAGTCCCTATCAGGACGAAGCCAAATCACACCACCCTCTAGCGACACATCCGCCGAATAGCCTTTGACCTCCCTAGAGACAACAGAACATATAGTTCGACTTAGATATGTAAAGATATACAGATATAAGACAGACTCGTCCTACTCAGACAAACAATACACATAAATTCAGGCCATAGATATTCTGAAGCAAGAACAATCTATTACTACCCAAACAAAGAATAAATCGCAGAAAACTGGATTTATCCGCGGAGTTCGATCGAAAAAGCCGACACAACTGTCAAGGGAAGTAACTCAATAATGACTTTTCCTTAAGCACTATTTTGTTTACAAAATATTTGCGAACATAACAAGTATACCAATGTATAATATTGTAAGATATCAAAGACTGCACGTAACAGTCTTACCACACCTCCCGGGAAAAAAAAAAATGGAACATTTTTTTTTTTTTTGAAATACATCTAGGAGCAACGTACAATAGGCTCACAACGCATGAATAATGCGCAGATGAAAATATCAGGAATACCTATAACGCCTAATATGAGGCTAAGTCGACTTATGGAGCGACTGGTGAGAATGTGTCTCATAAACCGAGAGAAATTATTTCTCTACAAGTATATTTTTCCAGGAAGGTGTCATCAAAGTATAATACAATTCTGGCAATTACACAATGCCTAAAAAAAAATCATATCATCATTTCGTATTAGATATCTTAAATTTATGATTTATGAAGAAAAAATCATCAAAGCACAGCGGTGAATAAACATCAATGAACCGCTATGTAGTGATACAATCATTATATTATTAAATTACAAATGTGTATCTATCATGATATAGAAAAGGAACTACTATAGAACTAGACATATCAAGAAGTCTAAGCCCTAATAGTTATGTGGAATCATGTGGGCATCTTGACAGAATGTCTGCCATCACATTATCTGATCCACGAATAGCTCGCACAGAGAAATGAAAAGGTTGAAGAGCAATTGCATATCGAGTAGACCTCGAGCTCTTCAAATTCTTACTCTGTATAGCAGTAAGAGCTTTTTGGTCGGTTTCTACTATGAAATGTGCGCCTAGAAGGAATCTCTGTAGTTTGAGGATCGACCAAACCATAGCTAATAGCTCACGGTCTAAAACCGAATAATTCCTTTCTGCCGCATTAAGTTTTCTGGAAATATACATTACAGGATGCAGAGTTCCAGAGTACTCTTGCATTAGTGCCGCTCCAATCCCAGTGGATGAAGCGTCACTACGAAGAACGAATGTCTTATCTTTAGTGGGTAGCACTAAAATAGGTGGTGTTGAAAACAGTGTTTTAATCTTATCCAGAGAGCATTGGCATTCCTGAGACCAGTGGACCACATTAGGCGAACCTTTCTTTAGAAGTGTTGAGAGAGGTGCCATGATAGAGGATAGATTCTGAATGAATCTGCCATAAAATTGAATAAGACCTAACAGACTTCTCACCTGTTTTTTAGTCTTAGGGATTGAGATGTTAAGTATCTTACTAGTATTATGGTCCTCTGTCTTTAGGAAACCATGACCAACTCGGTGGCCTAGGAAAGAAATTTCGCTAAAACCAATATAGGCTTTAGAGGGTTTCGCTGTCAGGTTGTGCTCACGCAAAGTAGACAGCAATTCATCTAACCCTGAATAGTGATCTTCCCAAGTATCGCTGAAAAGACAGATGTCGTCTAGATATGCAATGACATCTGACCGATAAGATAGGATTCGGCGCATCATGCGTACGAACGTAGCTGGTGCGTTCATAAGACCGAAAGGCATAAAATTCCATTGGAACAAACCTCTAGGTGTTGAAAAAGCCGTGAGAGGTTTGGCGCGTTCAGATAAAGGAACTTGCCAATATCCTTTAGACAAATCAAGTTTAGTGAAAAAATGAGATTTGGAGAGTCGAGTAAGTAGCTCTTCCAGTAAAGGCATAGGTTCGGCATCGAACTTCGTTACTTGATTCAATTTTCGATAGTCAACGCAAAGACGTATGTTATTGTCTTTTTTACGCACAATAACCATCGGCGAAGAATATGCAGAGGTGGATGGTTCGATTATTTTCAAATCTATCATCTCATCCAACTCTTTCTCGACCTGTGCTTGAAAATGTATAGGTATAGGATAAGGTCTAACCCTAATAGGAGTATGGTCAGTTAGAACAATGTCATGTTGAATGACATTCGTTTGTCCAGGGATGTCAGTGAGTACATCCTGAAATATTTGCAACATAGTTGAAACTTGTCGCTGTTCTCCTAGAGACAAATCAGGAGAGACAGTAACGTTCTTCCATGATTCACTGGAATGAAGTGGGATCATTGGAAGAGGAAGATTTACATCTGAAAAACTTGTTTCCTCATCCTGTATCACGGACAGTGATGAGTAATGACCATGTTGTACTGGAGAATTGTCCGTTGCTTGGAAAATGGGTTGCAAATAATCCGGACGTTCATGGAATTCAGTAAGCATATTGATGTGGAAGGTTTTATGCTTCCCATCAATATCGACAATATAGTCGACATCGGAAATTTTCGATATTATATCGTACGGACCTTTCCAAGAAATAAGTAATCTGTTTTCCCTACAAGGTAGTAATACAAATGCTTTGTCACCAGGACAAAGTTGTCGTAAGCATCTCTTCTTATTGGCAAATTGCCTTGCCTTCTGTTTCGCAAATTCAGAAGAAGAAGTTGCTAATTTGCATGCTTCGATAATTTTTTGTCTCAACGCGATGACATATTCGTAGGATGACTTTGTGTCATCGTCAATATTGTCAGATGTTATGAGATCGTGAAGCAACGACATAGGGCCACGCGGACGCGCGCCAAAGACGAGTTCAAAGGGAGAAAATCCCGTATGTTCATTGGGTACCTCTCTGTAAGCGAAGAGGGCCGCAGGTAAAACTCTGTCCCAGTCTTGAGGATGATCCTCAGTTATCTTCCCCAGTAAGTTTTTAAGTGTTCTATTAAGGCGTTCGACCATACCATTAGACATTGGATGGTAGATACTACTTAAAGATCTATCTATCTGCAGAGTAGACATTACTTGAGACATGGTATCTGATATTAGTTGGGTGCCATGGTCTGACAATATCTCTCCGGGGAACCCCAGACGAGAAAATATAAGCCAAAGAGCATCTGCAATATCAGCAGTAGTAATGCTCTTCAGAGGAATAGCCTCTGGCCAACGTGTGCACATATCAACACACGTCAAGATAAACTGATGTCCTCTGGCAGACTTGATCTTAAATGGACCAATAATGTCTATGGCCATTTTTTGAAACGGCCGAATAGGAATGTCCGCCGCCTGAATGGGTGCAGCATGCCGTGGACCTTTGGATTTAACTTCCTGACATACTTTACAAGATCGACAATAAATACGTATGTCCTTGTTTACCAATGGCCAAAAGAAAGCCGCAAGGACTCTTGACTTAGTACGGGAAAAACCCATGTGTCCAGCACACTGAGAGTCGTGAGCGTGCTGCAAAATTTTAACTCTCAAATTCTTGGGAACCAGGATTTGAGAATGACTTGACGTAAT
Source organism: Oreohelix idahoensis (assembly GCA_024509875.1). Taxonomy (NCBI): domain Eukaryota; kingdom Metazoa; phylum Mollusca; class Gastropoda; order Stylommatophora; family Oreohelicidae; genus Oreohelix; species Oreohelix idahoensis. The sequence continues at coordinate 271,674 of JAMPIV010001221.1, read as the reverse complement.
GGAGTCTTGAACCATACGTACAAGTACGCCATTCTTCTTTGTAATCCACGATTTACGACTTGTGTCCTTATTCGGATCACCTTTAGTTGCAAGAATGAAGAATTTCTTCAGAGTGGGATCATCTTCTTGCTGTTTTATAAACGAGTCACGAGAAATTACCAAGGGATTATCTTGGTTATGCACTTCATTATCTTCAATAGATGAAGTTTGAGGCATATTAAGAGCCTGAGCTCTAGTGACTACAGCGTTAGCAATCTGCATGTTTTGCCTTTCCCACGTGGAAATTTTGTTGCGGAGTGCATTCCTTGACTCCATGAATGCGACCGATGATGAGGTCAGCGATCGGATTCGGAAGAAGACATGCGTGTACATCTCCTGTAAAGAAAGGAGTAGCAATCCTAATGATAGCAGTAGAGTATTTCTCTAATGTGCCGCCAAATGTTACACATTTGACTACTTGTCCAGTGGCACGGGATGGATCTACGAGTGACTGCCTAACACCAATTGTGGTGCATCCAGAATCAAATAGCACAGAGACTGGATTGTTATTCACTAAACCCTTATGTAAGACAAGAGAACCTCTTCCATCATGCGCGACTGATGCTGGAAGAGCAGGAAGAGGATGGCCACAGCTTAAAGTAGACACTGTGGTTGGCTCAAATAACGTTTTGCATTGGGGGCACTGAGATGCTCTCCCAAAATCAAAAGCGGCACATGCCATATTACTAGCATCATTATTATCTTTACTCTGTTTATAGGCTTCATGGGACTCTTGTTGTACAGAGTTTGCCTGAAAATGTGGTTTATGTCTTTTGTTTTGAGATCTACCTCGGTTATTATCACCTCTGTAGTTATTGTTACCTCTATTGTAACCCCTATTTGGGTTTGAGTCATAGTTCCCTTGGTTACCATTATCATATTCATTATAATGAGTATCTCTGTAATTATGATCTTGTTGACTCCAAGACGGATAACCCTGATAGTTTCTATAATTACTTCCTCTACGGAAATTCCTATAATTATGACCACCCCTGTGTCGAGAGCTATCAGGTCGTCTCCAGTTCTTTGAAGAAGAACCCTGAAATGATTGGTTACCTTGGTTTTGATAACTATTATGGTTACCTTTTTTATCAAATCTGTTTTGAGGTCCCTGAAATCTGTGTGAATAATTGGGATTGTATGGTGTTGCTGAAGCAACTGGCATACTCTCCTTAATCTTAGTGTTGCCAAAAGTCACGTCGGGGTGTGCAGTGACATATTGGGAACAATATTCTTCCATTTCTTTTAGAGATTTGGGTTTACGCTCATGTATAAATTCAAGGAAAGGTTTGTTCACACATGACATAATCTTATCTCTGAGCAACAAATCCATAAGTCCTTCATACGTTTTTTCTGTTTTGGAAAGCTCAATCCAACGATCAACTGTGAGACGTGCCTTTGCAGTGAATTCTGAGAATTCTACACCCGTCTCAGGTACCATCGTTTTAAATAAAAGGCGATAGCCTTCCTCACTTAGCTGATATTTTTTTTATCAAAGCCGCCCTAATGACATCATAATTATCCTTATCTGCTTCTCCTACAAGGCATAATCTAGTCAAAGATTCACCTTTCAAGTTTTCTGATAATTGATTAGCGTATTGTGATTTATCCACATTATGTGTACGACAAGAACGTTCAAATCTATCCAGCCAGAATGTAATATCGTCACTGGACTGATTGAACGGTGGAACCTTAACCTTGTAAGTAGAAGGTTTACCATTACCACTAGATGCCTGATTAACATTACTCATACTTGTCAATCTCAATTTCTCCAACTCAAATTCATGTTCTCTTATTGCTTTTTTCTCTTCAGCATCTAATCTTTTTTGTTCAGCCTCCCTGTCTAATCTTTTTTTTTCAGCTTCCCTGTCTAATCTTTTTTGTTCAGCTTCCCTGTCTAATCTTTTTTGTTCAGCTTCACTGTCTAATCTTTTTTGTTCAGCCGCAGCTTCTCTTTCTAATTTTTTTTGTTCAGCTTCAAATCTCCTTTCCTCCACCTGCATCTGCAATTTCTTTTGTTCAGCAGCAGCCTCAGCTTCTCTTTCTAATCTTTTCTCTTCCGCCATAGCTTTTCTTTCTTCTGCAGCTAATCTTTTCTCTTCTGCCATAGCTCTTCTCTCTTCTGCAGCTAATGCTTTGTCATATTGAGCAACTGCCCATTGTTCTAATTGTTGACCAGTCTTATCAAGGGCTTTCCCTTGTGTAATGAAGTATTCTAATGTAGACATGATGTCTAACAATAATACTAATCACCTGAACCAATAATAATACCACAAGTTCTCAATGACTTGATTAATCAGTATACTATCCCAATATCTGTGGGTCACAAGCCTTTAATAAGGTCTTGTATAATAGTAATAATAATCAGGTACTGGTTTATACCATAATCCAAGTGCAGTGCACAGGCAATTGTGTCTTATGAAATATACCTATATAAAACATATGTCAACCAACAGAATACATAAAGTACAAATAGGACTGACAATACAAGAACATTTGCAGAAATCAAAATAAATTAAATAGGGAAATCAATGAAAATAATCACTGAATCTGCAAAGAATAACAACACAAATGACGTCACAATATATGAATATAAATTGTGAATAGAACTGAAAGATAGAAAAGGTTAGACCAACAAATTACAAACAAATCAAAACAAAACTAAAGAACAAAGAAATATTACAAAAATAACAATAATTACAGACTTCACAGCTAACACAAAAGCAACAGTTGTCGCAGCAAATTTTCAATCAAGAAAATTGCACCTACAGAAAACGCCCACAACGGACCCTCTATGACGTGGGATATTCTGTTGTGAGGACACCGCCCAACCTTAAACACAACCCGCTGACATAGAAACTAACATACTATACAAACAAATAACATGTAAACATAAATATATATATAAATTATGTGTATGATAGTATGTGTTGCAAAATAGGCTCAGTCTTACAGTAATGGCAAAGTTATTTTTATGAAAACAAACAAACTGCCACTTTATTCAATTAAACATTCTGGCCTTAAATATTAAAGTTCATATATGGAAAACAAGAAGATCCATCGATGAAAATAGGACTTCTTAGTTCACAAATACTGTCTTCCTGTTAACATTGACAAGAATTGATCCAACTGTTCTGTGAAACTCTGTAATGTCTAATGTAAAAAATGTCAACAACGCTGACCTACATACTGCATTCACTTGACAGGTCACGTGACAAAGTGTTGACAAAGAGCAAACCAATACTGCAAGTGTGTCGTATCAGCCACAGGAAACGGTCTGGTATCGGTAATCAGTTGACTTCTGAACTTCTGCGAGGTCAAACCCAGAAAGCTGGTCCACCAGTTGATAAAGTTGAATATTTTATTCCCGTTAATGATATCCACCAAAAGGATAAATATAAGTGGATGGAAGCAGACATCATCATCATCAGTTGATAAGATCTCTATGGTGTTGTTTGCTCCACTGTAGTGTATGGAATGTCAACTTGACCTACGCAGTGGTGTGTAGACATGGATTGAGTGTATAATGTGCGAATGATAATAAAGGTTCGTGGTGTTGACAAAAAATGTTCTTTTCTCACACTCATGTATGGCTGGAAGTCATCGACACCAACGACTGTGTACCTTTACTAAAGTTTAATTGGACGTACACACTCGACAGCACAGATAGTGACAAATCACAGGTTGCCATAATACATCATAGTACAGTGGATAAATGGTCTTGCAATGTTACATGGGCACTCATGTAGAATAATTGTATAATGGACTGTCAGTAGCCAAGCACTCAGTATCGCCCATACATATATATCATCTGACTTCACTGACTGAGCACGTCAGCTTATAAACAATATTTCAGATGGCTTCTAAACCTAATCTCGTTTAGCGACGATTCTCCCACATAATGTTCAGCACATATTTTTCCATATAATAATATTGAACCGCTGATAAAGGGTTCTCATGTGTAGCAGTGATCTCTGGACTAAACAAGCGATAATACGGGCATCCCCTTTTCTCTTCTTGAAAGTCACTACATGTTTGGTTCCAAGATGGCTTCACTCGTGAGCTGTCACTCACGTTTGGATACAGATAATGAATCTGTCCTAAAGTTAGTCATTCATAAAACATTGCATTGCTCTGTAGATTTGATCATGAACAATTGACTGCATTCTACAGAATATAGTGCTGCTAGGAATCGAAGTCGTTTTCATCGAGTCAAATATATTCTCTTAGATATTCAAATCGTACCTATCGAAAATGGTGGCTTGGTACGAGAGTTCATAAAAGTATCTTTGATTACCTTGGTATAAGAAATATGAAACTGCCATTCCTTGGCAATACGAATAAACACTGGGGTAAAGCATACACGATAGGTCTAGACGACTATCACTTTCCCCACAAATACTGAGATCACTTTTTCCCCGGCGACAGGCCGACATAGAAAACACAGTCCCTATCAGGACGAAGCCAAATCACACCACCCTCTAGCGACACATCCGCCGAATAGCCTTTGACCTCCCTAGAGACAACAGAACATATAGTTCGACTTAGATATGTAAAGATATACAGATATAAGACAGACTCGTCCTACTCAGACAAACAATACACATAAATTCAGGCCATAGATATTCTGAAGCAAGAACAATCTATTACTACCCAAACAAAGAATAAATCGCAGAAAACTGGATTTATCCGCGGAGTTCGATCGAAAAAGCCGACACAACTGTCAAGGGAAGTAACTCAATAATGACTTTTCCTTAAGCACTATTTTGTTTACAAAATGATATATATAAAAGCTAACATGAATCTAATATTATAATTATAAGATATGCCAACTCACCCCGAAAATGACTAGAACATAGGCAAACACATTCTAGTACTGTGTTAAAGTTTGCCTTATCTCATGATGGTCATCTACGGGCCAGGAAAATTTACGAATGTCTTTGTCTATTAAAACCAGTCTACTCTTATAGATCACAAGGGACGCTCCCCCCGGACACCTGCATATTTCTACAGAAGTTCGGCGAAAGACGTAATCTAGAGTAAGACAAAAGAAATCGTGCGAAAGTTCCCCAGGTAGAGAAATGCATAACGTTATGCTCTATCTTGTCTAAGGGGCGAAAACCCAAAGACTGACCGCGATTGTTATCTTCCCCTGAAACAGATCACACTCGTTACCCAGGCCTCAAAGGGTACCAGCCGCTCGTCATCAAACGTTTTAAAGCGACAAGAGAAATTCCCCTGTTGGGACCACAGAGGGTACCCGCCGCTAACGAACCGTTTCTTTCACAGAAACCGTCTTTGGCTCGTTCTAACACTTAAAGCGGACCCGAGAAATGTTTCTCTGGTCGAACGTACCACAGGTGCGTTTAGATAACATTACGTCTAGCGTTAGCTGACCGCAGCTGGCCAGCGTAAACAACCTCGGGTGGGGTTTGAGAGGGTGAGAAAGTTTGGCCACAAAGGTAGAAAAGGAAAGAAAAAGAAATTACAAAATGTCCAGGAAAACAGAACATTTAAAGGAGTAATCAAATTATGGACAAGATGGTAAAATAAATTATCTTTCACGTGACATCCCCTAAGCAGTATCTGCTATTTGATCACCTTTACCTTTTTATCCGAGAAGGCTAGGCATCTTTTCTCACTACCCATTAGGGTATGACATTATTAGGACCTACTACTTTTGAAACATTTTCCAGTAAATATCTTCCCTTTAATTGGAACCGAACCCGGTACCTTTAGAATTAGAGGTGGACGCCATACCTCTTAGCCATTCCGACCCCCTTTGTAAAAGGTTAATTACGTAAGATTGTGCACGAAGCTGACAACTTCATTATGTATAACAAATTGCTACAAAAATCATCCCTTTGTTTCCTGCGATACGAAACAGCTACAGATGTGACTGCTTTATTCAGTATGGAGCAAAACAAACAAACAAACAAAACAAAGAAATGATAACGATCATCCAATTTCAGTTGTCACATTTCCCTAACTTCCACAGATTTTTGTGGTCTTTTTAATTTAAGAAAAAAAAAATACTTAATCTAGAATAAGGTTTCTTAAGCTGCGGTCAACGGGACCCCTAGAGTGTCCATGGATGGATTTTAGGCTGTCAGTGTACATAATCTAAAAATTGTAAATTTTATTTTCACCACATTTTTTCTCTGGGAAATCCTATATATAAAATCCCAGCTTTTTCTGTCACAGCGTCACGCTAAGGGATGCAACTTTGGTTGAAATTTAGACATTAATTGTATTGTTTCCCTTATATGTACTCTCTCGAAAATAGTAACACTTATCAAAGAAGAATGCGCAAATGACAGTGTGCAAAAAAATATATTTATAGAATGTGTGATCCTGTATACACATATTGGGATCCTCGCTGCTCCTACGTAGTTTGTGATGCACAGTGTTTTTAAAAAATACTTTTGAATAAGTAAAATTGCCGTTAGGTATTGCTGCTTTTGAATTTATTTCCCGTCTTATGAGGGGCTTTTACACTAGTTATCACAGATTTTTGCATGTAAAGGAGTATAATTTATTTATTTATTTATTTTTTTTTTACAGATCGATTTCTGTATTTTAGAATGACAATATGTAAGCTTAAAGATTTTTCTTTGTAATAAAATGTACTTTTTGTTTGCACACACTGTTAATTTGTGATTTTATATACAACTCCGCCTAGGCTGGTCCCAAGCCCGGCTGAAAAAGGAGGAGGGCGGCCTGCATGGAGGCCGTAAGGAGGCAGCCCCTCCACCATGCAAAGGCACAACAGGCCAATCACCTGTTTGCTTTAAAACATGGGAAAGAATGAGTCAGCCTGGTCATAGTGTATGAGCCAAATGAGGATGAGAGAGCAGAGGTCAAGGAGGAATTCTTCGAGCTGCTTCAAAGGACAGTGGATGACTGCCTAGATGAAGTTATCATGCTCGGAGATTTCAATGCCAGAGTTGGAAATGACCATGCTAGATGGGGTGGAGTTATCGGAAGATATGGAGAAGATACTCTCAATAACAATGGAAAGCGACTCCTTAGATTCTGCAGTGAGCAGAATCTGATCATTACAAACACAAAGTTCCCCCATAAGCGCATACATGCATACACTAGCTGTGAACCATCAAAGAATGAGAATTCAGTGATCGACTATGCCATTGTTAGGAGGAGCTCATTCAAATATGTCCGTGATGCTAGAGTCCGGAGGGGGGCCAGAGATTGGAAGTGATCACTACCTGCATACAATCAAAAGAACAACTGAGAGAGTTGTTCAGCCTAGGAACTGCCCAACATCACGCAAGAAATCAAGTAAACGGGAGAAATGAGCATTAAGACCTACAAGCTGAGAGAGCCAGAAATTAAGACCAGATATCAGGGGCTTATTGCTACAGCAGTGAGAAACACAGAAGAACAACCTGATGACTTGGAAACCCTCTAGCTTAAATTCAAGGACACCATAAAGACAGCTGCTGCAGAAGCATGTGGTGAAGTCCGACTTGGGAACACAAGAAAAGAGGACACCTTGGTGGACAGAGGAAGTCAAAGAGAAAATAAGAGATAAGAAAATGACATGGAAACAATACTTAGGAGCTAAAAACACAGCAGGACAAATAGAGAAATATAGAGAATATGTGATACTTAGAACAGAAGCAAAGAACAAGGTGCTAGCAGCAAAACAGAAGTCCTGGGAAGAATTTGGAGAAAAGCTAGAAAAAGATGCGCAAGAAAACCAGAAATTGTTCTATAAGACCATAAAGAACACGAGGAAGGAAAAACAATCCCCTCTCTTTGATAAGAGGTTTTGATGTTACTAATTATAGGATATCCTGGACAAATAGATGTATCAGAGGATACCAGGATAGTGCCAGATAAGAGATTGGTCTTATAAGAAATACCCTCTTCTCTGAAAAAGCAAGGGGGTATAGACAATCAAGGTGAGGTCCAGCTATGTATGTTACCAGAGTAAGGAATGATGATGATGAAGTTCTCTGGGCCCCTATCGGCTACCCCTTGAGATCTCACCAAGAGTATGTTATCTGTGTGTTGTTCCCACACGTTCTTCTTCTCAGGTTACTGCAGCAACGTGGTAACTTCGTAATACAACCTGAAATAAGAAGGACAATCCCTTCCATGTAGCATCTGCCTCTATCAATTTCACATCTAATCAGTATTAAAACTTACCTAGGTCAGCCACTTGTGCTAACAAGTCGCACCAGACCTTAAATTCCGTTGTCTACACTCAGCTTGGTGTAATCAGTCTTCTTCAGTATTGATTCTACGTTAATGTCCCTCATTCATGTTTGTCTTCCATACAATAATCATGGTGGGTACAATATAGCATGTGACCTGTTGATTACTTCATTCGAACATTCCCTATATGTTGTCACATGTTATTTGAACAGTGTGTCATTCCAAAAGACAATATCAATTTATTAATACTACACTTACAGTCGCAAATTTTTGTTGCCAATTTGCAAACACATTTCACACATTTTTCACTCGGAATAAGCCTGCCCTATACACATTCCTACTTAGGTCGTCGTGACACAACACATCTCTTTCGGCAGTATCGAATACATATGGTACACATAGCCTGTTACTTACAGGTTAATAAAATATGCAAATAAAATTACCTGTCTTACCCTCACGTAAAGAAAATCACACACACAAGCTGACAAGCCGTATAAGGGTTCTAGCACTGCTTTTCCCAGTTCATACGGAAAAGGCCTTGGTCAATGGTCTTCTAGTACATGTCTTCTCTGCATGGAATCTGAGGTTTCAATGGCGGAACTTACAAGAAGTTGTTACTTTTTATCAAACTACACCCAACCAATCAGAAGACGAGTCAAAAAGTTAACTACTTTTGAGACTATAAACTTGGGCGGTTTTAAGTGTGTTTGTCTAATCTGACCAAATTTGAAAATATTATATCATAGTTATTTGTGGACCGATTTTAATTATCGAAAGTGATAATTAAACGGCCAATTTCTCTCTATCGTTCTTTATAGTTTTCCTTTAGTTATTCCTTTGCATTTTCATCTGGGTAATTTTTTTGTAATTAAATGTGACCTTACCCTGATATGAAAATATCACTAAATTAAATTTTTATAAGTTAAGATAATTTTATTATGAGGGAATCTTTACGTTTATGTGTTAAGCAATATCAGCGCTATAATTCAAGATATTCCTTTCATTTTAATTATCTTTAGTTATTTAGAAATAAATTATCTAAGTTCAGTCAAAAACACAAAATAGGCATTATTTCCACTTCAACCAACATTTTCTTGTCCCTACAAGAAAAGGAAACGATTTGATTGGTTGTTACATTTGTACTATGCTCTTCAATAAATATGGGGTGGGTAGTAAATTTTGACTTGTTTTTTAGAAAAATTCAAATACATTAGATAAATTATTGGCGGTAAATTTGACTTGCCCCTCAGAAAAATTTAAAATACTGTAGTTATTTATATATTTAAAAATACGAGAGCTAGTTAGTTTTGAGCGGGGAATTTGAGCGTGTTGTCATACGGATTCCCTTTACTACACTCTCAAATTTATAAAGGGCAAGCAAGGCAAATTGCTTACTGCCCCGAAGGAAGTAATGGAAAGATGGAAAGAATATTTCTCAGATCTCCTTGATGGTGAGCAAGGTGAAGCATCAGAAATGATAACCACTAGCACAGAAGAGGAAACCAATAGTGATGAAGATGACATAAAGATGGAAGAACTGAAGGCAACACTGGAGAAAATCAAGATGGGCAAAGCAGCAGGGCATGATGGTATAACACCAGAAATGGTTAAGTACATGGGAGCATCAGGTGACTTATTACTCTTAGGGGTCCTACAGGCAGCGTGGTGCAACAAGACCATACCAAAGGATTGGGAGATTGCCATCATAACACCAATTTTCAAAAAAGGTGACAATCGACAATGTGGAAACTACAGAGGTAAACCCTTCTCAGTTTCCCTGGTAAAATATACTCTAGAATCCTAGAGCAGAGACTCCGAAGCCTAGCTGAGCCACATTTGGATGAGATCCAGTGCGGATTCCGAGCAAACCGAAGTACTCAAGACCTAATCTTCACACTCAGACAGCTGAGTGAAAAGGTCCTTGAGTATAAGACCACTTTAAATATCTCGGAGCTATTATAGACCGAAAGGGAGGCATCAAAGAAGAGTTGGCCACTCGAAAAGCAGCAGATGGGAGACTTTTTCAGGCCATAAATCGAGGATTCCTCAGCAAGAGAGAGGTTGGTAAGAAAACGAAGATGGCTGTATACCGCTCCACCTATGTCCTAGTCTTGACATATGGATGCGAGTCATGGGCAATGAATACAACCCACAAAAGCCAGATCCAAACCTCAGAAATGAGGTATCTGAGGAAGGTGGTTGAAGTAACAAGAAGAGACATGGTCCACAACCAGACGATACGTCAAGGCCTAAAATCCCACCCCCTGCAGACCCAAGTAGAACAGTGCCAACTAAGATGGTTTGACCATGTCTGCAGAATGGGAGAAGATCGGCTACCACGACAAGCATGGGAAACGAAGAGCCAGGGATCCAGACCCCCCAAGACGACCCAGAGTCCACTGGGAGGACAACATTAGACAATCTTTGAAGGACCGATGTCTAGAATGGAACCAGACCAGGAGGAAGACAGCCGATAGGATAGTCTGGCGCTCTCTTTTCCAAATCTCTACACCGGGAACGACTAAGTAAGATTTTATATACTAAGCTCGCTTTTACACACTTTAAAATGTCAAGAAAAAACTAAACAACAATTCCTTACTGATGCGTGATGCCATATGATGATGGATGGTATCCGCATGTCTGGTTTTGTGTAGTGTGTAGATGTGTTCAGTCAAAAACAATGTTCATACAACAATAACAGGGCAATCCACATAGGACGTCAGTAAACTCACGACGTATAAAGTCAATGAGTCTTGAAACAGCCGTTGACGTTTTTCTTCATTATTTATTGTGGACGCCACAGTGACAAAATGGTTACGCAAATGTGTAGGCACATCAAACAGTCATTATCACAGCAACATTCAATACAGCAATAGACGGTAGACAGCATTACAATGATGAGTCAGATGCATGTTATATTTCATAGTGCTTGTAAATGTAGTCAGGTGAAAAACTCCATCCTTTTCTATAACAGCCAGGAGATAACCAGATGTATGAGATCAGTTCACTCTCCTTAGTTTGACTTCAGCAAGACAGACACGTCTGCCGAAGTTTAAATAATGTCCTCAAAAATATCCTCTAGATAATAAAGGTTTTCCAAACCTAGTTCATTTAACAAAGTAGCAAGTAATGGTCCTTGGTACCTGCATCAACCGATGCAGTACAATGCAGCGACATGTGAGCTGGGAAAGAACATCTCGTGACGACGACTTTCGGAGACAGGCTATGAATCGAAATCGCTCACGACCCAAAATCGATAGAGTTAATGAAAAAGTCAATTTACCTTGCTTTCATGAAATACACAGAATATCACGCCTCCCGACATGTGGGAAAACACTAGAGGTATTATCTCGACTAAACGAAATATCCATAAGAGGACTACACATCCCTGACAGAACAAAAGAAAGCGGAGATCCCCTCTTCAACGAGGCATCTCTTTCGCCATTCCAAATCGCTCACTCCACTAGTCGTGGGCGGAAACCGCTCGACCAAACAACAAGACAAGTCATGCGCAGTCCAGCGCAAAAATGACCACAGCTCAAACTTAACTGCATTCGATACCAACGCGAGAAGACAAATGCTTACCGAGAAAAGTGACTATAAATTTCAAGCAGTTGTTGCCCTTGCGTTATAAAACAGATATTGAAATAAAACGATGTTGCGAGAATTTATCACGCAACACTTACATATTTTCTTGATTAATTAGAAATACTCTAAATAACTTGTAAACAATATTTTATTTTTCCACTTTTAAGACGAAAAAATAAAAACTTGTTGTTGCAACTCTTTTCGCCCACTACAAAGCTGTCACGGGTTGCCTTCCCTTAGTTCTGCAGTAGTGGTCCAACAGTGGCCCAAACTCAAGAGTACCTGAAGTGGGTCTTCAAAGGTGTCTACCTGTGCACAAGATTACTGTTGGCAAAGTTGTAGATAGAAGGATAATGATGGTTCTACCTCCAGGAAGTAATCACAAGATATTCAGAAAAGCGAGAAAAATGCTGCATTGGCTGAGCACGTCAACTCTAGTATCTGCCGACAACATTTGTGAAGGATAGGGTTATCTTATAATTCGTTAGCTCGTTCAAGCCCCCAGCTGAGTTAATTCAGCGATTTTCCTCTTATTATTATGTAGTAGCTCTGGTTGAGAGTATTTAAGAAATTGTCTTAGACATACGGATACAACACATTCAAAATGATTAAATCAACTTTAAATTTTGATGGATATAAATAACAAATTTAATAATCAATTAGGTTTTAACAGTTATTAAAAATTAACCATCGCCATATGATGTTAATAGGGAATTATATAAGGGGAAGTTTCACTTGGCAGCTTTTATGTGTACACTTAGCTGCTGGGGTTTCTGCTCCCACTGGTGTTTTGATTCTTCACAGATAGGTGACTGGAATGCTCACGTTCCTGGTCAAGATTAAGGGTTTCAGTACGTTCCAAGTAGAATAAGGGAATAACTGCAAAGAGAGAAAACCGGACTGATTCTAAAGGCGACGGTCTTTAAGACCCGTCTGATGATGGTGTCTAGCGTCGAATTCAGGCCACTTATACCCTCATTTGTTCCAGAAATAGTACCCTGTACTGGTACCACCAACTAGTATGGCAAAAGAAGAAAAACAAATACCCTCTGAGAATTGAGTTTCCCGACACATATTTATGTGTCCCACTCTTTTCATTCCACCATCCCATCTATCTCAGAATTTTTACTCTCTCTGAGAATTAATCTTAATACCAGTGGGCGAAAACTATCTTTACATTTAAAATGAATAGTTTTATATTTAACTTTAGTGACAATGTTAACAATATGGTTTGAATATGTTTAAATTTACATTGGTTGAAAAGGTTGTAAACTTTCTTTACAGTTAGAGTGTATATGTTTTATATTTACACTGGTTGAAAAGGGTGAAACTTTCATTACATTTCGAGTAAATATGTTTTACATTTATACTGGTTTAAAAGGTTAATAATATAGCAAGTATGTACATCATTTCTTTCATCATTCCCTTCCTGCTCCATATGGAGCTTGGGGCTAGCTCTGTTTGTTGTTCTTTATAAGAAACAAGCAAGAAAGCAGTCACCAGCCCTGGCAGTGGTGGTTCATGAAATCATCATTCTATATGCTGAGGTTGCCAGCCTCAAATGAATTGGAAATCCACTAGCAATTTTCACATATTAATCTTCACATGTCAATATATACGTATTAGTTTACATGTTAATAATGAAAAAATATAGAATTCAAAATGTACAACTTACGCCAATCTTTAGGCTCACAGACGGCTGGCTCAGAGAAATAAAGGCACTGGTAGAGGCCTCTTACACTTGGTCTGGGGTGTTGTTACTTTAACAATAAGTTCTTACTTTGACTTGTGACTCAGTTCCCTCAGATTCCGGTTTTTCGTGTTAAAATGGTGGAGTTTTTCTTGGGCTTTTAAGTCCTGCGAATGCTCAAACAAGATCCGGTCTGATAAATGAAAGCTGATTTTAGTCTTTACTCTGGCAAGGTCTGGCTGTCTTCTTGGCGCGAGTGAATTTTCACAGTGTTATAACTTGGCTAAAGGCTATATTGCCTGTCTTCCCCCCGTATTTGTTTGTTACGATGTTAAGCAGAAGGGGTGTTGTGCCTTCATTCCGAATTCTGCCAGTCGTTTCAAACATGCATGTTTTGTGGGGTAATTCAAAGTATTTCCACGTGGAAATTTATGCGCGTTACTGCAGAGGTCATGTCTCCCAAATATGGAATGAAAACATCCGATCCCCTCTCGGCAATGTTTACAAATACATATTACTTTCATATATAGTAATGTCTTTGTAACAAGGTGTACCGGAAACGATTTTGTCATTCTTGTCTGTCCAGCAAAGTGTCGCGCACGCGAGTAATCTAACTACCCGTCGCTTGCACAAAGAAAATTCTTCTTTTACCCATCTGGTCGAGAAAGGCACATCAACCTTTTCAGCAATTAAACAAATTCGCTGGGCGATTTTAGTGCTAACCCGTAGCCTGATGTCGGGCACACCCGAAATTTTCCAACATGATTGTCTGTTAATATTATCTCATCTGTCTCCTTTGCCAGCAGGGATGAACGGGTAAACAAACAGACATGACGACTTGTCACTGAGGGGAGTGTAAGATGATTTGAAAGTACAAAGTATCTGCTTGACAGTAGAGAAAGAAAATGTACCGACCACAGAAATTTAGTACACAAAAAAAAATGTAACTAAATACTGCCGAAGAGGAAAAGAGATCGACCCAAAATGTATGTGACAAAAGCGTCGATTACTTTGAAACTCTGTGGTGTTGAAAAAGATGTAACTATGCACGTTTATGTGCGTGAACTTTATGACGTAGGTTGTCTTGTACGGCAACGGGAGAGAGACTTTGTTGTGTGGCCGACCAGTATGGTCGTGTCTTGGGTCGTGCTCATTTAGCTATTAAACGGTTGTAGATTCCAAGTGTTCTATTGAATTTATATATCTGAATCAGCTGAGGCATTATGGAATATGATGTTTGAATAATTATTATTACCAGATTTTTGGCTCAGTGTATGATGCTTTATGGATTTTATCGCAGATCATTTAGTTTTTGATTTTCTTTCTTTAAAGGACTGTACAGATAGTCATTTTCTGTTAAATATGTACGGCATATATAACCATAAAAAATCCGGCATTTTCAACAATCCGGCACTCCTCAGGTCCGGAGGTTGCCGGATTTTTGAATGTCAACTGTACGCTTGTTGAAAAGTGAAGTGATATACCTGACAGTTTTTGTGTGACAAGTTGCAAAGTGATAATTAATGTCTTTACACGGTTGTTTAGAAAACTTGGGGATATCAATGAAACCATTTCACATATTTTTTTATGAATGACCTTACATAGAATGGAGCCACGATAGCGCAGTGGTTAGTGCACTGGCTACCTAGCTCGGTGGTCCATGGTTCGATACCCAATTGGGGTGGGATTTTTTGGACCGCAAACGGCTCTGGTGTCGAAACAGCCTTATGAATTGGGTACCAGAGCAACTATGAAGGTTAAGGCGGCCGGCGTTATGCTGACCACATTACCCCTAGTAAGCTGATGATCAAGAAAATATGGGCCTAACACCATTTTCCCAATATACCTCAATGGGCGTGTAACGGGATCCTTTACTCTTACATGGAGTACCAGCATGGGACGATGTGCGAGCTTCTGGTCAATATTTAATTTATAAAGATGTCGCATTTGACGATGTAAAAGTATATATACAATTGCAAGTGTCAGTTCGCCACTTGTTTTCACAGTGCTCCTGGACTCTCTTCCCCTGGCATGAAATTTCGGTGCATTTGCCAAGCGTGCAGCGTTGCTTCCAGTGGCGTATCCTGGTAATGCGAGCTAGGCGTGCTGCTACTTAAAATGAATATGTACGCCTACTATTTATCTTCTTCCCCTCTTAATTTAAAAACCAACTATATTCAATTACGCAACGATAGTTATTAGGGGTATATGTCAATTATCTCCGAAATACTAATTAACTTACACCTTGAAACTCACTGTCACTGTAATAATCTGCATTCCAGGCAACTAACAAAAATTAATTACAAAAAACACTGGACGGACACAGCCGATTTTTACAACTTGAGAGCTGCAAGACCACCGCACGCATGTTCCTATTGTATTGACGTATCTGGCCATGACCCCGATCCACACAAACCAATTTTCAGACGTGAATCCGAAAGGTGCAGCACGCATAGTGACGGAATTACCCGAGAAACTTCGGGCGATTGTAACCAACCAATAAAAACTGCACTATAAAACGCGTCTGGGAAACTGAAACTATATGTACTCGTAGATTCTTTGCGGGAAAATCCGTTATCCTGATGCGTGCGGTCCGAAAGCAGAACTTTAGAAGAGAAATATTTTATAGAATAATAAATTAAATGTTTATTTTCCTTCGGGCATAGGTGTGCGCAGCACGCACAGCACACATAGAGAATACGCCACTGGTTGCTTCTCGAATCATATACTGCAAGTGTGTCTCTCTTGTTCAGTATTTATTTCAAACATTTCAAGGGGAGACAATCCAACAAAAACATTATAGTATCTGAATTTGCACCCGGAAACAGAATAACCATATGAATTAGAACTTTCATTTATGATAACACTAGCAACAAACCGCCAAAATTAACAAGTTTTTAATTATAGTGTGTTGTTTCTGTTACACATATTACATTGCTGCTTCTTCTATAGTCTCGTTTGCTCGCTGTGAATGAGCGATCGTCTCTTCCTTTTAGCCATCTTATCATTTTGATCCATTATAATAAGTCTGCAATACTTTAAATTAAAATTTTGTCTTGAAGACACAATCCAAAAACTTACATTTTAATGTTAAGAAAAATGATGAGTTAAATCCGTTTCCCGAATGACACTGGACAGAAGAGCATCTTGATTGTCTGTTGATTTAATACACACTGTAACACTTGCTATATTCGCGAGAGTACATATAAGGGGAAACAATACAATTGTTGTCTAACTTTCAAACACAGTTGCACCCTCTTAGCTGTGCTAGAAAGTTAATGCACTCTCTCGAAAAATAGAAAAAAAAGCGCAAAAGTGTGACAGACCGACCGACCGAAGTACCTTACGGCGGAATTATGGTATTGGATTATTATGAGGTTGTTATTCTGTCAGTCAAGGGATCACATTATCTATACATGTCAACATTTTAATAGAAAATGGCAAAATTAAAATACATTGATTTTTTTGTCTGTTTGTACATCATTACATCTTTTATTTATTTCGTTAATGTGCTTCCAGTTTCCACAGGAACTGAGAACTACAAGAAGCCTTTTTTTTTCAAATTAATACCCCTTTTGGAGCGTAAAGTGAGGTCTATTGACTTTCTTGTGCAAAATATGTTTGATCTCGGCCCTGGCTTAGACACTTTGATCCTTTTTTTTTAAAACTTTTATTTGCTTTTCTTTTCAATTTTACAAAATCGTGTACATGTTACATAATGGGATACATAGAAAATACATTTTAAATTGTATGTAAACACTCTTGCGTACTCACACTTTCATTGCACACATATCAAGGTTTAAACATTTTAAATAAAGTAATTGAGTAAAAATGGAATAGCTAAAGTGAGACTAAATTCTAAGGATAGAAAGGATTAATCTTGGTTTACAGTTGATCATGCCTTACTGGGGGTTTTTTTTCCCTTCATTGGATTTATTCAGCTCCTTTAATGTCGTAAAATATAATACAGAAACATTTCCCAAGTAATGTAGGTAAGAGAAAATGAATTTCTGACAGGACTGATACTTACTTACTTACTTAGTCGTTCCCCTTCTACCGTGAGGTGTAGAGGTTTGGAAGAGAGAGCGCCAAACTATCCTATCGGCTGTCTTCCTCCTGGCCTGGTTCCATTCTAGTCCTCGGTCCTTCAATGATTGTCTAATGTTGTCCTCCCAGCGGACGTTGGGTCGTCCTGGGGGTCTGGATCCCTGGCTCTTTGTTTCCCATGCTTGTCGTGGTAGCCGATCTTCTCCCATTCTGCAGACATGGCCAAACCATCTTAGTTGAGACTGTTCTACTTGGGTCTGCAGGCGGTGGGATCTTAGGCCTTGATGTATCTTCTGGTTGCGGACAATGTCTCTTCTTGTTACTTCAACCACCTTCCTCAGATACCTCATTTCTGAGGTTTGGATCTGGCTTTTGGGGGTTGTAGTCATTGCCCATGACTCGCATCCATATGTCAAGACTGGGACATAGGTGGAGCGGTAAATAGCCGTCTTCGTTTTCTTACCAACCTCTCTCTTGCTGAGGAATCCACGATTTATGGCCTGAAAAAGTCTCCCAGCTGCTGCTTTTCGAGTGGCCAACTCTACTTAGATGCCTCCCGTTCGGTCTATAATAGCTCCGAGGTATTTAAATTGATCGACCTTCTCCAGGACCTGTTCTCCCAGCTTAATCTGATGTCTTCTTTCTTCTCGTAATATCACCATGGATTTTGTTTTAGAGCTGCTTATGACCATCCCTCTCTTCTCCAGCTCTTCCTTCCACGCTTGCAGGTTGGATTGGAGATGTGCCTCTGATTTAGCAATCGGGGCAACATCATCAGCAAATACCAGCTTTGAAATACAGACCTGTCTCATCTTCCAGTACCCCATTGAATACTTGTTTGTTCTCTCCTTACATGCCTTGATGACATCGTCCATGAGGAGTATGAACAGATAAGGTGACAGGATAACACCTTGTCTTACACCTGTGGTGGTCCTGAACTCTTCTGACTTATGGTTTGCTGTTCTCACATAATTTCTGCAAGACTTGTAGAAGCTCTGTATAGCATGAACAGAGGTGCTGGAATGTTCTTCCTTGCCAAACAGTCCCAAAGTTTGCTCCAGGGGACCCTGTCAAACGCCTTTTCCAGATCTATGAAACAAAGATGGACCTCACTCTTATACTCAAGGGCCTTTTCACTCAGCTGTCTGAGTGTGAAGATTAGGTCTTGAGTACTTCGGTTTGCTCGGAATCCGCACTGGACCTCATCCAATTGGGGCTCAGCTAGGTGTCGGAGTCTCTGCTCTAGGATTCTAGAGTAGATTTTACCATGATCACTGAGAAGGGATATGCCTCTATGATTTCCACATTGTCGATTGTAACCCTTTTTGAAAATCGGTGTTATGATGGCAATCTCCCAATCCTTTGGTATGGTCTTGTTGGACCACGCTGCCTGTAAGACCCTTAAGAGTAATAGTTCGCCTGATGCTCCCATGTACTAAACCTTTTCTGGTGTTATACCATCATGCTCTGCTGCTTTGCCCATCTTGATTTTCTCCAGTGCTGCCTTCAGTTCTTCCATCTTTATGTCATCTTCATCCCCATTGGTTTTCTCTTCTGTGCTAGTGGTTATCCTTTCTGTTGCTTCACCATGCTCAACATTCAGGAGTTCTGAGAAATATTCTTTCCATCTTTCCATTACTTCCTTCGGGCCAGTAAGCAATTTGCCTTGCTTGTCCTTTATAAATTTAAGAGGGCACTGTTTTTCCTTCCTCGTGTTCTTTAATGTCTTATAGAACAATTTCTGGTTTTCTTGCGCATATTTTTCTAGCTTTTCTCCAAATTCTTCCCAGGACTTCTATTTTGCTGCTAGCAGCTTGTTCTTTGCTTCTGTTCTGAGTGTCACATATTCTCTATATTTCTCCATTTGTCCTGTTGTATTGTTAGCTCCTAAATATTGTTTCCATGCCATTTTCTTATTCGTTTACTTAGTTTCTTGCGTGATATTGGGCAGTTCCTAGGATGAGCAACTCTTTCAGTTGTTCTTTTGATTGTAAGCAGGTAGTGACCACTTCTAATCTCTGGCCTCCTCCAGACTCTAGCATCCCGGACATGTTTGAAAGAGCTCCTCCTAACAATGGCATAGTCGATCACTGACTTCTCATTCTTTGTTGGTTCACATCTAGTGTATGAATGTATGCGCTAATGGGGGAACTTTGTGTTTGTAATGATCAGATTCTGCTCACTGCAGAATCTAAGGAGTTGCTTTCCATTGCCATTGAGAGTATCTTCTCCATATCTTCCGATAACTCCACCCCATCTAGGATGATCATTTCCAACTCTGGCATTGAAATCACCGAGCATGATAATTTCATCTAGGCAGTCATCCACAATGTCCTTTGAAGCAGCTCGAAGAATTCCTCCTTGACCTCTGCTCTCTCATCCTCATTTAGCCCATACACTATGACCAGGTTGACTAAGGTTTCTCCTTCTTTTAGTTTTACAACCATAATGCGCTCCGAGACAAAGTTCCATCCCTTGATATTATCTTTTTGGTCTTTGGCCACAATGCAACCGACGCCCCCTTTAGCTCTTTCAGATGTGGGTACACCACTGTAGAGCAGCGTGTTGTCATCGAGATCCATGACTCCTTGTCCTTTTTTCTTTGTTTCCGTTATAGCGAGTATTTATAGTTTTGCTTTCCTTATCTCTTCCACCAGCTCCTCTTCTTTCCCATTTATACTTCTTGTGTTCCATGTTCCATAAGTTGTAGTCCGTTCCAGTTCGTCGCCTTTAGAATCACTCCGGTTTTCTCTCTTGTAGTTCTCATAATCAAAAGTTTAAAGCAAACAGGTGATTGGCCTGTTGTGCCTTTGCATGGTGGAGGGGCTGCCTCCTTACGGCCTCCATGCAGGCCGCCCTCCTCCTTTTTTAGCCGGGCTTGGGACCGGCCTAGTCGGAGTTGACAGGACTGATAGAGGCTGGAAAAATTCTTGATTAAATATTTTTTTTTCTCTTTTTTCTCCGTGTCTTTATTGCAGCATCAGAGCAGATCATAAAGCAAATGCGTGTATAATTAAATAATCAAGTAGAAGGGACAAAAACAAAAACATTTGTTAACATTTATGTAACTTACATTTTGTACATACATAAACTATATAATTAAGATTTTTTACTTCAAAAATTTAATGGTAACCAATGTTAATCCCTTTTTTTCTCAGCATCTTTCTTGAAAACAGGGAAGGTTGAGGTTTCCCTTTCATACATCATAGCGCATATGCGTTCGAGATATAGTTTCGATATATGTACATAGTATATGTATATAATAATTTCCCTGTCGCAGTTTTTAATGAAAACATTTTTGTCTCAAACCCAACCTATTTCAGCGGGAAGAAAGCCACACACACACATCAAAAACGCAGGTGAACGTTATTCATCATTTATGTACAGAATTTTCTGCATACTAATACATCGAACTATTCTTTATTCATATAACTCTTCTACTGCATTTTCTTTCTCAAGTTAGCAGAATCAATGTACACAAAGAAGTGCAAGGTGGAAAAGTAAAATAAATACCAAAGTTGAACATTTGTTTGTATTCCTGTAAAATAGGTTGTGTACATTCATGAATAATAAGTACAGAAAAAAAACTACCGAAATTGGACATTAGTTTGCATTCATGTAAATTTGATTGTGTACTTTCCTAAATAATATAAATTTGATTTTAACTTCGCAAATAAAAACCACCCACGCCCACACCCAAAAACGCCGGTGAAAACCGAGGCTTGTGGTTGCTTTCTGAAGAGGAAAATAGTGTGTGTTGTCTGAAACAAGTACATTTGGAGATACGAAAGGCGAAACTGGGGTAGGAACGAGCTATTGAAATCCCTGTGTGAAAGAGAAAGGACGGTCTGTTAGCCTGCATTGTTTTCAGTTTCAACTAGAGATGTAGTGGCTGGGCACACCGAAACTGAGTTGCCCTACGAGAGGCTTAGCACACTAGACAAGGGGAGAAAGAGGACTAAAAGCGGTGGTTTTTATTTAGGAACAAAAAATTAAATAAATAAATACATAAAGCATACGGGTTTATGACTTTTCACTTCATGCTATAACTTATAATATAAGCCCAGTTGTTGCTGTCATCTTTGACGGAGTTTCAAACGTCGATTTATTGGTTGTATGTTTTTCACCCTGGTCAAGGTTAGGGAACTATGTCTTAACTTTGCTGTGTCAGGTTGATTAGGGGTTATCTCCCTTTTTGGTTCATTCATTGGGTTTGACCTTTTTTGAGAATAGGGTCAAAGGTAAACAGTTCTGGGCTATGTGCCATGCGCAGTTGTAGAGCGCTAAATTAGACTTCCGTCAGGTAGAGTTGCGAACTGGCTTCTGTGGGACGTGAATGTCCGTTGTATTCTGGAGAAGGAAAATCTTCGAAGTGACTGCGTTGTCAGTTTTCCCCAGTGATTTACTGTACGTCAGGAATGACGACAGTGTTGTTTCTTGTGTTCTGAGGATTCGTAGGTCAAGATGGCGGCGTGGTAGGCCGCACTTTTGTGTTGTGCATTTCATGTCGTCGTTTTGGAGTCTGCATCTGTGGTAACAGCCCTCATTAATGCTGTATGAGTTTGTAGTGTGTTTGGCTTTTTCTGGATTATGTTGCTAAGTATTGTAAAGATGAAAACATCAAGTTTGCCTATCATGTGAGTTCGCTGTTTGTGTTGATACAAGCAGCCAAGATGGCGGTTTTGTGATGTGTCGATCGGACAGTGTTTCAAAACATTACAGATTTATTGAGGGCTATTGTTACTGCTCCAGGTACATTTTTGTATGTACCTGCAAGGATACTTGGAGAGGAGATGGGCACCACCAAGCAAACCTCTTGCCCACTGAAATGCTATGATGGAAAGTCAACTCAGTAATAATTTGCCGGATCGGCCGATGCCCGGATTAACAACGACCGCGCTCTCATTGCCCCTTGAGAGTGATAAGTCAGCGAATGGGGTACAAAAACCTGTTTTGAAACTTCCAAGAGAAAGTTTTGTTGTTGGAACTTGGAATGTACGCACGCTATATGCGTGTGGAAAAGTCAAAGAACTAACACATGAACTTGTTAGATACTCGTGGGACATCCTGGGCCTAGCAGAAGTCAGATGGACAGGATTAGGTGAATCAATAACGGATGATGGTCACAAAATTTGGTTTAGTGGAGATGAGTCTAAACATCAGCATGGAGTAGGTTTTATCGTACATAAAGATAGATTGAACTCTGTCATCAGCTGCACCCCAATAAATAGCAGGCTTATCACCATTCGTATTGCAGCACATCCAAAGAACATCTCCATCATTCAGGTATATGCCCCCACTACTGACTATGAGGATGAGGCAATTGATACATTTTATGACAATCTGGATGAAGCAATTAAGAAAATTCCAAAGAAAGATCTTCTCATCGTGTTAGGTGATTGGAATGCTAAAATAGGGCCAGATGCATACGGTCACTGGGCTGGTACAGTGGGGAGATTTGGGACAGGTGAAACCAACGATCGAGGACTAAGGCTACTAGAATTTGTCAGCAACTATAAACTAACCATTGCAAATACACTATTTCCTCATAAGTTATCAAGAAGAACAACGTGGCATGCCCCAAAAACTGAGATACATGGCCAAATTGATTTTATTCTTGTATCCAAAAGATTCAAGTCCAGTATTAATAAAGCCAAGACTAGGACTTTTCCTGGCGCCGACATTGGTAGTGATCACGACATGGTATTGATGACGCTCAAGCTTAAACTTAAAAAGAACTATAATCAAAACAGATGTTCTCAGTTAAGATTCAATTTAGACAAACTAAAAGATCCAGAAATCGCGGGAATCTTTGAGGCAACTGTTGGAGGAAAATTCGCAGCTCTCAACTTTTTGGAAGATGATATCAACTCAATCACAGAGAACATGAAAGACGTGCTCATTGAATCAGCAACAGAAATACTTGGTAAAAGAAAGAAAATAAACAAACCATGGGTTACAGATGACATTCTGAAGTTATGTGATACACGGCGGGAAATGAAAAAGGTTAAGAAAGAGGTTCCTGAAGCAGCATGGCAATACAGTATGGTGAATAAAAATATTAGGAAGAAAATGAAACAGGCCAAAGAAAAATGGGTAGCTGATCAATGTGAGTCCATTAATACGGGGCTAATAAAAGGTAACAGCAAGGCAGCTTTTGACACATTAAGAAAACTATCAAAACCCCAACAGCCCAGGGTAACTGTCATAGAAGATAGCAATGGGGCTCTGCTCAATGAAAAAACAGCTGTAATGAGAAGGTGGACAGAATATTGTAAAGAATTATATAACTGTAAACTTGACACTGACTTAGGCATATTAAACAACATTAAGTGCGAAAACAGGGAACTTGGAAATGTAGCAATATTACGGGAAGAAGTGGAAGAGGCTATATGTTCGATGAAAGGAGGGAAGTCACCGGGTGTGGATAATATCCCAGCAGAGCTCTTGAAATATGGAGGACCAGATATAGTAAAAATCATGACAACAATTTGCCAGAAGATATGGAGTACAAAAAAATGGCCAAAAGAATGGACGCAGTCATTAGTAATACCGCTTCCAAAGAAAGGAAATCTAAAAATGTGCAAGAACTACAGAACCATTAGCCTTATTAGTCATCCAAGTAAGGTGATGTTAAGGATACTTTTGAGCTGAATAAAACAGAAATCAGAAGAAATCTTGTCAGAGGAACAGGCTGGCTTTAGACCAAAAAGAAGTACCTCAGAACAAATCTTCAATATTAGATTACTTATCGAAAAACATCTCCAACATCAACACGATTTATACCATAACTTCATCGATTTCACAAAAGCCTTCGATCGAGTCTGGCATGAAGGCTTATGGCAAGTAATGAGAAAATTCAATTTTGATACTAACATCATAGATATCATTGAAGCACTATACAAGGACGCAAGCAGTGCTGTTTTTGCAAGCAACGACATTGGAGAATTTTTCAAAACAACTGTAGGAGTTCGCCAAGGATGTATTCTGTCACCAGTGCTCTTTAATATATATCTAGAACATATTATGCAGGAGGCTCTCTACGATTATAAATCAACCATATCGATTGGAGGCCGACCTCTGTGCAACCTACGTTTTGCTGATGATATTGATCTGATAGCTGGATCAGAGTCAGAACTTCAAGACCTTACCTCTAGACTGGAGAAAGTAACAAGAACATATGGGATGGAAATTAATATAGAAAAAAGCAAGATATTGGTGAATAGCCATAAGAAACATGTTCCGACCAACATTACGTTAAATGGGCAATCGTTAGAAGAAGTTAGCACCTTTAAATATCTCGGGTCCACTATATGTAGTGATGGAAGATCAAGTAAAGAAATCAAGACAAGACTTGAGATGGCCTCAGCTGCCATGACAAGGTTGAATATGATCTGGAAAAGTAACATCAGTTTTCCTGTGAAGATCAAATTATACAAATCACTTGTATTATCTATTCTCTTGTATGGGTGTGAGGGCTGGACACTCACTGCAGATACGGAGCGAAGGATTCAGGCTTTTGAGCATAAATGTTATAGAAGAATTCTGCGCATTTGCTATAAAGAGCACAAAACAAATGTCTATGTTAGAGAGAAGATAAACACCTATGCAGGCCACCAAAAACCACTTTTGTCAATAGTGAAACGTCGAAAGCTTGCCTGGTTTGGGCATGTAACTCGTCATGACTCTCTTTCGAAAACGATCCTTCAGGGAACAGTCGAAGGTAAACGGAGAAGAGGAAGGCAGAGAAAATCCTGGGCTGATAACATCAAAGAATGGGCAGGACACGGTTTTTCCACACTTGTACGCATTGCTGAGGATAGAGAGCAGTGGAGGACCCTGTCTGCTGATGCTTCCACCATGGCACCCCTACGACCCATGACGGGTTACGGGATGAGATGATGATGATGAGGATTCGTTGCAAGGTAACACCGACTTTATCATTACTATGCATTCGGTTGCAGAACTTGTTAAAGGCTTACCTAGCCTGTGAGAACAGCTCACAGTTCCTGTAATGCAGAACTTATATTTTGTGCTCAAGGTAGCTATTTAAGACTATTCGTCTTCGTATGATCAGAAGTCCAGTGACGAAGTTATATATGGTGGAAACCGCAGGTTGGCGGTATATTTATACAAACATGCAGGGTTTATGTGCTTATGAGGTACACAGCTGACGTCATTCGAGACCTGTGTAAATGGCCACTATTCTACCGCATGAAAAGATGTTGTTATGCCAAGTTTGGTATCATGACGCGTATGACGGAGTTCAGTCAGGGATACCAAAGCGGCCTTATGAACTGTACGTTAAAGGACATATCACTATTGACCATGCCCACATATTTGAATGTTTACCAGCCTTAGAATGCCTGATATGTACCAAGCCATTTCAGTTAACATGATGTACATGATCCTGTTTACATTGACTGTTCCTGTGTGATACTACTGTTAGTTCGGTGAATAAATGTGTGAACAGTTACCAGTAGTTTCAACCATCATTGGCTTCTGTACGAGTGTGACTGGGTGCATTGTTTACCATATATGATCCTAAACGCATTCGCGTCTGCACACACCCATGTCTCACATCATTATCATCATCGTACCAGGACCATGTATGCTGTCAGCGTGAGTGACCTAGATCTTCACCGCACCATTACACTGTTCAGGTGACATCAACACGCATACCTGGCCAATTACACATCAACATTTGCATCACGCATAAAAACCAACTAACACCAGTGTTATGAGTAAATTTCATAACATGTATGTCGATATCAATACAGTTCGACATGTACTTTATTTGTTTACGACCGTTGACCCTGGTTACAGGAAGTGACGTCATTACTTTTGTTGGCCGAAGTGGCAGACGCCAGTTTTTGCCGTCTGCTGAGTTGAACGTTCCTTTTGGAGATTCGCAGTGTGTCTTTTCAAGGTGTTGGACGTATGTGTTCTCGGCTCCTGAGTGTTAGAAGATTTCTTGGTGATATTCCTATGTATTCCATCTATGGATCATCCATACACCTCCGTGCGATGATGCCAGTTATTATGTAAGAGGAATGATATTTGACCTGATGAACGTGAGTTGAATTATAATAAAATTGTATGGAAATGTCCTTGACATTGTTCCAGTTACAAGACTGTATCGCAACGCTAGAGACTGTCTAGTTGATGCCATAACCTAATGAGCATATCATCTATGATATATTTGGAGCTACGAGATGTATAATAGATGTGTAATTGAATCGTCCAACTTGGCTTTCGGAATATCATTTATGTTGAAGATTACGGCTTTGGGCGGGGACTGAAAAGGACATACCACTATCGGCACTTGATCTGAAGCAGTGTCCGACTCATTATATAATAATCTAATAATATATCCAGAGAAATACGAGCTCAAAGAAAAACCCCGTAACACCCAGGTAATGCTTAGGATGTAGTGGTTTGCCCAACAATTTCGGGAGCAATTGACAATGCTTTCTGAAGAAACATATATAATAGTATCTGCGAGTTTATAAGGTGGTGCTCGAAAACTGCTAGATTCCGAAAACTCCAAATTAATAGTCTGTACTGTGATAGTAAGTTGAGAAGTTTCGTCTGTGTGTCTGGTGTTGTTTTTAGGATCGTGTTTAACATGTTAGCTCTGTACATGTCTACGGTTTGTTTCGTGTGTAAGGTAATCATATCTTGCAGTGCTTTCCTCATACGTGTGACTGTACTGCACGTATAATAAATGTGATCTAAGTTTCTTATATGCATGTTTTGCACATATGACATTGTGATGTTTGCTTGAATCTCTGAGCATACCATTCTGTTGTTGGTGTCATGTTGTATATTGTCGTACAGATAGAATGTGAGTTATTTTTGTCCCGTCTGAGTAGAGCGGATGGTGATAGATACGTGAGAAAAAGGTGTGAGAAATAAATTTCACGGGTGATAGCTTAAGGAGAGTAAGTTTCTCTATTCCAGCCTATCTATACGACTATAATTTAGTACAAGACAACCTTCCCCTCCTCATACATATAAATATAAGTTTAACTACACGCACACAGCTATGTGACAACAAGATACACAAACGTGAAAAACTACGGTGAATTGGGTATGGGTCTGACCAACACGCAAAGTTAAGTTTCTTTTGTTGTTTATTATCATTTAAACTTGACAACATCAAATATATAAAGAAAGATCAAATAAAAAATCAGAGTTAAATACATATGAAATAGCGGAATTAAATATTCCCTCCCCCTATGGAGAAAAGAACCCAAAAAGTTAATAACCCAAAGGTCGAAGGTTTGCACTATGTTTCAGAGTAGACAGTAAAGTAAACAAGTTCATACTATAGGCTACCCAGTAAAGTTAACAAGTTTAAGCAAATCCAGTTTAAAACTTAAAAATATTGCTGGGTTTGGTAAGTCCAGTTAAATTTACAAGTTAAAATGTTTCTCGTGTATCGTTGGCAAATACTTGCACAAGCCAAGAAAGGAGACAACATTAACCAATCAGTAAAAGAAAAAAAGAAAAGACCGCTGGACGCCCTTGATCAAGTCTGCTAAGAATATATAAGAAACATTTATGGAAAAATACTATTATTCTATATAGCTACATACATGCACACAGACGAGGACAAGACGATCTCTTATCCACTCCGTCAGTCCTGATTAAATTTAAAAGGCACACGGTGTCTTTAGCCTACCCTATCGTCCGTCGCTAGCGAGTGTAGGTTGGATGAGTTATGCGATGCTCCCCCTCTTGCTCGCGCTTAACGATCAGCGTACACTGTCAATTATCACAAACTATCGCCGGTCGTTAAGTAGCTATTAATTTGATCGGCGTCTGATATTTTAGTCGTATGATATTAAATAATAGGCACTTACAATACAATGAAATAAAACGTGAATTCTTTTCTGTCACTATCAGTCGCGCCTAGCATTTAAACCAGTCAGCTAACCGTCTCTTCTTGTGTGAGAAAGCGTGTGGTGAAAATTAACATTATAACTGAACATATGGTATGAAATAGCTACGCGTTATTTTATTTCACTAGTTTTAACGCTAGAAAATCAAAGTGAATTATAATGGTAAAAGCTAACACTTTTAATTGGTAAAAACTAACTATTTTAAACACGTAAACATTAATTTCTATTACCAGTAAATCAGAATGAAAATCTCCACGAATGCTATTAACACATTTTCCACAATGGTTCTAGATATACGTGCTTAGACTATCCACAAATTCTGAGTTACAACTGAGAGCAGGTTTAAGAAAACACAATTTATATATCATTATGTTTCTCTGATCTATAGATGATGTTACTTTTCGCACTATTGTGTGAGTAACGGAGAATCAGAACAGAGTTCCCAGATAACTGCTTATGATCGGTCTTCTGTCGAGCGTTGCTAACCGACATCAGAAGAATTCTTGCGTCTAACGGGTCTTCTCTGTACGAATGCCCGCTTCCTAAGACCAAAGAGCCCAGAGGTTTCTGACTTCCCCTGAGTACGAACTTCAAACGATTCTGTGTTATTCCCGTGCGGTCTATCAGGTATCGCATGATTGACAGATAAGCTCGCGTGAGGAGCCGAGATAAACAAACCTGATTCGCTACCTGTTATGACGGGCAGGTCTCGAAAGTTTGTAAATGCTTCGTTTGCTTATGTTCAAAGAAAAGAGGCTTGACGAAAAAGTGAGTAGACACTGGCTGTAAATGCATGATTTTGATAGCAAATTCTAGAACGCTACGAGGTCACAAAAGACTGTCAGATTACTATAGGCTCTTTTTCCATTATACGTCACATATACAAGTCTAAAAGTCACTTCTCTTGCCTTGGCAGTGATGTAAGGGTTGTGTAAATTGATGAAAGTGTCAGTATAGCTTGTTTTAAAATATTTCTGTCCTCTTTTAATTCTGAGATGTAGTGGGGGAGCTTGTATTTTGACTAAGTGTTTGTAGACTACATTTGTCTTCTGATGAAGTGAGTTTTCATGTCCATGAATGGCTTGTATGCATGACTTGTAAAATGATGGTAAACAGCCGAAATGGTGTGGCATCGAGTTGTTCAGATGTCTCAGTCTGGCGAGCCTGAATCCCATGTAATAGTGTTCTTACGGGTGTTGTTCTGGGTGTTTGATGTTTCCTACGTATTTGATCCTAAGTGACTGGATCTTCGTCTCTGTGTCTTGGAGGGCAATCCCTCCCTGTTTCTTTTCTTGTATAAGTGTCTTATGTTTTATGCTGTAAATTGTGCGACTAAAAATGAAACTTCTGATCGTGTTTGTTTATATCTGTGCTGGTCTATTTTGGGGGGTCGAAAACTGTGGCTATATAAAGTAATTTAGGAATAATGAATGTGTTCACTACCGTTGCTCGCTGTCGCATAGAGATTTATAATCAATATATTTTCTATATGCTTTTCTTTTCTACTCGTGCCCTCTACTTTATTAACGCTCTTTTATCCTTTTCCTGTTTTTCGCATTTGTTAGTTTGCGACAAAATATATTTTCCCATTCTAACTTTCGCCTGTTTCTTTTCTCATTTAGAAATGCATTTTATTACGTCATGTGTCAGTCCTTGGACGAGACGAAATTGTGTGAGAATGCATTCCGTCAGACATAGAGAGCAGACATTTGTCTACATATTCAGCTGTCACGAGAATTTTCTTCGGCTAGTTCTCGGCGTGAGGTGTGAACGGCGCCCTCACGCTCGCTCAAAAATGAGACATGTCGGCGTGAGGTGTGAAGACGTGTTTTGGCAGTTATGGCCAGCGTCTAGGTTATGTGAAGTGTTAAGACGGGAAGGGGTAGGCTATTTCGGATTTTCGAAATAACGTGGGATCCTTTGTCGGGTTTTCATATATCTTACCCGGAGTTTAAACTTGACTTCATTCAGTTCTCCAGAATTCGCAGTAGACAGGTCGCTCGTGCTAAAGATTAAGCTGTATAGCGAAGTTTCTCAGTTGTTTCGACAATTTTGCCGAGCTTCTAGACTTCCAATATATATATCAGTGAAATTCTAAGTTTGTGCGATCGCCTGTAGTTCTGCGTGGAGGTAATATACATATATCTAGTAGTGTTGAGTGTTTTAGTGATAAATCGCTTATTTCATTTTACTAGTTAGATTTCTTGGCAGAAGAAATTTATAAGTCCGTTATATTCGCTAGTCGACATGTTACAGTGGAAAGCAGAATAAACTATAATTTCTAGCCTTTAAACTCATGCAGCTGTAAATGAATTTTATTAAACTGTTAATAATCAGTCGAGAATATTTTAAACTAACTTATAACGGCACTGATTCATCATTGAGTATTGACGAAATACGTATGTATTTCTAATTCATGCTGATTGATTCTATTAATATAACCTATTTCACGGGAATTTAAACGATAAGATCAGCTCTACGCTTGCAGTTTATAATGTAAGTTATAACCGAGAAATAGTATGTATAAGTATTTCATATGTTGTTTTCTCTTTTATTCAGTAAAACTGATGTAGCCCAACTTTGCCAGCGTTTTAGTACATGAGTAATATTTGTGAAGAACTAAAACATTTTTTTCTTAAAGACTTGGGTGTATAAAGTAAAACCTGTCTGGCATTGCGTTGGCATCAAGAACGACAGAGTGCCCATGTCATGAAAGATTAAATGAAGTAACGGGTCTATCGCGCCAGATTTAATTCTTCCTGAGAAAAACTCAAGTACATTTCAGTCCGTGTGGCAAGTAAAATATTTCAATCAATAACTTTTCCGACACTCTTGACAAATTGTGGTGTGACCAAGAATTTTACCTTTGATCGAAGTTACAAACCTGACATTTTTCCTAAGTAGTGGAAACCTCGTGATTCTGACTCGGTGAGCCCGCTTAAAACCAATTCTTACCTCGTGATTCAACTGACACTAACCTTAGTCTGAAAAATATTCGCATGAGGAGGACGCACCCCGGAACATTGGATGAGCCCAAAATCTGCAGCGCTGGGATCCGCTTCATTAAAAGAAAGACAGATTAAAGGGCGTGGGTGTCCTAAAGTTTGCGCCAGACGGCGAACAACAGCACGATTGTAGGTAAGAATGTATGTCAGGGCCCTGATAAATGAACAGATAGAAAGCAGGAACGAGTGACTCTTTTGTGGTATACCAAATTTCACCCACTTTGTATTTCTTTATGCAAGTTTTGTTGCTAACAATATTTTCCGTAGGATAGATTTGAGTATCAAAGTCTGTTCATACCTTTAAAGGGAAATCTTAGACTAAAGCATATGTATCTGTGACTTTTTGGGGCTATCACATTTCTTCTAACAGGACTGTGGGCTATACATCGAGGGAAAAGAGCATACCAATATCAATATCTGTTCATACCGTTAAAAGGGAAAATCATTAGACTACAGCCGATGTATCCGTGACTCTTTGGGGGCTATCACTTCTCTTCTTGCAGGACTGTGGGCAATACATTGAGGGAAAGGATCATACCAATGGGTCTAGCATTCTAGTAGCAATTCATTGACTTTATGACTATTTGTATATGTTTTGATGTAATTTTATGTGTTGTGATGGAATTTTAGTCTGATAATTAAAATTCACTTAAACTTATTCCAGTGTGTCGGTCAGTTCGTTCTCAATTATCTATATTTTCATTTGTCAAAGTTTCACATCTGTGTGTCTATTGTAGTCACCTATGTGTGTGTATATGTGAGGTATATATAGATTAATATATATTATACTAGACGGTCTGACAAATCTTAATCTGTTGTAGATGATAGGCTGACTGAGAGAAATCATCTCGAGGGTCAGAGACCGACTCTAATATATTTCCTCCATCTCACTCGTGAAATCTATTTCTACTTATATCTCACTGAGATATCACCTGTTTCTATTGCTATTCAGAAGGGACCAAACCAAGTCTTAATTCACCTATCGCAAATCTACGACACTCGCCCAAAAAATCGTTGTGGTTTTGAATTTGTGTCTATGTAGCATATCTGTTACTTGTGCCGTTAGTTTCCGCCATGTGTCTTTGTGTGTACGGTTTTGGGTGTGAGGGAAATGTTATGCCATAAATTTTGATGCTGTTTGTTGGTATAAGTCCGAATGGAAAGACTGTTTTGTTTTTCCATTTGCCTATGCCCGTTATTGTTGATTTCTGTACATTTACTTTAGCTGCACTGCCTTCGCTAAAATCTGTTAATGTGTTTAGGATGTTTATAATAGACCTGTCGTTTGGTGGGAAAAAGGTGGTGTCGTCTGCATACGCAAGCAGCTTCTGTTCACCCTTTCCTGGTATAAAAGTGCCCTGAATTGAGCTGTCATTATTAATTTTCTTTAGCAGGGGTTCTAGTGCTACGACATAGAGTAAAGGGGAGAGAGGGCACCCCTGCCTAACAGATCGTGTTAGCCTGAAAGTGTTAGTGAATGTACGATTCACCAAAACCTTGCTCTCAGGCTTCGTGTAAAGGATTTCAATCCATTTCCTAAAGCTTCCACCTATGTTACAATGCAGTAATGTTTTGTGAAGAATGAGTGTGATATTCGATCAAAAGCTTTCTCTTGATCGAGGGAGAGGATTGACGACTGGCAGTCTTTATGATGCGTTTAGGTAATTATGTCCCTTATGAAATGTGTGTGCTGATGAATGTTTCTATGTTGGACGCTACACTGCTGGTCTTCGTGTATAAGAGTGGCCGTGAATGGTTTTAGTTTGTTTGTCAGAGATTTTGTTAGAACTTTGTAGCCTACGTATAAGAGAGATATAGGTCTGTAGTTTTTAAGGAGTGTTTTGTCAGAGTTTTCTTTAGCAATTAGAGTGATGTATGACATGTTTAAGCTAGGTGGGAGTTCTTTATTCTCGAAGGCATGTTTATATACGTTTAGGAGAAGGGGATCTAAGATAAGAAAGAAGTGTTGGTAAAATTCTGCAGTGAGACCGTCTGGCCCTGGTGACTTGTCCTTTTGCATAGTGTTTACTGCTATAGTTATGTCTGTTAGTGTCAGCTCGGCGTCTAGTTTTTGTTTGTCTGCGTCAGGTAATTTCTTTGTACTCGTATAATACATGAAAGCTTCTTGTATGTGTGACTCGACTGTTTCTTCTGTGTACAGGTTTGTATAGTAATCTTCTAAGGCATGTACTATGTTATGTGTTTCTGTCTGTGTGGTTCCATCTAGATCTACTATTTTTCCTATCTGTTTGCAGAGTTGTATATTTTGTTCTATTGCCATGTATTGTTTACTGGGTATCTCTTGTGTGATAGTGTTGAGTTTTGTTCTTAATAGCGCTCCCTGGGGCCTGTGGTGTTTGTGTTGCTCTAGTTCGCTCTCTAGTGTGGTAATGGAGGCGGAGTATTTGTCTGTTTGCTTTGTTTGTTCTCCATTAATACCTCTTGTTGTATTCGGTTTTTGTGAATGATGGAAGACATCCGTTGTGTTTGTACGCTTATGGTGTTTTTAAGTGTTTCCAAGTGTTGTTGTACATTTTCTACTGTTGTATCGCTTGTGTACGTAAGAATTAGTTTGGCCATGTGCTCTACGTATGTTTTGTCATTTAGCAAAGTGTTGTTGAGTTTCCAGTGAGGGAAACGCTTCGAATATGTGTTTGTTTGCGTAGTTTTAATGATTGTGAGTACTGCTTCGTGATCTGTGAATTTGAGATCTTCAGGCACGCGTTTAGCTTGACTTATATGGTGTGTTGACGGCACGTAGATTCTGTCTAATCTTGCTTTCCTGTTGTGTGCTGTGTTTGTGCACGTGGTTTCCATACCATGAAGGTGTGTGTGTCTATAAGCGTCTAGTAGGCCATGCGCATCCAGTATAGTTTGTAGTATGTCTAGCTGATGTGTGTCGTCTCTGTCACCTCTCCGTATCTGTGTTCTAAAGACTGCACCGATAAAATCTATATTAGTCAAAACACAGTTAAAGTCCCCTCCTAGTATAATATTGTGTCCCCTGTAAGTGTTCGTGAGCAAACTTCCTAAGTTCTCAAAAAAGTGTGGTTGGTCCCTGTAGTTTGGTGGAGCATGTATGTTAACTATCGTGTATGTGTGCGTATTGTTCCCTACATTGACTATGCTTATTCTCCCGCTACTGTCACTGTCTTTACTAAGTATTTCCCACCTGTCTGATGTCTGCAGTATTGCTGTCCCTGAACCTGAGCTGTGTATGGCTAAACTAGAACATGGATGTCGTAGTCCTAGCTGAGATGTAATTCGTGAAGCCTGTTCGTGCGTATTTATGTTTGTTTTCTGTAAAAGTATGAAGTCTGGTTTGTGTTTGTGTATAAGTGGTATGATGTTGTGTAATTTTGAGCGAATGCACCTAATATTTAAACTAATTAAAACTATTTATTCTGCCATGTTTTAGATAAAAGGGGGGTGTTACCAACAGATTACTGGTGACAATGTATATTTATTATAATATTTATTTTGTGTATCGAAATATTTTTCTGGTCAAAGCGGTATCACCCATGTTGAATTTATACTTTTATTATATGGGTTATCTTTCCTGAATATCGAACTCAGCGTAGGAATCTAGGTTTACAGCGATCTATTCTTTGTTTGGTTAGAAACAGATTGTTCTTGCTTCAGAATATCTATGGCCCGAATCTATGTGTATTTCTTGTCTATGTAGGACGAGTCTGTCTTATATCTTAATATCTTTGGATGTCTAAGTCGAACTATATCTTCGGTGTCGAACTCGGGGTCAAAGGTTGTTCGGCGGATGTGTCGCTAGGCCGAGGTGAGAAGGTTCCGCCCTGATGGGTGCTGAGTTGTTGTAGCGGCCTGTCGCCGAAAAGTGATCTCTATATTAGTGAGGAAAGAGGTAGTCTCTTTAGACATATCATGTATTATTCACCCCAGTGTTTATTCTTACTGCCAAGGAATGGCAGAATCATATTCTAGTGTATTTCTGATACCAAGGTAAAGACGCATTTCTTATGTACTTTTCCTAAGGCATTGTATTCGATGGGCAGTCGTACGGTTGTACGTTTAGATGAATATTGACCAGATGAAGATGACATTCATACCTAGCAGCACCATATTATGTGATGAAGTCAATAGTATCAATGGTAGAATCTACAAAGCAATGAGAACATTTAATGAATGATCAGCTTTGATTACGCTTCATAATTTGTATCCTGGGTGAGTGACAACTCACTGGGAGGAGAAGCCATTTTGAACCCTATAGGCTATATATATTTTGCGATCATCAAGAAGAGAAAAGGGATGCCCCGTACTATCGCTTGATGATCTTGAACCTTGTTTATGAACTGACGTGCTCTGTCAGTAAAGTCAGATGATATATATTGGAATTACTGAGTGCTTGTCTACTGACATTCCATGGTACTGTTATGCAACATGAATGCCTATGTGATAGTGTATTTCATTGATCAACATTATTATGATTTATGCCAACCTGTCTGCTGTCACTGTACCCGTGCTGTCAAGTGTGATCGTTCCAATTAAACTGTATGAAACGTACACAGTAGTTGGCGTAAATGACTTCCAGCCATAAGTGAGTGAGATTGGTCTATTTGTCAACTCTAACGAACGTTTGCCATCATTCGCATGTACTGTATCCTCACTCCATGTCTACACACCACTGCGTAGGTCGAGTTGACCTTTTGTTTGTCTTCATTTTGACAACACCCATCAACACCCTCCGAACACGATTGCAAACACGCCAAGCAACACTTGGTGGCCAGATTAGATTAGAAAGAGAAGCTGAACAAAAAAGATTAGACAGAGAAGCTGAGGCTGAACAAAAGAGATTAGACAAAGAAGCTGAACAAAAAAGATTAGACAGAGAAGCTGAGGCCGAACAAAGGAGATTAGACAGAGAAGCTGAAGATGAGGAGAGAAAGGCAAAAAGAGAACATGAGGAAAAACTGTTAGCATTTGAGTTAGAAAAATTGAAATTGACAAATATAAGTAATGTTAATCAGTCCTCTAGTGGTAATGGTAAACCCTTTACTTACAAGGTCAAGGTACCAGCGTTCAATCCTTCCAGTGATGACATAACATTTTGGCTGGATAGATTTGAACGCTCTTGTCGAGCTCATAATGTGGATATATCAAAATATGCTAACAAGTTATCAGAAAATTTGAAAGGTGATTCTCTGACTAGTTTACGTTTGGTTTAAGAGGCTGACAAGGATAATTATGATGTTATTAGAGCAGCCTTATTGAAAAAATATCAATTAACAGAGGAAGGTTACCGTATTTTGTTTAAGAAAATGGTACCTGAATCAGGGGTAGAATTCTCAGAATTCATTGCAAGGACACATCTTACATTTAATCGTTGGATTGAGCTGTCCAAAACAGAAAAGACATATGAAGCCCTTATGGACTTATTGCTCAGAGACAAGATTATGTCAAGTGTAAATAAACTTTTCCTTGAATTCCTACATGAGCGTAAACCCAAGACACTAAAAGAAATGGAAGAATATTGTACCCAATACGTCGCAGCACATCCGGACGTAGCTCTTAGCAATGCTAAGGTTAAAGAAAGCATGCCAGTTGCATCAGCAATACCATACAACCCTAATTATTCACACAAATTTCATGGACCACAAAACAGGTTTGATAAAATGGGTAACCATAATAGTTATCAAAACCAAGGTAACCAATCATTTCAGGGTTCTTCAGCGAAGAACTGGAGACGAGCCGACAGCCCTCGATTCAGGGGTGGTCATAATTACAGGAATTTCCGCAGAGGAAGTCATTATAGGAACTATCCAAGTCATCCATCATGGAGACAACAAGATCATGATTATAGAGATACTCATTATAATGAATATGATAATGGTAACTATGAGAACTATGACTCAAACCCAAATAGATGTTACAATAGAGGAAACAATAATGATTACAGAGGCAATAATAATCGAGGTAGATCACAATTCAAAAAACATAAATCACATTATCAGGCAAACTCTGCACAGCAAGAGTCACATGAAGCCTATAAGCAGACTAAAGATAATAATGACGCTAATAATATGGCATGTTCCGCTTTTGATTTTGGGAGAGCATCTCAGTGCCCCCAATGCAAAACATTATTTTAACCAACTACGGTGTCCACTTTAAGTTGTGGCCATCCTCTTCCCGCTCTTTCTGCGTCAGTCGCGCATGATGGAAGAGGTTCTCTTGTCTTACATAAAGGTTTAGTAAATGACAATCCAGTCTCAGTTCTTTTTGATTCTGGATGCACCACAATTGGTGTTAGGCAGTCACTTGTAGATCCTTCTTGTGCCACTGGAAAAGTAGTCAAATGTGTAACATTTGGCGGCACCTTAGAGAAATACTGTACTGCTATCATTAGGATTGCTACTCCTTTCTTTACAGGAGATGTACACGCATGTCTTCTGCCGAATTCGATCGCTGATCTTATCATCGGTCGTATTCACGGAGTCAAAGAATGCACTCCACAACAAATTTCCGTTTGGGAAAAACAAAATATGCAAACTGCTAATGCTGTAGTCACTCTTGCAACAAAAGGTGATCCGAATAAAGATACAAAGCGTAAATCTTGGATTACAATGAAGAATGGCGTACTTGTACGTATGGTGCAAGACTCCACTAAGTCAAGTCATTCTCAGATTCTTGTGCCCAAGAATTTGAGAGTTAAAATTTTGCAACACGCACACGACTGTCAGTGTGCTGGACATATGGGTTTTTCCCGTACAAAGTCAAGAGTTCTTGCGGCTTTCTTTTGGCCTTTTGTGAACAAGGACATACGGATTTATTGTCGATCTTGTATAGTATGTCAAGAATTCAAATCCAAAGGTCCACGCCATGCTGCACCTATTCAGGCTGCAGACATCCCTATTCGACCATTTCAGAAAAGGGCGATAGACATCATTGGTCCATTTAAGATCAAATCTGCTAGAGGACATCAATTTATCTTGACGTGTGTCGATATGTGCATACGTTGGCCAGAGGCTATTCCTCTGAAGATCATTACTACTGCTGACATTGCAGATGCTCTTTGGCTTATATTTTCTCGTCTGGGATTCCCCGGTGAGATATTATCAGACCATGGCACCCAACTAATATCGGATACCATGTCTCAAGTAATGTCTACTCTGCAGATAGAGAGATCTTTGAGTAGTATCTATCATCCTATGTCCAATGGGATGGTGGAACGGCTAAATAGAACACTTAAAAACTTACTAGGGAAGATAATTGAGGATCATCCTCAAGATTGGGACAGGGTTTTACCTGCGGCCCTCTTCGCTTACAGAGAGGTCCCCAATGAACATACAGGATTTTCTCCCTTTGAACTTGTCTTTTGCGCTCGACCGCGCGGCCCTATGTCTTTGCTTCATGATCTCATAACCGCTGATAATATTACCGATGACACAAAATCTTCTTATGAATATGTCATCGCGCTGAGACAAAAGATTATCGAAGCATGCAAATTAGCAACTTCTTCTACTGAATTTGCCAAACAGAAGGCAAGGCAATTTGCCAATAAGAAAAGAACCTTACCACAACTTTGTCCTAGTGACAAAGCATTTGTTTTGCTACCTTGTTTGGAAAACAGACTCCTTATTTCTTGGAAAGGTTTGTACGATATAATATCGAAAATTTCAGATGTTGACTATATTGTCGATATTAACGCGAAGCATAAAACCTTCCACATCAATATGCTTACGGAATTCCATGAACGTCCTGATTATTTACAGCCTATTTTCCAGGCAACGGACGATTCTCCAGTCCAACATGGTCATTACTCATCACTGTCTGTAATACAGGATGAGGAAACAAGTTTTTCAGATGTTAATCTTCCGCTTCCAATGATTCCACTTTATTCTAGTGAATCATGGAAAAATGTTACTGTCTCTCCTGATTTATCTCTAGGAGAACAGCGACAAGTTTCGGCTATGTTACAAACATTTCAGGATGTCCTCACTGACATCCCTGGACAAACTCGTGTCATTGATCATGACATTATTCTAACTGACCATAATCCTATTAGGGTCAGACCTTATCCTATTCCATACATTTTCAAGCACAGGTTGAGAAGGAGTTGGATGAGATGATAGATTTAAAAATAATTGAACCATCCACTTCTGCATATTCTTCGCCGATGGTTATTGTTCGAAAAAAGACAATAACATACGTCTTTGCGTTGACTATCGCAAATTGAATCAAGTTACGAAGTTTGATGCTGAACCTATGCCTTTACTAGAAGAGCTACTTACTAGGCTTTCTAAATCTCATTTTTTCACTAAACTAGATTTGTCTAAAGGATATTGGCAAGTTCCTTTATCTGAACGCGCCAAACCAATTACGGCTTTTTCTACACCTAGAGGCCTTTTCCAATGGAATTTTATTCCTTTCAGCCTTATGAACGCACCAGCTACATTAGTACGCATGATGCGTCGAATCCTATCTTATCGGTCAGATGTCATCGCGTAC
Source organism: Oreohelix idahoensis (assembly GCA_024509875.1). Classification (NCBI taxonomy): domain Eukaryota; kingdom Metazoa; phylum Mollusca; class Gastropoda; order Stylommatophora; family Oreohelicidae; genus Oreohelix; species Oreohelix idahoensis. Next base: position 231,739 of record JAMPIV010001221.1, on the reverse strand, counting down.
CTAGACGACATCTGTCTTTTCAGCGATACTTGGGAAGATCACTATTCGGGGTTAGTTGAATTACTATCTACTCTACGCGAGTATAACCTGACAGCGAAACCCTCTAAAGCCTGCATTGGTTTTAGCGAAATTTCTTTCCCAGGCCATCGAGTGGGTCATTGTTTCCTAAAGACAGAGGACCATAATATCACTAAGATACTTAACATCTCTATTCCTAAGACTAAAAAGCAAGTGCGAAGTCTCTTAGGTCTTATTCAATTTTATGGAAGATTCATTCCGAATCTATCCTCTATCATGGCACCTCTTTCTACACTACTAAAGAAAGGGTCTCCTAATATGGTCCACTGGTCACAGGAATGCCAATCCTCTTTGGATAAGATTAAAAATTTGTTTTCAACACCCCCTATTTTAGTGTTACCTACTACAGATAAGACATTTGTTCTTCGTAGTGACGCTTCATCCACTGGGATTGGAGCGGCACTAAATCAAGAGTACTCTGGAACTCTGCATCCAGTAATGTATATCTCCAGAAAACGTAATGCTGCAGAAAGGAATTATTCGGTTTAGACCGTGAACTATTGGCTATGGTTTGGTCAATACTCAAACTACAAAGATTCCTTCTAGGCGCACATTTCATAGTAGAAACCGATCAGAAAGCTCTTACGGCTATACAGAGTAAGAATTTGAAGAGCTCGAGGTCTACTCGATATGCAATTGCTCTTCAACCTTTTCATTTTTCGGTACGAGCTATCCGTGGATCAGATAATGTGATGGCAGACATTTTGTCTAGATGCCCACATGATTCCACCTAACTGTTGGGTCTTGGACTTCTTAACACATCCAACTCTACAACAGTTTTTCTTTTCTATATCAAGATAGATACACATTGTAATTTGTAATATGGTGATTGTATCACTACTATCACTACGTTTATTAATATATATTCACCGCTACTCTTTGATGATTTTTCTTCTTTGTCAATCATGTACTTATAATGCTTAAATATGAAATTGTTATATGCATTGTGTCATTGCCAGCATTGTAGTATACGTTGGTGGCACCTCCCTGGAAACATATATGCTTAAGAGAAATGCTTTCTCTGAGATGTTGAGATGTATTCTCACAAGTCGATCTATGCTTCCACTTTACCTTAATTTGAAATTATAAATTGCTCATATTAGTCATCTGCGCATTATTCGTGCGTGGTGAGCCTATTGTATGTTGCTCTCAGATGAAAAAAAAAATTCATTTTTTTCCCCCGGGGGTTGCGGTAGTCTGTTATTAACAGATTACTGGTGACAATGTATATTTATTTTAATATTTATTTTGTGTATCGAAATATTTTCCAGGTCAAAGCGATATCACCCATGTTGAATTTATACTTTTAATATATGGGTTATCTTTCCTGAATATCGAACTCAGCGTAGGAATCTAGGTTTACAGCGATCTATTCTTTGTTTGGTTAGAAATAGATTGTTCTTGCTTTAGAATATCTATGGCCCGAATCTATGTGTATTTCTTGTCTATGTAGGACGAGTCTGTCTTATATCTTAATATCTTTGGATGTCTAAGTCGAACTATATCTTCGGTGTCCAACTCGGGGTCAAAGGTTGTTCGGCGGATGTGTCGCTAGGTCGAGGTGAGAAGGTTCCGCCCTGATGGGTGCTGAGTTGTTGTAGCGGCCTGTCGCCGAAAAGTGATCTCTATATTAGTGAGGAAAGAGGTAGTCTCTTTAGACATATCATGTATTATTCACCCCAGTGTTTATTCTTACTGCCAAGGAATGGCAGAATCATATTCTAGTGTATTTCTGATACCAAGGTAAAGACGCATTTCTTATGTACTTTTCCTAAGGCATTGTATTCGATGGGCCGTCGTACGGTTGTACGTTTAGATGAATATTGACCAGATGAAGATGACATTCATACCTAGCAGCACCATATTATGTGATGAAGTCAATAGTATCAATGGTAGAATCTACAAAGCAATGAGGACATTTAATGAATGATCAGCTTTGATTACGCTTCATAATTTGTATCCTGGGTGAGCGACAACTCACTGGGAGGAGAAGCCATTTTGAACCCTATAGGCTATATATATTTTGCGATCATCAAGAAGAGAAAAGGGATGCCCCGTACTATCGCTTGATGGGTCCAGAGATCACTGCTACAGAAGAGAACCCACTACTAGTGGTTCAATATTGTTATTAAAAAAAATATGTGCTGAACTTTACCTAAAGGAATCTTCGCTAGACGAGGTTAGGTCTAGGAACCATCTTGAACCTTGTTTATGAACTGACGTGCTCTGTCAGTAAAGTCAGATGATATATATTGGAATTACTGAGTGCTTGTCTACTGACATTCCATGGTACTGTTATGCAACATGAATGCTCATGTGATAGTGTATTTCATTGATCAACATTATTATGATTTATGCCAACCTGTCTGCTGTCACTGTACCCGTGCTGTCAAGTGTGATCGTTCCAATTAAACTGTATGAAACGTACACAGTAGTTGGCGTAAATGACTTCCAGCCATAAGTGAGTGAGATTGGTCTATTTGTCAACTCTAACGAACGTTTGCCATCATTCGCATGTACTGTATCCTCACTCCATGTCTACACACCACTGCGTAGGTCGAGTTGACCTTTTGTTTGTCTTCATTTTGTCAACACCCATCAACACCCTCCGAACACGATTGCAAACACGCCAAGCAACAGGGGGATATTAAAATAATACATTATTGTTGTAAATTACGATAAATTGACATACCTAAACTGTAGAGATCAGGTCTTGGTTACTGCTTTCTTGGCTGTCCCGAGAGCTTGTGATTGTTTCCCAGGTCGATGATCAGTTTGGCAGGTGATTCCATTGAGTGTGTTTCTTCTGTTGCTGTGAGATCAGTGTCTTCCGATGGGTCTTGTGCTGATCTTGTTGAGGATGTCTGGGTGGCTGGAATGGTTGTAGTCTGGATGTTCCGAAGGGGTGTCAGTCTGCCTCCAGTCTCAGATGTTTTATTCATTTTGTTAGAAGTCTTCGGGTCTCGGTGTCTTGGTGTCGTGCTAATTTTCTCTTCGCTTTTGTGTCTCTGGTCTGGCTTGTCAGTGGGGTTTTTAGAGCTAGAGTACAGTCGCCTCTTTTTGTTGTCTCGGCGGGCTGTTGTGAAACTGTCTTCCGAGGTAGCTGGATGCGTGGTTTCTTCCTCGCTGTCTCTGGTTTCAACGTGTTTTATTTGCTCATGTTCTCGTTTGCAGTCTTGGCTCCGGGGCTCCTGGATTTCTTTTTGGGCAGCGGTTGGCCCAGTGCGTGTCTAACCTGCAATGAGAGCATATAAACCTCGGCTTCAGGGTCTTCTGTAATCGTCTCGGTTATCTGCTTGACCGCTTGTTTTCTCATCGTGGGTGGAACCCAATGCAGCGTCATCTTTAAACGTTCTTTTTCTAAGTGTTCAATCGTTATGTTCAGATCAGGATGGGACCTAAGACGCGTCAACAGTGAGAAATGCAGTTAGCCACCCATAGCTAGACTGCTTGCGTCAGGGTCAGCGAACCAGAGCTGACCAAGACCCTTCTCCATCTCCAAGTGGTGGTCCTGGAAACAGGCTGCATCACTGCAGTCTGGCTGAGTGAGTAGGGATCGAAGAGGGAAGGCTAACCCGGTCCCAAAAATGCCGTGCTGAAGTCGGATGTGTCGGCCGAAAGAAACAAATATCGCAGCCTCGCTGTAAACGGACACAACTCAACCAACGTCCTTTTCAGGACGAACGAAGAAGAAGATCAGGATTGGACAGATTCAGGCTCTTGCCATGCAGTCTTTGGTAGTAGCTTGAGTGCACGTCTGCTGAGAGGTTGAAATACCACGTTACGGGGTTTTCGAATCTATACCCTTGACAGGGATTCCTGCTGGGCCAATCAGGACACTTGTCAGGAAAGATGGCGTAGCCTTCGCCGCTGCTTGGGGTCCGGAGACCACGAGCAGCAGCGTCCCTGGTTTGTGGAAATTTCCACCTTCAAAAGATTAATTGTCCAGGTCAAAGGTTGATGTACTCTTTGTGGAATTCATGGCTGGTATATGTGGTCAGTAGATATCGAATGTGATAAGAGCAAAATTGATAGCTTAATACAAAATAAAAGGAATACGAGCGCGCGAAATCACTTGGTTTCGAATGTGACAAGAAATAACACTTTGATCTTAACCTAATTTTTTTTTTTAAATACCCCATTTATTGCGTAAAAATTTGAGTGATCTTAGCCAATAGGCCGAGAACAAGACAGCAATAGCCGCTTGCACTAGCAGTTGAAAATGTACTCGAAGATTAAATGTGCACTACAGTACTGTAAACTTTAAACAGTACCTCTTATTTCTAGACACAATATTTTTTTTGGAATATGCCTTTTAATATAAACTTGAACGTTAATAATTTGCTTATAAAATTATCCATGTTTAATTAAATGGGCTTTAGTTAAACACTTTTTATAGAATTTGTAAAGTGGCATATATAATTTGTTTCATTTGGGCCGTTTAGCTTTGGAATGTTAATTAATATCCTTTACAAAATTACTTACAGCTTACTTAAAACTATTTCCCTTTGGTTCTTTGCTGTATTAAAGTTGTTTCCCTTTACATTATATCACAGAAAATGCATCGAACGAATAATTAACGAAGAGGAACTTTTGTCCAGACAACAATTAAATGCTAAGCCCTAATAACGACTGTAAGCTTTTGTGACGAGTAGGGTGTTTGTGGGTGGATGTAGAAAGTCAGACAACACTTATACACCGCTCGTCCAGCTCACTTTCTAAGGAACAGTCAACTCCAACAGCTATGTCAATCTCCAACAATGTATTATATTCACAATAAGTCACAATGGACGCAGGGCCATTACAAATATTAGATACATGACAAATCCCGAGTATCCAGCTCACACTCTGCTTCTCGGAATAACTACAATCACCGAATAGACTACTTCATAAATAACTACTGCAACATCTACAACACAACTCCGGCCCTCTACTCGCGCACTACTATAGACATCCACCTTTCTCTTCTCTACGCTCTTCGCTGTCTCCTGTCTACTGTCTGCTCTCTACAGACTCAACTCTCTACTAACTCAACACACTACTGACCCAACACACCTCTCTCTGACTGACCACTTTCACCAAACACGTAAAAACCTTCCACGCTCCACTGAGCTTCATTCACGCATCACTAAAGCTAACAGCTTGTCTCAAGCAATGCTCACAACTCTGCTTGTAGCTAAATTATTACCATGCACCCATTCCCCACTCACAACAACTCAATTGACTAATAAACTTCCGCTAGAGCATGAGTACATTCACACATACAAAATACCCCCAGAACACTCCGTGACAGCTTTTATAGCAAGTAATTTGTATTCCTTTACGGACTCTAGGTGCGTCAATGCTGTTCAGGATTAAGTTGATTGTCAAAGTGATTTCAGGAGTACCATGATAAGACACAAGCATGCAAATCAAAGTTAATCATATCATTTATTTAAAATAGACATCACTTTATAAGACACTAAGATGTTTTATAACTACTACATACCCTCAGTGCTTCTCTATGGTACGGAATGCTGGAGAGTAACAGAGAAGGAAATGCCGAAACTGTCCTCCTTCCACACAATCTGCCGAAGGAAAATACTCCGAATCTTTTGGCCGAATACTATCAATAACCAAGAACTACTTACTCAGAGTAACTAAGAGGACATGCACACTATCATAGCTGGCATACGCTGGAGTGGGGTTGGTAACGTCCAAAGAAGAGACCCCGATGCCATTACAAGAACAGCTATGCTATGGACCCCCCAAGGAAAACGAAAGAGAGGCCGACCAAAAACAACTTGGCGGAGAAATTGTGGAGGCCGAGATGCAAAGAGTGAACCAGAGCTGGGGTACTGTACGAAGGATGGCCGCCGACCGAAAAAAGTGGAAGCAGTTTGCTGCTGCCATACAAGACGCCACCAGGCGTGATGGCCACTGACTGCTTTGACAGTCGTTGGCTAAGGATCAAAGAAGAAGATACCCTCAGACACACACAACTTCCTTCGAGAGACAAGTAAGTTACGACCGTGGCTTTAACAGCATTTTCGAAGTAAGTCAGCCTGTTGTATTATCAGCAACAGAATCTTGGTGTCACTTTGGCAAGTGTAGAATTTTGTTGTTGTTGCAGGTTTTGCCTACTTCTGGCAAGGCACGTCCTTTCAATCAAGACTTAAGTCATTTTTCCTCAATGTGTGTCCTATCCATTTTCAGCGTCGTCATCTCATCTCTTGTTCCACGGGCACTTGTCTGGTTTTCATTTATTCATCCACTCCTCCTGTGACTCACTCACTCTCTCGTCATTAGAGTCCTCACTGTTCACTGAATTTGTATTTCCATTATCTATTTAAAAAAAAAAGAAGTGTTGCCTTTTTTTTATTATCGAGGAGGGGCGCGTTCATCCAACACGTAAAGACTGTCGTTATATTAGGGCGCATGTTTAAATATTAAAGACATTGCGGTCTAGTAATTGTTATGTTATTATTCCATTATCTATTTGTCTATGATCAATAAATAATCAATTTTCCTAATCAAAACTATAAATTCTCCAGACCTAAAGGTCTTTTATATTTGGACATGCGTCCTAATATAACCGACTAGGCTGAAAGAGGCAAAATGTTATTTAACAATTTTTGTTTTCCCTAATAATGTCGTTTTCATCAACATAAATAGCAAAGCAAAACAGCGAAACAATATATACTACTTGTCAAAAGTCAAGGGCCACTTAGAAAAACCTTGGTCGAAACCATACAACAAATCTGATATAAACGTAATTGGTATCAGTCAAAACGGCATTTATTGAATACCAAATTGACATGTCACGTAAAGAAATGGAAACACACATTCAAACGCAATGACGCTGTGAAGTGTGTCACCCACCTTTTCAAAAGTCACACAATAGATATTGAACAAATAGACATTTCAAAATCGGGTATGACCACCGTTTGCAGCAAGGCATTCAAGACAGCGTAGACGCATCGAGTCCACAAGGGTCCGAAGAGTATCCTGAGGAACAGCTTGCCATCCCTGAAGCAGAAATGCAGTCAGCTGTGCAACATCCATTGGCAGGGATGATTTGTTGACAATCTTCGACCAAGGATATCCCAGAGGTGCTCAATCGGAGAAAGGTCAGGTGAATGAGCTGGCCACGCCATCCTGATGATCCCATGTTGCTGAATAAACTCATTCACCACACCAGCTCGATGGGGTCGAGCGTTATCATCTTGGAGGATGGCATTACCACCTATGGCCTCCAGAGCAGACTGAGCAATTGATCTCAAGATTTCGTTCTGGTATCTTGGGCCGGTCAAGTTGCCTTAGATGATGTAGAGTGGGGTCCTGCCGTGTCTGTAGAAGCTTCCCCAGGCCATGACAGAACCCCTACCATAACGATCCACCTCTCGAATTGTGTCATCAGTAAATCGTTCTCCTGGTCGTCTCTAAACTCGAATCCTGCCATCATTGAATGGCACAGTGAAGCGAGATTCATCAGTGAAGAGAACTTGACTCCATTGTTGCTTTGTCCATCGGATGTGCTCGCGACACCAAGCAACACGGGCTCTGCGATGTGCAGGAGTAAGAGGGGTTCTGACTGCAGGACGTCGAGCAGCCAGTCCAAATTCATGTAAACGTCTGCGAATGGTGCTTTGACTGACATTAACGTTTACAATTTGTCTCAGCTGACATCTTAGAGTGGAACAAGTTACTGTTCGATCGCGCAGGGCTGACAACAAGAGGTACCGGTCATCATGTCTATTGGTGCATCTAGGGTGACCTGACCGGTGGCGATCCTCCACACTTCCTGTGGCCTGAAATCTCTCCAAAATTCTTTGGATAGTAGAGTGTGACACTGCAAGCCGTCTAGCAACCTCACGGACAGATAAACCACTTTCAACCCCCGCTATAGCCCTCATTCTTTGTAAGGTGTCAAGACTTCTTCTCGGTGGCATGGTTTTTACAAGTGATGAAACTACCCTAAGTCTGCTGATTGTAAAATAAAGTAAGAGTGAACTCTGTTCACGAAAAGTCGCCATTGCATGTGGAATGTCAATCAGCACGATTACTTCACCTGTTTGGTTCTACGGAAGTTTGAAAAAACAGATTAACAATGTGAATTTATGGTCAGCAAACCAAATTGCACGTGATCACCATGGTTGTCGGCGAGTTGTTTTTATGCTTAAGGTGCATAGAGGACTGTCAGAGGAAGATATTGCACCCATTTTTAATAAAAACTTCCTTCATTTACCCATTCTATGCGCTTATATAAAAGTGTATTGAAAATAATAGGGTAGCCTTGACTTTTGACGAGTAGTATAATTGTGTTTCCAGATAATGATACGCTTCTAAGGTCAGTTTTTGTTGCACCTAACTGTTATAAGACTTTTTAATCTTAAATTTACCATATTTAACAGGTCGCATTAGTTTAAGTGGTTTTTTTTTTTTTTTTTTTTAAAATATTAACGATGAAAAATATCCCGTTCTTCTTCTTCTTCTTCCTCGTTCGCCTTCAGACTTCCACATTTATGACTCTAATAAAGGCAGTAGTCAACTCAAGGTTCCCGACATCTCCAAACAGTTTTTCGTTGACAGAAGTGGGTTGTTGCCATATGCTACTCCGTTCATTACTGTAGGTTGGGCAAAACTGCAGGAGGTGTTCGACCGTCATCGGGCTGGTACCGCAGGTGCAGAGATCTGTTGCACCAATCTTGTATTTGTGGTATAGATGGTATCTCAATCTGTTGTGTCCAGTGCGCACCCGAAAAATGATGACCTGTTCTTTCCTGGATAGTTGATGATATGCATCATTTTTCAAATGGCCCGGGTGCTCTCTTTCCCATTTGGACTTGAATGTAGCCTTTATAGTAGTCTTTGCCGTTGCGTAAGTTGTCTCTATATCATTTTGTTGTAAGGCACCTCCTTCCTTAGCAAGTTTGTCTGCCTCTTCATTTCCTGGTATGTTGCAATGGGCTGGTATCCACTGGATAGTGCACTTGTTGAAGCATTTGGCCAGTCTTTCAAGGGAGATTATCAAATCTTTCAATCCTTTAGTTTGATGGCACTTCAGCGCTGATATTACTGAGAGGGCATCTGTAAAGATTACTATCTGTTTTTCTGCCTGTGCTTTGCATTCAATAAGAGTTTCAGCTGCCTGTTTCAGGGCTTCTGCTTCAGCACTGAAGTTATTGCAGTATTTGCCAGTGGCAATTGCCATAGAGTGGATTCTATTCTTTAATTTTATGAGGATGCCGGCGCCCGCATTTTCAACTGCATTTTTTGCTGAACCATCAGTATATGCATGTGTCCAAAGCTTTGCTGGGAATTTTTGGTCACTTGTACTTGTTTGCTATACACTTTCTTTGTGTTTCTGTCTGTGTTCCCTTACTTTCAATGCCTGGAATATCAGATTTTAACTCAGGAAAGCATCTTATTTTCCACAGGGGGATAGTTGAGCTTGTTGGGATTTTCTTTGCAACTGAGCTTGCTAGCATGGTATTTTTGCTATTTTTTTCTTTTGCTTGGGCTACAAAGTTAGTTCGCTTGAGCCTGCCTCTTCCTAGCCTATTCATTCTTTGGAACATGGGGTGTCCTTCGAGTCTCTTAAATTTTTCAGCGTGTTGTAGGTCTCTGCTGTCACGTCTATCCTCCATTGACTGTAGCCCTATAATGCTTTCCATATGGTTGATTTGTGTGGACTTTAGGCTCCTGTTATAATACATGCTGCTTGCTTCCTGGAGTCTGTTTACTCTGTCAAAATTTGACTTTGCTGCCGTCGACCAAGCTGTGATGCCGTATTCCATAGCAGGTCTGATTCTGCCTGTGTACAGCTTTTTGAGGATATTCTCATCAGCACCCCATGTGGTACCAGCTAACTTTTTCATGATGGCCATGCGAAGTTTTTCCCTTAGCTGTATTTTGTTTATCTGTGATTTCCACGTCATTCGGCGGTCTAGTGTGATTCCTAAGTATGTTGGTGTTTCATCTTCTCGTACTGCCTGCCCATTTAGTTGTAGCTTTGCTTGCTGTGGTTTATTTGACAAGGTAAAAATAGTGCGTGTAGTTTTTTGTTCATTTATTTTGAGCAACCACTTTCTGGACCAACTTTCAAGGGCTAGCAGTGAATCCTGCATGCGCACTCTTGCTGTGGTGATGTATTGTTCTGAAGTCCACATGGCCAGGTCATCAGCATAGAGAGAGTTGTGGACATTCTTGTGGATGTTTTCTGTTATATCATTTATATATATGAGGAAGAGTGTTGGGGAAAGGACCCCACCCAGTGGAACTCCATGTTCCATTGTAGTCTTTTTGCTTAACTGTCCGTGCACCTGCACTCTAGCTGTTCTGTTTGTTAGGTAGTGGCTGATCCAGTTATACATTCTTCCACAGACTCCATATTTAAGTATTTTAACTCTTAGCCCATCTTTCCAAACTTTATCAAATGCTTTCTCCATGTCTACCCAGACTGCTAAAGTGTGCTTTCCTTCTTGGAAAGCATCGTCGATTTCCTGTGCAATGTAGGTGACTTGGTCCTCTGTAGACCTATGCTGCCTGAAGCCTGCCTGTTGGTGCAGTAAAATTTGTTTTTCTTCGAGGTGCCAACTTAATCTGGTATTGATCATTCTCTCCATAAGCTTTCCCGTGCAGCTTAGAAGGCTGATGGGTCTGTAGCTGTTGGGGTCCATTCGGTCTTTGTCCTTTTTGAGGATTGGAACTAGTACTGCTTCTTTCCAGGCTTGTGGTACAATTCCACGCTTCCAGCTATAGTTCATAATCTTGAGGAGGACTTTCTTAACATTAGGCCCTAACTCTTTAAGCATGTCATTTGTTACCCTGTCTTTTTCAGGTGACTTTCTTTGTTTAAGGGATACAATGGCTGCCTCTAGCTCTTCCATGGTGAGGTTTGCTGTCATGTGCTGTTCTGAAACAGTTGGTATATTTTGGTAAATTTCTTGCTCTTTAGTAATTTCCTGTTTTCTGTCCGGTGGAACATTTATCTGGCTCTCAAGTGAGAATTTTTGAGCAAAAACATTAGCTGCTTCTTTCTTTGTGAGTATTTTCTCATTTTGTTGTATGACTATTTCCTTATTTTTACATTCCTCATCATTTAAGGCTTTGGCAAGCCTCCATAATTTTCTTCCATCTTTGTCGAGGTTAAGACTTTCTGTTGTTTTAATCCAACTATTTTTGGCTGAACAGTTTAACGTTTTCCTGTATTTTGCAGAGATAGCTTTGTAAGCGATGTTTGCCTCAACTGTTTTGTCCTTTTCTGCTACATGTCTGGCCTCTGTTACCTGTTCTTCCAGTTCTTTGAGTTCTTCTGTCCAGTACGGCTTATAATCTTTCCTCGCCCCTCGTGGTATTGACTCTAGGGCAGCTTTCAGAACTGCTTTATTAAATCCGTCAGCTATTTCTCCAATTCTTTTGTTTTGGGTGTTTATGGAACCACAGTATTCATCTGTCAGTGCTGAGAACTTGTTCCAGTTGGCATTTTTGTAGTTCCAGCGGGGTAATGGTTTATGGAAGTGGAGTGTATGTTCTATATTGATCATTAGTTTGATCGGTTTGTGGTCACTGCCTGCCAATTGGTTGAGCACAATGCGTTCAATCTTATGGTTGATGTCTCCTGTTGAGAAGGTAAGGTCGGTGTTAGACATAAGAATTTCACCATGTTATCTGTGTACTCAATTTTTTCTAATGCAATGTATATAACTCTTGGAATTGGAGTTACGTTTTACTTTAGGTGGTCACCTGTTCTTATGCCCTTCGGTTGCCGATATTATTGCGGGTTGACCGATGCTGGGTCATGTCCATTTATGGAGCGCTCAGGCCCACTTTTCTTGTATACGTTTGTCAAACTGCGTCGATAGTTATTTCCTATCCTTATAAGGCTCGATTTTAAGTGTAGTTCTTAGAATGTGCCCATAGCTTCGACGGTGTGTGAATTGTATTCAAGTCGAACGGTTCTGCGCATGTCTGTTGTTTGGTTGTGGTTTTGTACCAGCTTCCGCCCGGGAGTGTCACAGATTTTGTAGAGTGAGACAGACGCGTTTTTCAGCGTCTGTCATGATTATATTGTTCGGGAAATGGTAGTCCTCTATAGTGTTCATCCCAGATGATATTTCCTTTTTGTGATTCAAAGCGCCTGGAGGCGAGTGAGTTGTGTATTTATTCTTGAAGAGAAGGTAATTGCTCTACATTTGATTATCATTGTCGCTAACTTTTATGATTGACATTTTGTGCCTAGTTGTCAACTTTCCCTGGGCGGGAAAGAGTCGACGTTAGGAGAAGTTTCAACTCACGAATCACCATGTTGTTATGCATCGGGTTGATGCATGTCCTAAAGGTTATCTGTTTGTTGGACTTTACTGCTCTGGCGGTTCCACGTCAGTTTTGGTTTGATACCGTTATTATTTAAGGAAATCAGAGGACATTACTTGATACTCCAGAAGTCGTGCCTGTCTTGCTGGAGGTCAGTGAAGGAGAAGGAATTTAATCTCCTGCATTTATACATTTATAAAGATATCGACTGTTATAGAAAAGGATGATGGTTTCCACACCTGAATACATTTACAGTCGATTATAATGCATTGAAGCCCATGATTTGATTCACCATTATTATGCTGTCTGCTGTCGAATGTTGTGCTGACTATGTCGATATAATGAAGACTGTTCTACTTGTTAATGTCTACACATCTTGTCATTGTGGCGTCCCAATAAATGATGGAAACGTCACTAGCATTTACAACATTCATTGACTTTCTAAGTCGTGAGTTTAAGTGACGTCCTGTGTGGGCTCTACTTTACTGCTACCTGCTGGACTACACATATACATCATATACACAAACCAGACCAAAGACACCATACTTCTGCGCCTTCATCATCTCTGGTGTCTAGTGGTGATACATCTACATCCACCCTCAACATTTGGTGGCTAATCAGCCATTATCATTTGGTGGCCATAAGCTGGATTCGTCTGGTAGCCAGCACATACGGGGTCCCTTACCCACTACATTCAACATTTATTCTTCAACTACAAGAAATGATACTTCAGCGTAGCAGTATTTATGCCAGTGAAATGACAGTACCCGGCGTTGCGACATACATTGCCAGTTGAATCAACTTACTGCTATTGAGAAGGCCAAGTTCCGTATTGTTACGAGTTCCTATATTGAGAAGGCCAAGTTCCGTATTGTTACGAGTTCTGGTATCGAGAAGGCCAAGTACCGTCTTTACCGTTGCATTATTGAGTAGCTCAAGTACCATCGTCGTGGCAGTTTTGATGCAAGTTCAGATGTGCGATCAACGTTGGATCTTCTATCCTTAGGATGCTGATTGCCATTTGTTTTTTGCTGTACTGACGATTGGATCTGCTAAAGTTAAGTGGCCTGTTTTGTTTGTGAACTGTGCCCTTATACTTCTGCTGAGCCTTCTGTTTCTTCTCTTATTGGTTTTCATAGGTAATTTTTTAGTGCTTAAGGGAAAGTCATTATTGAGTTACTTCCCTTGAAAGTTGTGCCGTCTCTTCCGATCAAACTCCGCGAATGAATCCATTTTACTGCGATTTATTCGTTGTTTGGGTAATAATAGATTGTTCTTGCTTCAGAATATCTATGGCCTGAATTTATGTGTATTGTTTGTCTGAGTAGGACGAGTCTGTCTTATATCTGTATATCTTTACATATCTAAGTCGAACTATATGTTCTGTTGTCTCTAGAGAGGTCGAAGGCTATTCGGCGGATGTGTCGCTAGAGTGTGGTGTGATTTGGCTTCGTCCTGATAGGGACTGTGTTTTCTGTGTCGGCCTGTCGCCGGGGAAAAAAGTGATCTCAGTATTTGTGGGGAAGGTGATAGTCGTCTAAACCTATCGTGTATGCTTTACCCCAGTGTTTATTCGTATTGCCAAGGAATGGCAGTTTCATATTTCCTATACCAAGGTAATCAAAGATACTCTTATGAACTCTCGATCGAAGCCACCATTTTCGATAGTTACGATTTGAATGTCTAAGAGAATATATTTGACTCGATGAAAAACGACTTCGATTCCTAGCAGCACTATATCCTGTAGATTGCAGTCAATTGTTCATGATCAAATCTACAGAGCAATGAAATGTTTTATGAATGACTAACTTTAGGACAGATTCATTATCTGTATCCAAACGTGAGTGACAGCTCACGAGTGAAGCCATCTTGGAACCAAAACATGTAGTGACTTTCAAGAAGAGAAAAGGGATGCCCGTATTATCGCTTGATTAGTCCAGAGATCACTGCTACACATGAGAACCCATTGCTAGCGGTTCAATATTATTATATGGAAAAAATATGTGCTGAACATTATGTTGAAGAATCGTCGCTAGACGAGATTAGGTTTAGAAGCCATCTGAAATATTGTTTATAAGCTGACGTGCTCAGTCAGTGAAGTCAGATGATATATATGTATGGGCGATACTGAGTGCTTGGCTACTGACAGTCCATTATACAATTATTCTACATGAGTGCCCATGTAACATTGCAAGACCATTTATCCACTGTACTATGATGTATTATGGCAACCTGTGATTTGTCACTATCTGTGCTGTCGAGTGTGTACGTCCAATTAAACTTTAGAAAAGGTACACAGTCGTTGGTGTCGATGACTTCCAGTCATACATGAGTGTGAGAAAAGAACATTTGTCAACAACACGAACCCTTATTATCATTCGCACATTATACACTCAATCCATGTCTACACACCACTGCGTAGGTCAAGTTGACATTCCATACACTACAGTGGAGCAAACAACACCATAGAGATCTTATCAACTGATGATGATGATGATGTCTGCTTCCATCCACTTATATCTATCTTTTGGTGGATATCATTAACGGGAATAAAAATCCAACGTTATCCAACATTTATCAACTGGTGGACCAGCTTTCTGGGTTTGACCTCGCAGAAGTTCAGAAGTCAACTGATTACCGATACCAGACCGTTTCCTGTGGCTGATACGACACACTTGCAGTATTGGTTTGCTCTTTGTCAACACTTTGTCACGTGACCTGTCAGGTGAATGCAGTATGTAGGTCAGCGTTGTTGACATTTTTTACATTAGACATTACAGAGTTTCACAGAACAGTTGGATCAATTCTTGTCAATGTTAACAGGAAGACAGTATTTGTGAACTAAGAAGTCCTATTTTCATCGATGGATCTTCTTGTTTTCCATATATGAACTTTAATATTTAAGGCCAGAATGTTTAATTGAATAAAGTGGCAGTTTGTTTATTTTCATAAAAATAACTTTGCCATTACTGTAAGACTGAGCCTATTTTGCAACACATACTATCATACACATAATTTATATATATTTATGTTTACATGTTATTTGTTTGTATAGTATGTTAGTTTCTATGTCAGCGGGTTGTGTTTAAGGTTGGGCGGCGTCCTCACAACAGAATATCCCACGTCATAGAGGGTCCGTTGTGGGCGTTTTCTATAGGTGCAATTTTCTTGATTGAAAATTTGCTGCGACAACTGTTGCTTTTGTGTTAGCTGTGGAGACTGTAATTATTGTTATTTTTGTAATATTTCTTTGTTCTTTAGTTTTGTTTTGATTTGTTTGTAATTTGTTGGTCTAACCTTTTCTATCTTTCAGTTCTATTCACAATTTATATTCATATATTGTGACGTCATTTGTGTTGTTATTCTTTGCAGATTCAGTGATTATTTTCATTGATTTCCCTATTTGATTTATTTTGATTTCTGCAAACGTTCTTGTATTGTCAGTCCTATTTGTACTTTATGTATTCTGTTGGTTGACATATGTTTTATATAGGTATATTTCATAAGACACAATTGCCTGTGCACTGCACTTGGATTATGGTATAAACCAGTACCTGATTATTATTACTATTATACAAGACCTTATTAAAGGCTTGTGACCCACAGATATTGGGATAGTATACTGATTAATCAAGTCATTGAGAACTTGTGGTATTATTATTGGTTCAGGTGATTAGTATTATTGTTAGACATCATGTCTACTTTAGAATACTTCATTACACAAGGGAAAGCCCTTGATAAGACTGGTCAACAATTAGAACAATGGGCAGTTGCTCAATATGACAAAGCATTAGCTGCAGAAGAGAGAAGAGCTATGGCAGAAGAGAAAAGATTAGCTGCAGAAGAAAGAAAAGCTATGGCGGAAGAGAAAAGATTAGAAAGAGAAGCTGAGGCTGCTGCTGAACAAAAGAAATTGCAGATGCAGGTGGAGGAAAGGAGATTTGAAGCTGAACAAAAAAAATTAGAAAGAGAAGCTGCGGCTGAACAAAAAAGATTAGACAGTGAAGCTGAACAAAAAAGATTAGACAGGGAAGCTGAACAAAAAAGATTAGACAATGAAGCTGAACAAAAAAGATTAGACAGGGAAGCTGAACAAAAAAGATTAGACAGGGAGGCTGAACAAAAAAGATTAGATGCTGAAGAGAAAAAAGCAATAAGAGAACATGAATTTGAGTTGGAGAAATTGAGATTGACAAGTATGAGTAATGTTAATCAGGCATCTAGTGGTAATGGTAAACCTTCTACTTACAAGGTTAAGGTTCCACCGTTCAATCAGTCCAGTGACGATATTACATTCTGGCTGGATAGATTTGAACGTTCTTGTCGTACACATAATGTGGATAAATCACAATACGCTAATCAATTATCAGAAAACTTGAAAGGTGAATCTTTGACTAGATTATGCCTTGTAGGAGAAGCAGATAAGGATAATTATGATGTCATTAGGGCGGCTTTGATAAAAAAATATCAGCTAAGTGAGGAAGGCTATCGCCTTTTATTTAAAACGATGGTACCTGAGACGGGTGTAGAATTCTCAGAATTCACTGCAAAGGCACGTCTCACAGTTGATCGTTGGATTGAGCTTTCCAAAACAGAAAAAACGTATGAAGGACTTATGGATTTGTTGCTCAGAGATAAGATTATGTCATGTGTGAACAAACCTTTCCTTGAATTTATACATGAGCGTAAACCCAAATCTCTAAAAGAAATGGAAGAATATTGTTCCCAATATGTCACTGCACACCCCGACGTGACTTTTGGCAACACTAAGATTAAGGAGAGTATGCCAGTTGCTTCAGCAACACCATACAATCCCAATTATTCACACAGATTTCAGGGACCTCAAAACAGATTTGATAAAAAAGGTAACCATAATAGTTATCAAAACCAAGGTAACCAATCATTTCAGGGTTCTTCTTCAAAGAACTGGAGACGACCTGATAGCTCTCGACACAGGGGTGGTCATAATTATAGGAATTTCCGTAGAGGAAGTAATTACAGAAACTATCAGGGTTATCCGTCTTGGAGTCAACAAGATCATAATTACAGAGATACTCATTATAATGAATATGATAATGGTAACCAAGGGAACTATGACTCAAACCCAAATAGGGGTTACAATAGAGGTAACAATAACTACAGAGGTGATAATAACCGAGGTAGATCTCAAAACAAAAGACATAAACCACATTTTCAGGCAAACTCTGTACAACAAAAGTCCCATGAAGCCTGTAAACAGAGTAAAGATAATAATGATGCTAGTAATATGGCATGTGCCGCTTTTGATTTTGGGAGAGCATCTCAGTGCCCCCAATGCAAAACGTTATTTGAGCCAACCACAGTGTCTACTTTAAGCTGTGGCCATCCTCTTCCTGCTCTTCCAGCATCAGTCGCGCATGATGGAAGAGGTTCTCTTGTCTTACATAAGGGTTTACTGAATAACAATCCAGTCTCTGTGCTATTTGATTCTGGATGCACCACAATTGGTGTTAGGCAGTCACTCGTAGATCCATCCCGTGCCACTGGACAAGTAGTCAAATGTGTAACATTTGGCGGCACATTAGAGAAATATTCTACTGCTATCATTAGGATTGCTACTCCTTTCTTTACAGGAGATGTACACGCATGTCTTCTTCCGAATCCGATCGCTGACCTCATCATCGGTCGCATTCATGGAGTCAAGGAATGCACTCCGCAACAAATTTCCACGTGGGAAAGGCAAAACATGCAGATTGCTAACGCTGTAGTCACTAGAGCTCAGGCTCTTAATATGCCTCAAACTTCATCTATGGAAGATAATGAAGTGCATAACCAAGATAATCCCTTGGTAATTTCTCGTGACTCGTTTATAAAACAGCAAGAAGATGATCCCACTCTGAAGAAATTCTTCATTCTTGCAACTAAAGGTGATCCGAATAAGGACACAAGTCGTAAATCGTGGATTACAAAGAAGAATGGCGTACTTGTACGTATGGTTCAAGACTCCATTACGTCAAGTCATTCTCAAATCCTGGTTCCCAAGAATTTGAGAGTTAAAATTTTGCAGCACGCTCACGACTCTCAGTGTGCTGGACACATGGGTTTTTCCCGTACTAAGTCAAGGGTCCTTGCGGCTTTCTTTTGGCCATTGGTAAACAAGGACATACGGATTTATTGTCGATCTTGTAAAGTATGTCAGGAAGTTAAATCCAAAGGTCCACGGCATGCTGCACCCATTCAGGCGGCGGACATTCCTATTCGGCCGTTCCAAAAAATGGCTATAGACATTATTGGTCCATTTAAGATCAAGTCTGCCAGAGGACATCAGTTTATCTTGACGTGTGTTGATATGTGCACACGTTGGCCAGAGGCTATTCCTCTGAAGAGCATTACTACTGCTGATATTGCAGATGCTCTTTGGCTTATATTTTCTCGTCTGGGGTTCCCCGGAGAGATATTGTCAGACCATGGCACCCAACTAATATCAGATACCATGTCTCAAGTAATGTCTACTCTGCAGATAGATAGATCTTTAAGTAGTATCTACCATCCAATGTCTAATGGTATGGTCGAACGCCTTAATAGAACACTTAAAAACTTACTGGGGAAGATAACTGAGGATCATCCTCAAGACTGGGACAGAGTTTTACCTGCGGCCCTCTTCGCTTACAGAGAGGTACCCAATGAACATACGGGATTTTCTCCCTTTGAACTCGTCTTTGGCGCGCGTCCGCGTGGCCCTATGTCGTTGCTTCACGATCTCATAACATCTGACAATATTGACGATGACACAAAGTCATCCTACGAATATGTCATTGCGTTGAGACAAAAAAATTATCGAAGCATGCAAATTAGCAACTTCTTCTTCTGAATTTGCGAAACAGAAGGCAAGGCAATTTGCCAATAAGAAGAGATGCTTACGACAACTTTGTCCTGGTGACAAAGCATTTGTATTACTACCTTGTAGGGAAAACAGATTACTTATTTCTTGGAAAGGTCCGTACGATATAATATCGAAAATTTCCGATGTCGACTATATTGTCGATATTGATGGGAAGCATAAAACCTTCCACATCAATATGCTTACTGAATTCCATGAACGTCCGGATTATTTGCAACCCATTTTCCAAGCAACGGACAATTCTCCAGTACAACATGGTCATTACTCATCACTGTCCGTGATACAGGATGAGGAAACAAGTTTTTCAGATGTAAATCTTCCTCTTCCAATGATCCCACTTCATTCCAGTGAATCATGGAAGAACGTTACTGTCTCTCCTGATTTGTCTCTAGGAGAACAGCGACAAGTTTCAACTATGTTGCAAACATTTCAGGATGTACTCACTGACATCCCTGGACAAACAAATGTCATTCAACATGACATTGTTCTAACTGACCATACTCCTATTAGGGTTAGACCTTATCCTATACCTATACATTTTCAAGCACAGGTCGAGAAAGAGTTGGATGAGATGATAGATTTGAAAATAATCGAACCATCCACCTCTGCATATTCTTCGCCGATGGTTATTGTGCGTAAAAAAGACAATAACATACGTCTTTGCGTTGACTATCGAAAATTGAATCAAGTAACGAAGTTCGATGCCGAACCTATGCCTTTACTGGAAGAGCTACTTACTCGACTCTCCAAATCTCATTTTTTCACTAAACTTGATTTGTCTAAAGGATATTGGCAAGTTCCTTTATCTGAACGCGCCAAACCTCTCACGGCTTTTTCAACACCTAGAGGTTTGTTCCAATGGAATTTTATGCCTTTCGGTCTTATGAACGCACCAGCTACGTTCGTACGCATGATGCGCCGAATCCTATCTTATCGGTCAGATGTCATTGCATATCTAGACGACATCTGTCTTTTCAGCAATACTTGGGAAGATCACTATTCAGGGTTAGATGAATTGCTGTCTACTTTGCGTGAGCACAACCTGACAGCGAAACCCTCTAAAGCCTATATTGGTTTTAGCGAAATTTCTTTCCTAGGCCACCGAGTTGGTCATGGTTTCCTAAAGACAGAGGACCATAATACTAGTAAGATACTTAACATCTCAATCCCTAAGACTAAAAAACAGGTGAGAAGTCTGTTAGGTCTTATTCAATTTTATGGCAGATTCATTCAGAATCTATCCTCTATCATGGCACCTCTCTCAACACTTCTAAAGAAAGGTTCGCCTAATGTGGTCCACTGGTCTCAGGAATGCCAATGCTCTCTGGATAAGATTAAAACACTGTTTTCAACACCACCTATTTTAGTGCTACCCACTAAAGATAAGACATTCGTTCTTCGTAGTGACGCTTCATCCACTGGGATGATAAATGTTGGATAACGTTGGATTTTTATTCCCGTTAATGATATCCACCAAAAGATAGATATAAGTGGATGGAAGCAGACATCATCATCATCATCAGTTGATAAGATCTCTATGGTGTTGTTTGCTCCACTGTAGTGTATGGAATGTCAACTTGACCTACGCAGCGATGTGTAGACATGGATTGAGTGTATAATGTGCGAATGATAATAAGGGTTCGTGTTGTTGACAAATGTTCTTTTCTCACACTCATGTATGACTGGAAGTCATCGACACCAACGACTGTGTACCTTTTCTAAAGTTTAATTGGACGTACACACTCGACAGCACAGATAGTGACAAATCACAGGTTGCCATAATACATCATAGTACAGTGGATAAATGGTCTTGCAATGTTACATGGGCACTCATGTAGAATAATTGTATAATGGACTGTCAGTAGCCAAGCACTCAGTATCGCCCATACATATGTATCATCTGACTTCACTGACTGAGCACGTCAGCTTATAAACAATATTTCAGATGGCTTCTAAACCTAATCTCGTCTAGCGACGATTCTTCAACATAATGTTCAGCACATATTTTTCCATATAATAATATTGAACCGCTAGCAATGGGTTCTCATGTGTAGCAGTGATCTCTGGACTAATCAAGCGATAATACGGGCATCCCTTTTCTCTTCTTGAAAGTCACTACATGTTTTGGTTCCAAGATGGCTTCACTCGTGAGCTGTCACTCACGTTTGGATACAGATAATGAATCTGTCCTAAAGTTAGTCATTCATAAAACATTTCATTGCTCTGTAGATTTGATCATGAACAATTGACTGCAATCTACAGGATATAGTGCTGCTAGGAATCGAAGTCGTTTTCATCGAGTCAAATATATTCTCTTAGACATTCAAATCGTAACTATCGAAAATGGTGGCTTCGATCGAGAGTTCATAAGAGTATCTTTGATTACCTTGGTATAGGAAATATGAAACTGCCATTCCTTGGCAATACGAATAAACACTGGGGTAAAGCATACACGATAGGTTTAGACGACTATCACCTTCCCCACAAATACTGAGATCACTTTTTTCCCCGGCGACAGGCCGACACAGAAAACACAGTCCCTATCAGGACGAAGCCAAATCACACCACACTCTAGCGACACATCCGCCGAATAGCCTTCGACCTCTCTAGAGACAACAGAACATATAGTTCGACTTAGATATGTAAAGATATACAGATATAAGACAGACTCGTCCTACTCAGACAAACAATACACATAAATTCAGGCCATAGATATTCTGAAGCAAGAACAATCTATTATTACCCAAACAACGAATAAATCGCAGTAAAATGGATTCATCCGCGGAGTTTGATCGGAAGAGACGGCACAACTTTCAAGGGAAGTAACTCAATAATGACTTTCCCTTAAGCACTAAAAAATTACCTATGTATAATATTGTAAGATATCAAAGACTGCACGTAACAGTCTTACCACACCTCCCGGGGGAAAAAAATGGAACATTTTTTTTCCTCTTTTTTGAAATACATCTAGGAGCAACGTACAATAGGCTCACAACGCATGAATAATGCGCAGATGAAAATATCAGGAATACCTATAACGCCTAATATGAGGCTAAGTCGACTTATGGAGCGACTGGTGAGAATGTGTCTCATAAACTGAGAGAAATTATTTCTCTACAAGTATATTTTTCCAGGAAGGTGTCATCAAAGTATAATACAATTCTGGCAATTACACAATGCCTAAAAAATTCATATCATCATTTCGTATTAGATATCTTAAATTTATGATTTATGAAGAAAAAAATCATCAAAGCACAGCGGTGAATAAACATCAATGAACCGCTATGTAGTGATACAATCATTATATTATTAAATTACAAATGTGTATCTATCATGATATAGAAAAGGAACTACTATAGAACTAGACATATCAAGAAGTCTAAGCCCTAATAGTTATGTGGAATCATGTGGGCATCTTGACAGAATGTCTGCCATCACATTATCTGATCCACGAATAGCTCGCACAGAGAAATGAAAAGGTTGAAGAGCAATTGCATATCGAGTAGACCTCGAGCTCTTCAAATTCTTACTCTGTATAGCAGTAAGAGCTTTTTGGTCGGTTTTCTACTATGAAATGTGCGCCTAGAAGGAATCTCTGTAGTTTGAGGATCGACCAAACCATAGCTAATAGCTCACGGTCTAAAACCGAATAATTCCTTTCTGCCGCATTAAGTTTTCTGGAAATATACATTACAGGATGCAGAGTTCCAGAGTACTCTTGCATTAGTGCCGCTCCCCATACTGGCCACGTATATCTTGGTCATATAATAACAGAAGATGGCAGATGTGAAACAGAAATCAAGAAGAGAATAGGAATGGCCAAAGCTACATTCAACAACATGAAACATATACTGACATCCAAACAGTTATCTCATAAATTATAACTGAGAATCATAAAGTGTTATATATATTCTGCATTTCTGTATGGTGCAGAAACATGGACGATGAATAAGCATTTGGAAGAAAGAATTGAGGCTCTTGAAATGTGGATATATAGAAGAATGGGGCGTATCTCATGGAAAGAGATGAAAACAAATAAGGAGGTCCTAGAAAATCTTGGTATGAAAAGAGAACTAATGAGAGAGGTCAAAGTTCGGCAGCTAAAATACTTTGGCCACATAAAAAGGCATAACACCTTGCAGAAGACCATAACAGAAGGGAGAGTTGAAGGTAAACGTGCAAGGGGAAGACAGCGCTATAAGTGGGAAGATAACATCAAGAGATGGACGGGAAAGAGTCTATCAGAGTGTACCACCAAGACAAGAGACAGAAGACGTTGGAGATCCATTACAGCCAACCTCCGTTGTGGAGATGGCAACTGATGATGATGATGCAAATTTCCTATAGCGAAATTTGCTAAGCGACAACTGTTGCTATTTTTTGTTAGTTGTGACGATATGTGCAGTTTTGTTTTCGTTATTTTTCGCTTTCTTTAGTTTTGTTTTGATTTATTTGTATTTGTAGGTCTCCTCTTCTCTATTGTTTAGTTTTATACACCATTTTGTTTATACACTGTGACGTCATTTGTTTGTTTACCTTTTCTCGCAGATATCATCACATTTTATATTTTCTTTATTTTTCGCTGTATCTTTAGTTGATTCCTGCGAATGTTTTCGTAATGTTTCTGATCTTTGTTATTGTTTACATTGTTATTGTTTACATTGTTATTGTTTACATTGTAGTTTTATTTACATTGTAATTTTGTTTTCATTTGTTAGTAGTTACACTTATGGTAATTAATTAATGGATTATACTGATGCACTATTATTTATACACTGATGATAAATAAATGATGAATAGTGTCATGCACTATTGAATGGGAAGTGCACTTATGATAAAGAATTGATTGATGATATTTCTATAAAGGTTCATATGCACGTTCTTGGACATAGACTTGTTTCCCACAGAGATTGGGATAATATAATAGGGTGTGATTTTTCAAGTGCTTGATTTAAGACTTGTTACTGTTAAGATTGAAATAAGATAATTAATTATTTCAGGTTGTGATTCATAATATTAGACAATATGTCTACACTTGGTTATTTTATTGAGCAGGGTAAATCCCTTGGAAAGACAGGTGATAAATTGGAGGAATATGCGACTGCTCAATATCAACAAGCTCAAAAGTTGGAAATTGATAAACTGAAGGCTGAAGAGAAAAAAAACAAAAAGCTGATGATAGAAGATTGGAATTAGAATTTGAACAAAAGAAAGTGCAGATGCAAGTGGACGAACAGAGATTCCAAATGGAAATTGAAAAACAAAATAAAGAAGCTGAAGCTGAACAAAAAAGAATAGAAAGAGAAGCTGAACAAAAAAGATTAGAAAGAGAAGCTGAAGCTGAACAAAAAAGATTAGAAAGAGAAGTTGAACAAAAAAGATTAGAAAAAGAAGCTGAAGCTGAACAAAAGAGATTAGACAGAGAAGCTGACGAGAGAAAAACAAAGATGGAACATGAACATCAGGAAAAACATTTAGCATTTGAGTTAGAAAAGTTGAAATTGACAAATATGGGTAATGTTAATCAGGCATCTGGTGGTAATGTTAAACCTTTTATTTACAAGATCAAGCTACCAGCATTTAATTCATCCAGTGACGATATAACAGTTTGGCTAGATAGATTTGAACGTTCTTGTCGAAATCATAATGTGGATAGATCACAATATGCTAATCAGTTATCCTGAGATACTGAAAGGTGACACTCTGACTAGTTTAAGCTGAGTAGAAGCGGCTGATCAGAATAATTATGATGTTATCAGAGCAGCCTTGTTAAAAAATATCAATTAACAGAGGAATGTTACCGTCTTTTGTTTAAGAAAATGGTACCTGAATCAGGGGTAGAATTCTCAGAATTCATTGCAAGGACACGTCTTACATTTAATCGTTGGACTGATTTGTCCAAAACAGAAAAGACATTTGAAGCTCTTATGGACTTGTTGCTCAGAGACAAGATTATGTCAAGTGTAAATAAACCATTCCTTGAATTCCTACATGAGCGTAAACCCAAGACACTAAAAGAAATGGAAGAATATTGTACCCAATACGTCACTGCACATCCGGACGTAGCTTTTAGCAATGCTAAGGTTAAGGAAGGTATGCCAGTTGCTTCAGCAACACCATACCACCCTAATTATTCACACAAATTTCAGGGACCACAAAACAGGTTTGATAAAAAGGGTAACCATAATAGTTATCAAAACCAAGGTAACCAATCATTTCAGGGTTCTTCTGCGAAGAACTGGAGACGAGCCGACAGCCCTCGATTCAGAGGTGGTCACAATTATAGGAATTTCCGCAGAGGAAGTCATTATAGAAACTATCCAAGTTATCCTTCATGGAGACAACAAGATCATAAGTATAGAGATACTCATTATAATGAATATGATAATGGTAACCATGAGAACTGTGACTCAAACCCAAATAGGGGTTACAATAGAGGATACAATAATGATTATAGAGGCAATAATAATCGAGGTAGATCACAATTCAAAAAACATAAATCACATTATCAGGCAAACTCTGCACAGCAAGAGTCACATGAAGCCTATAAACAGACTAAAGATAATAATGACGCTAATAATATGGCATGTTCCGCTTTTGATTTTGGGAGAGCATCTCAGTGCCCCCAATGCAAAACATTATTTGAACCAACTACGGTGTCCACTTTAAGTTGTGGCCATCCTCTTCCCGCTCTTCCTGCGTCAGTAGCGCATGACGGAAGAGGTTCTCTTGTCTTACACAAAGGTTTAGTAAATGACAATCCAGTCTCAGTTCTTTTTGATTCTGGATGTACCACAATTGGTGTTAGCCAGTCACTCGTAGATCCTTCTCGTGCTACAGGAAAAGTAGTCAAATGTGTAACATGTGGCGGCACCTTAGAGAAAGATTCTACTGCTATCATTATGATTGCTACTCCTTTCTTTACAGGAGATGTACACGCATGTCTTCTGCCGAATCCGATCGCTGATCTTATCATCGGTCGTATTCAAGGAGTCAAAGAATGCACTCCGCAACAAATTTCCGTTTGGGAAAAACAAAATATGCAAATTGCTAATGCAGTAGTCACTAGAGCTCAAGCTCTTAATATGCCTGAAACTTCATCTACTGAAGATAATGAAGTGCATAACCAAGATGATCCCTTGGTAATTTCTCGTGACTCGTTTATAAAACAGCAAGAAGGTGATCCGACTCTAAAGAAATTCTTCATTCTTGCAACAAAATGTGATCCGAATAAAGATACAAATAGTAAATCTTGGATTACAATGAAAAATGGCGTACTTGTACGTATGTTTCAAGACTCCATTAAGTCAAGTCATTCTCAGATTCTTGTACCCAAGAATTTGAGAGTTAAAATTTTGAATCACGCTCACGATTCTCAGTGTGCTGGACATATGGGTTTTTCCCGTACGAAGTCTAGAGTTCTTGCGGCTTTCTTTTGGCCTTTTGTAAACAATGACATACGGATTTATTGTCGATCTTGTAAAGTATGTCAAGAGGTCAAATCCAAAGGTCCACGCCATGCTGCACCTATTCAGGCTGCAGACATTCCTATTCGGCCGTTTCAGAAAATGGCAATAGACATTATTGGTCCGTTTAAGATCAAATCTGCCATAGGACATCAGTTTATCTTAACGTGTCTGGACATGTGCACACGTTGGCCAGAGACTATACCTCTGAAGAGCATTTCCACTGCCGATGTTGCAGACGCTTTTTGGCTAATATTTTCTCGTCTGCGATTCCCCGGAGAAATATTATCAGATCATGGCACCCAACTAATATCGGATACCATGTCTCAAGTGATGTCTACTCTACAGATAGAGAGATCTTTGAGTAGTATCTATCATCCAATGTCTAATGGGATGGTCGAACGCCTAAATAGAACACTCAAAAACTTATTAGGGAAAATAACTGAGGATCATCCTCAAGATTGGGACAGGGTTTTACCTGCAGCCCTCTTCGCTTACAGAGAGGTCCCCAATGAACATACATGATTTTCTCCCTTTGAACTTGTCTTTGGCGCGCGATCTCGCGGCCCTATGTCTTTGCTTCATGATCTCATAACCGCTGATAATATTACCGATGACACAAAATCCTCTTACGAATATGTCATCGCGCTGAGACAAAAGATTATCGAAGCATGCAAATTAGCAACTTCTTCTTCTGAATTTGCTAAACAGAAGGCAAGGCAATTTGCCAATAAGAAGAGAACCTTACGACAACTTTGTCCTAGTGACAAAGCAGTTGTTTTGCTACCTTGTAGGGAAAACAGACTTCTTATTTCTTGGAAATGTCCGTACGATATAATATCGAAAATTTCAGATGTTGACTATATTGTCGATATTGACGGGAAACATAAAACCTTCCACATCAACATGCTTACAGAATTCCATGAACGTCCTGATTATTTACAGCCTATTTTCCAGGCAACGGACGATTCTCCAGTCCAACATGGTCATTACTCATCACTGTCCGTAATACAGGATGAGGAAACAAGTTTTTCGGATGTTAATCTTCCGCTTCCGATGATTCCACTTCATTCTAGTGAATCATGGAAAAATGTTACTGTTTCTCCTGATTTATCTCTAGGAGAACAGCGACAAGTTTCGGTTATGTTACAAACATTTCAGGATGTCCTCACTGACATCCCTGGACAAACTCATGTCATTGAACATGACATTGTTCTAACTGACCATACTCCTATTAGAGTCAGACCTTATCCTATTCCTATACATTTTCAAGCACAGGTTGAGAAGGAGTTGGATGAGATGATAGATTTAAAAATAATTGAACCATCCACTTCTGCATATTCTTCGCCGATGGTTATTGTTCGAAAAAAAGACAATAACATACGTCTTTGCGTTGACTATCGCAAATTGAATCAAGTTACGAAGTTCGATGCTGAACCTATGCCTTTACTAGAAGACCTACTTACTATGCTGTCTAAATCTCATTTTTTCACTAAACTTGATTTGTCTAAAGGATATTGGCAAGTTCCTTTATCTGAACGCGCCAAACCTTTTACTGCTTTTTCTACACCTAGAGGCCTTTTTCAATGGAATTTCATGCCTTTCGGCCTTATGAACGCACCAGCTACATTCATACGCATGATGCGTCGAATCCTATCTTATCGGTCAGATGTCATTGCTTACCTAGACGACATCTGTCTTTTCAGCGATACTTGGGAAGATCATTATTCTGGGTTAAATGAATTACTGTCTACTTTACGCGAGCATAACCTGACAACGAAACCCTCTAAAGCCTGCATTGGTTTTAGCGAAATCTCTTTCCTAGGCCATCGAGTTGGTCATGGTTTCCTAAAGACAGAGGACCATAATATCACTAAGATACTTAACATCTCTATTCCTAAGACTAAAAAACAAGTGCGAAGTCTCTTAGGTCTTATACAATTTTATGGACGATTCACTCCGAATCTATCTTCTATCATGGCACCTCTTTCTACACTACTAAAGAAAGGGTCTCCTAATATGGTTCACTGGTCTCAGGAATGCCAATCCTCGCTGGATAAGATCAAAACTATGTTTTCAACACCACCTATTCTAGTGTTACCTAATAAAGATAAGACATTTGTTCTTCGTAGTGACGCTTCATCCACTTTGGAGCGGCACTAATGCAAGAGTACTCTGGAACTCTGCATCCTGTAATGTATATCTCCAGAAAACTTAATGCTGCAGAAAGGAATTACTCGGTTTTAGACCGTGAACTGTTGGCTATGGTCTGGTCAATTCTCAAACTACAAAGATTCCTTCTAGGCGCACATTTCATAGTAGAAACCGACCAGAAAGCTCTTACGGTTTTACAGAGTGAGAATTTGAAGAGCTCGATTTCTACTCGATATGCAATTGCTCTTCAACCTTTTCACTTCACGGTACGAGCTATCCGTGTTTCGGATAATGTGATGGCTGACATTCTGTCTAGATGCCCACATGATTCCAACTAATACTTTTGTCCTATATTTCCAGATATATTACAGATCCATAACACAGCTATATTATAATAATACATTAGCACATCTGCTCTCACTTTATGTGAACTCATATTAATGTGCTTTGTTATCATCTTCTTCTGTTACCATCTTTAATATAACAGAAGAAGGCTGAGTAGGCAATATAAGGGCCGAAAGTTCACTCTGCCACGATTATTAATAAAAATGTATTGTATATTATGAAACTTAATGGTTGTTAAATAGGATTATATTGATTGTATTTTCTCAGCATGTCATTGATGATCCGAGAAGTTACCTTACTGTTGTCAAGCATGAAGAGTTGTGAAATCTATACTTACCGTTGGAACGTCAGAAGATGTCTACTTTTGTCATTGACCTGGATCTTCATTTATCGTCAACCTATTTCATTATGTATTACTTTATAATATTATTACATGTTTAAGTAATGTAATATTTACTATCACATGTGTACATCCTTTTGAAGCGGTGCTAGGATAATGACACCGCTATTTTGATGATGATTTTTATTACACTTGCACACAAGATATGTATATTACGTTTACATGCTAATGTGACCAGCAATGTGATGTGTCGTTGGTGGCACCTCCCCGATATATGTATATATTTTGAGACAGATTTTCTCTGCTGAGATATATTCTCACTTGTCACTCTATGTGTCGATTTAGCCTCATGTTAGGCAGTTTGTCTATTTATCCGCGCATAATTCGTGCGTTTGAGCCGCTTTTAGCTTGCTCATGGATTAAAAAAAAAATGTTTCATTTTTTTTTATCGGGAGGTTGCGGTAGTATGTTACACATAAGAATTTCACCATGTTATCTGTGTACTCAATTTTTTCTAATGCAAGGTATATAACTCTTGGAATTGGAGTTACGTTTTACTTTAGGTGGTCACCTGTTCTTATGCCCTTCGGTTGCCGATATTATTGCGGGTTGACCGATGTTAGGTCATGTCCATTTATGGAGCGCTCAGGCCCACTTTTCTTGTATACGTTTGTCAAACTGCGTCGATAGTTATTTCCTATCCTTATAAGGCTCGATTTTAAGTGTAGTTCTTAGAATGTGCCCATAGCTTCGACGGTGTGTGAATTGTATTCAAGTCGAACGGTTCTGCGCATGTCTGTTGTTTGGTTGTGGTTTTGTACCAGCTTCCGCCCGGGAGTGTCACAGATTTTGTCGAGTGAGACAGACGCGTTTTCAGCGTCTGTCATGATTATATTGTTCGGGAAATGGAAGTCCTCTATAGTGTTCATCTCAGATGATATTTCCTTTTTGTGATTCAAAGCGCCTGGAGGCGAGTGAGTTGTGTATTTATTCTTGAAGAGAAGGTAATTGCTCTACATTTGATTATCATTGTCGCTTACTTTTATGATTGACATTTTGTGCCTAGTTGTCAACTTTCCCTGGGCGTGAAAGAGTCGACGTTAGGAGAAGTTTCAACTCACGAATCACCATGTTGTTATGCATCGGGTTGATGCATGTCCTAAAGGTTATCTGCTTGTTGGACTTTACTGCTCTGGCGGTTCCACGTCAGTTTTGGTTTGATGCCGTTGTTATTTAAGGAAATCAGAGGACATTACTTGATACTCCAGAAGTCATGCCTGTCTTGCTGGAGGTCAGGGAAGGAGAAGGAATTTAATCTCCTTCATTTATACATTTATAAAGATATCGACTGTTATAGAAAAGGATGATGGTTTCCACACCCTAATACATTTACAGTAGATTATGATGCATTGAAGCCCATGATTTGATTCACCATTATTATGCTGTCTGCTGTCGAATGTTATGCTGACTATGTCGATATAATGAAGACTGTTCTACTTGTTAATGTCTACACATCTTGTCATTGTGGCGTCCCAATAAATGATGGAAACGTCACTAGCATTTACAACATTCATTGACTTTGTACGTCGTGAGTTTATGTGATGTCCTGTGTGGGCTCTACTTTACTGCTACCTGCTGGACTCCAGATATACATCATATACACAAACCAGACCAAAGACACCATACTTCTGCGCCTTCATCATCTCCGGTGTCTAGTGGTGATACATCTACATCCACCCTCAACATTTGGTGGCTAATCAGCCATTATCAGTCGGGTGTCGAGGTCGATTGCCATCTTCTTGAGTAGAAGCTGTGTGTATCATCTGCTCTATTGATGAGTTGAAGATTTGAGTCAATCTCCCAGTCCTCTACCTCAATGCCACGGGTATCAGCCTCTGTGTAACCCCATCTTTCTGAATGGCTGCTGAAATCACCAACAACCAGGCAGTTGGTGCACCTAATCTCCATTGTGGCTAGTGAAAGATCTGTATCGGGGGGGGGGGGGGGGGCATATAGGTTGTACACTCTAACGGTCTGGTCATCTATAGTGATATCAACTCCTATAATTTCCGCCTGACCGTTTGTAGCAACAGAAAGCTCTCTGCTAGGCAAGGAGTTTCTGATTAACATGAGTACTCCTCCCTTGTGTCCCTCTCTATCAAGCCGGAGGGTTTCATATCCTCTTACAGAAAATCTGTGGTTTGTGTTTAGGTTTGTTTCCTGAATGCAGGCTATGTCAATTTGCTCATCATGTAGTTTTTTAGTGAGCGGTAGTTTCTTCTTTAGGACACCTTCTGCATTCCATTGAAGTATATTTAGTGTTCTTTCCTGGGTGTTTTGGCCAGTCGCATTTGCCCTAATATTCCGCGCCCTGGCTGCACGATGCGGAGATAGGTGACCACCAGTAGCTTTGGTTGGACCCCTTCGAGGCAGAGGGTCCGGCACTCTTCCCACCTGGTGGGACTCCTTGGGTCAAGCACCATCTCGTTGAGTCATATTTGTGTCTGTCATCTCAAGGCGGTTTGCGTTGCACTATGTTGTGCGCCTTGCGGCCCAGTGCATCCGTCTTCAGCATGCATTTGTTCGGGACTGCTTCCCTAGCCTCTGGTTTTCCGTGACCTTCCTGCAAGGCAGCAGTTGTTTTACATCAGAGTTGTCTCTCCTAGGAGAGCTGTCTTTCCGGACTAACGAGTCTTTCCTACCCGGGTTTGTGTGAAGTTGTCCTTCTCTTAGGTGGATTGTCAACCAAGACTATCGTGCTCCTCCTGCACTGATTTTTTCCTCAGGGTTTACTCCCTGGCTTTAAAGGATAGAGGACAAACAGTGAAGAATGAGGCAAGAAAGCATTTGTCCCATGAAGTGGGGGTGGATTGGTGCAGACCAGAGCATGTACCACTCGCCGGTGGGTTCTGCATCTACACCTATAGGGTTCCACCTACTCCTCAGCCCATTTAGTCTGACCCCTCAACAAGGACCTGTCCGGCCCTGGTGACCCTGCCAGGAGTAAAACTCCCGCCGGCATAGCTCCCGGGATCATTGGGGCACTCAAGCTCTCCAACCACGGCAAGGTAGGCTTACATGTGGAGAGATATCCCGTTCAACCTCTGATGTGTTATAATTAGGAAATGTATTGTTTTCAATTCCAAATAATACGAACAGCTGCCGATATGGGAAAGTTGTATCACACCTGTCAAATGATTTGTAAATAGTGTAAATCACAATTATCAATTATGTTTGTATGTTTAAAAAAACCCAAACAAACAAAAACGAGATACAATCGAACAAAATCAAGCAGAAACTTCAAACAAGAATACTTTTAAGAAGGCGGCGTGTAAAGGACTGATTGTTCCAGTTATATAACTGACTTTAACAGCTATAGCACGCTGCATACAAATTCAGAAAATTTGCCCTGCCACTGCATTCTTTTTTACAACGCCCCATTTTTATATGGGTGACTAGTAAATTCTATAGTTTTTTTGGTCAATTGCTATCATTTTTGGACTGTATAGAAATGAATGAATGATGAATTTGATGATGTAAATTTTGTTTGTGTACATGTTAGATGAGATAGGAAGAGAGAAATGGAAAGATGGAAAAACGATAAAAAGATAAAAAAAAAATAAAAAAATTAAAATTTTTGTTTAAAAATTTAAAAAAATGACCAACAAATGAAGAGTCCATATCCCTTGCATCTCAATGAAAGTCATTTGACCAATAGACCAATACAAATCAAATGACGATCTTTTCGTTACATCCATCATCAGTAGCAAAGCAACAAACGCCCTCGTCAGCAGTGACATTCGGCCGTAATCCTAAACCTTTCCGATATTCCTAATCCTAACCCCTAAAATTATACATACTAGCAATGCCATTCTACTTTCGTTTCCATCTCGGCCATCAAACATATTCTGAGAACCGATATCAGCGCTTATAAAAACAAAAATCTCATCCCCACCGCATGGCGTCAGAATCCAATAAAATTAGAGCGAAAATGGCCGCGTGTTCGATGCCGATTCATTTCGATTAAAAAAATTCACAGAAAATAAACGTGGATGCACTCATTACTAAAGAAGATCGGAAACGGAAGCTAACTCTCTCTCAGATTAGTTTAAAACTTAACATCCAGGGGTGAAGTCACGTGTACACAAATCCTATTGCTAAAAAACGACGATATCCGAAGACGACACATGTCGCCTCAAGCAATCGGAACATAGGTTTCTGCGGGCGACACATGTCGCCCGCAGCGTGCTAAAGGTTTCTTGATTTTCACCTGTTAAAAGTCATATGCATTGTACGAACATCATCAGACTTTCACATTCCCAATGACTGTATATTAACTTTTGTTCGTGTTAAATATTGTTTGACTATACTGTTCAGTTCCCTTGTCTGGCTTTTCTAAACACCTCTTCTATATTTATAAGTAAATTTGATACCTGTTAATAATTTAATATTGATTAGATGAAGTAGCATTTCTTTGGTC
Organism: Oreohelix idahoensis; assembly: GCA_024509875.1. Classification (NCBI taxonomy): domain Eukaryota; kingdom Metazoa; phylum Mollusca; class Gastropoda; order Stylommatophora; family Oreohelicidae; genus Oreohelix; species Oreohelix idahoensis. Next base: position 197,699 of record JAMPIV010001221.1, on the reverse strand, counting down.
GGTTCATTTTGGACCAGAAAGATTATCTGGTCACTCGCCATGTCCACACCTGGAAGTGGTTTTTTCCAAAAGATCAAGTGAATGTAGCCAGTTTTTATAGTCAACTTTCTTGACATTACTATTACTATCACGCCGTCCGGCCTTAATACCTCAGTATACTACAAGCCGACAGATGCCCATAGCTACCTTCTGTAAACCTCCTCTCATCCTCGGGCTTGTCGTGACTCCCTTCCATTTTCACAACTTCTCCGCCTCCGTCGTTTGTGACAAGGCGACGATGACTTCCATTTCTGAGCCAATGAGATGTTGGATTTCTTCCGTAGCAGACTTTATCCGAAACATGTTCTCACCTCTGCCCTCCAACGTGTGCTCCCCATCTCTCGTCAAACCTCACTATAAATCCACTTCGGATAGAGTCAAATTAATCTTGACCTATCACCCTCACACTATTGCAGTCAAACAGATCCTTTTCCGCCACCTACCTATCCTTCAAGCAGATTCTGTGACCCAAGAAGTATTTGGTGAAGCACCTTTGGTGGCATATAGATACCAAAAGGATCTTCTTGTTCACAGCCGTCTCCCAAAGGAGAATGCCACTCACTTTGGCACACTACCCAGTGGTCGAACACGATGCATAACGTGCAAGTATGTCATCTCAACCCACAAGCTGTCTTTTCCTGAGGCTACTTACAGCATCACCAGTAGCTTCACGTGTGAGTCTCGCAATGTCATTTATACGATCATATGTAAACGTTCCTGCAAAACCTATATTGGCCAAACAGGCAAACGACTTGGGGACAGATTCAGCCAGCACTTAAATGACATCTCTCAGCAAAAGTCCACACCAGTTGCCATACACTTCAATGGTCCTTACCACCATGGTCCCATCGACATCCAGGTCACGGCGATCAGATCCTGCTCCTCTGACACTGGTAGTCGAGAACAGCTTGAGAACCGTCTTATCCACCGCATGGGGTGTCTATAACCAGCTGGTCTTAACACTCTACACACCTTTGTCTGAAGTCACCCTTTCCTCTCTTTTTCTATTTTTCTATTTTTCTGCCGCCCTCTAATAATATGTATGAATATATAATACACTGTTTTTAATATGTCTTGATTTTTTATTTCATATTTATTTATCTCCAACTCATTCTGTCCTCTTCTATTTTCAGTCCCTACTAATATTACGTTTGGGTAGTTTATTGTTCAGTTTCGTTTTTTAGTTTCTTAGTATGTATTGTGTACATCCGGTGGTGGCAGTCATTTCCTTTTCCGGGCACGCTCGTCCGTTTGCGAGCCGCAAAAGCGTTAGGACTTCGATGCCTTTAGGGAAGTACCTAGGTTTTATTTTTATATTTATTTAGGTTCTTATGTGTCCTATCTAGCCTTCACTTTCTTTCCTTTCCCTGACGAAGGCCTTGTGGCCGTAACGTTGGCTATTTTCTTTGTCTTTTGTCCTCGTAAGACGAATCACCTTTTTTCGAGTTTTTTCACACCCATCCAGTTTTTATAGGCAGTTTGAGCCAACCGAATAGCATTGGTTTTTGAAACGGTACATGTTGAAAGGTTCTTAGCGACGTTTATACTAGTATTCGACACGCCTGCAGAAATTTTGGTCATATCTGAAAAAAGGACATACACACAGCTGACACGTGGTTCATAGGCTATTATAGAGGAATTGCTGCACCAGCTTGACGGATATATGTATACTCCCCTTGTTTGTTGATATGATATAGGTCCACGGACGAGTAGAGATTATTGCCTAGTCCAAATCGCAGAGAACCAAAAGGTGCATAATGCATTTTTCCGTTATAGTATAATGGATGGGAGGATAGTGTGATTCGCTTGCATAGCTAGGCGGAGTTGTCGCACGGAAGGTCCTGTGTTCGAGTCCTGGGTAAGCCACTCACGTCTGTTGTTTTTTTGTTGTTTAGTGTTCTACTTCTTTATTTCTTACGAGTGCCTAAGGACATACCTTTATGTTTGTCTAATATTTATTTACTGTTTACAGGCCTCGGGTTTCCCTTCCTTATGTGTTTATAAATAGTACAATGGAGACTGAAGTAGGCCTAAAAAGAGGCGAAAATACAGCAAGAAGTGTGCAATGTCTGGACATACTTACATATGTGCTTACGTGTGTATTTGACTTTGTGTAGCGTGTGCAATGTGTCGCAAGCAAATATACACACTGATATGTATATTATAGTATTGTGGCAGGTCGTCGAGTGACGAAGGTCGTCGAGTGATGAAGGTCGTCGAGTGACGAAGGTCTTCGAGACATATTTTTGTTTTTATGCCCCTTAGGGTCCTGAATACACAACGGGCTGATCACCCGTTTGGCAGTCACTTCGATTACGGAAACAACAGCAAATGGGTTGATTTGCCGTTGCCCTAAAGACGCCACTAGGCGTAATGGGAAACAATGGCAAAGAAAACCTGTCTGCTGTTGCCCTAAGACGCCACTAGGCGTAATGGCCACTGACTGCTTTGACGGTCGGTGGCAAAGGACGGAAGAAGAAGAAGAAGAAGGGTCCTGAATAGTGATGAGTGAATAAGTGATTGTATTCATGTGATTTTTCAATCTTATTATCCAAAAGAGCTCATCAAAGACCTCCGTTATTGTGCATATTTAATATTCAGGAGTCATAATTATTTCTTACTATTTATTTCCCATATCGCCATTCCACAACACCTTGAAGAGTGTTTAAAGTACTTATTGATTCAAATATTTAATGTGTGAGTTTTGGTTTTGTTTTTATTGTAAATCAATAATGCCTACATCGTTGAGTGCCTACTGTTCCATGATGTTATTGTGGTAGGTCATCGAGTGACGAAAGTTGGTCGAGACATATTTCGAGTCATGGTCAAAGCGAGGTAACTATTGTAAAATGGTAAAGGGAAATGGATAGTAAGAGTTATTTCTATAAAGATTAATGGAAAATCATGAGTTACTTCCTTTAGGGTTAAGTAACGGTCAAAAAGACTTGAGTTCCTTTTACGAGAGTACGGGAAAACTATATTGTTCTCGTAACTTTGGTCACGTGGGATGTTTAGTGATAAAGCAGGGAACACGGGTTTTGAGAGAACACTTGGCACGGATCCATTGAACAGTTAACATCATGAAGTAAGACTTTTAGCGGGCACAAATGAGTTTGTCGCCCAGCGTGTATATTGTGCGGGATCTCTATTGCAGTGCTCCGCAACCTTTTATACTTCACGGCACACTGAAGTGTATTTCAAAATTTCACGGCACACTATGATACTTAAATGGGTAAAAAGGTACATTTAAAGGTTGTCCCACAGCAGAAACTAACACAACGAAGTAAAGTGTTAGAGACTTCACTATACTAGGTCCAGCTGTGTGAGTAGGGGGTGACCAGTTATATAAGTGGATGGATGTGGTAAATATTTAAAAACTTGCTGGAATCATAAGACACCGCTCTCCAATTTTTGTGTGACGGATTTGTAGTTTGTGTTCTTAATTCTGCTTTGTTACCATTGAACTTGCGCTTCTGAGCTCGTTCTCATGTCGCAGCAAACACCAAATTGAAAACTTTGCACGTGTTCTGTACTGTTGATTGATGCAGTAAAAAGTGTTTCTGATTGTTGCAGAGCCCTGTAGTAGCTTTCTATGGAGAGTCCTGGGCAAGTAAGCAGCACATTCTGAACTGTTTCATATGGATGTGTACAGATGCGGCAACGAGGCTCATGGAAGAAGTTTTATTTCTTTGTGCTGTTATAAGTTGGACAATTTTGCTCTGCTTCACACATCGTAGGTTGCTGATGGTGCCATTTTTGTTGGGATGAGTGATTTATTTATACAAGGAACGTTATGTAGACTCTTGCCCCTCGATTCAGCAGTTCTTCTTTGACCGTGTTTTGGAGTATTAATTTAGCTGTCTGAGTACTAGTTGTTGTTTGTTTGAACGATGCTTGCTCATAGTTTTGCTAGTTCGGTCTGGTTTTCCACTGACAGGTATGTCCGCGAGCCTTGCTTGGTATCCACGTGAGAGTGACTCTGTTGTATGTTGTTAACAGGCTATCTATTGTTTCAGCTATCTGTATTATTTATTTATTTTCAGTTTGGAGGTACAAGGTATTCTTCTAAAGCCTGAAGTGTTGATTTTGAATCATTGAAAATTATGATTTCTGAGGCATTAAATACTTCTTATTTAAATTTGCTGAGTATTGCTGCGAAGTGAAGTTTATTGCTATACTTTTTACTTGGCGATTAGGGGTCATACACATATGACATCACGCAATTTTTGCCATTATTTAACACCACTTCACCCAAATCCTTGTAGAAAAATCCAATACCGCTCCTCACTTATATGACATCACAAATCTCTTCACCATTACCTTTCAGCAACCTACGGAGCATAGGCCTTATAGGCCCTCCCGTCTCATGTCATAAGCTCAAGGCCTTTCCATGTCGTCTTCATACCCATCATGTCTGTCTCCAAATGTCTTCTCCATGTGTTCATTCATCTTCCTCTGCCTCTCTTACTCCGGGGATTTCAAAACAAGGACTGCCTTGTAATGCTATCAACAGGTTTGCTCAGCGTGTGTCCTATCCTTCTCCAGCGTCTTCATCTCATCTCTTGTTCCTCTGATACTTGTCTGGTTCGTGTCATCAGTTCCACATCAGTGATCTTGTCTGGTTCGTGTCATCAGTTCCACATCAGTGATCTTGTCTGGTTCGTGACATCAGTTCCACATCAGTGATCTTGTCTGGTTCGTGTCATCAGTTCCACATCAGTGATCTTGTCTGGTTCGTGTCATCAGTTCCACATCAGTGATCTTGTCTGGTTCGTGTCATCAGTTCCACATCAGTGATCTTGTCTGGTTCGTGTCATCAGTTCCACATCAGTGATCTTGTCTGGTTCGTGTCATCAGTTCCACATCAGTGATCTTGTCTGGTTCGTGTCATCAGTTCCACATCAGTGATCTTGTCTGGTCCGTGTCATCAGTTCCACATAAGTGTCTTGTCTGGTCCGTGTCATCAGTTCCACATCAGTGATCTTGTCTGGTTCGTGTCATCAGTTCCACATCAGTGATCTTGTCTGGTTCGTGTCATCAGTTCCACATCAGTGATCTCGTCTGGTTCGTGTCATCCGTTCCACATAAGTGTCTTGTCATATCAATATAATTCTTCTTTTTTACACCCATTTATGAACATAAGAGCTTGGTTTTGGACTTTGCCTGAGCGAATTTGTTCATTGCTTACTGCAGTAGCAGGTTATTATCCATGACTGATCACACATATTTCTAATACAGCTGTCTGAGATTTACTTTTCCTGCTCGCCAGCTGGTGTTTCCAAAATGTTTCACAATGTCCAGGCGCTGACTGGCCTTGTCTTTCATTTTGAGCATGACAATTTTGAGGAGTAGGTATCAGTCCAGCTCCAGTCCTAAGTAGGCTAGATTTTTTTCTCCAAAGTAGATGTGCGTTGAGTTTTAGTTGGTACACTTTCTTACTTTTCTTGATGATCCAAGTGAAAAACAAAATTGCTTACTGTTTTTTTTAATTTTTTTAAAAATTGCGTGTTTATTTTTAGTTTCCAGAGGTTGCAGTACACAACTATTGTAGCTAGGGCTTTATTTAGTTTACTTGGCGTCAATTTGTTGTATTTTTCTGCTGCACAAATGAGCAGGTTATCTGCGTACAGTGATTTTGATACATTCAAGGTGGGGGGGTGGGGGGGGGGGGGGAGAAATCATTTATAAAGAAGAGCAGCAACTTAATGCTGGCTATTGTGGTAATCACCCCTCCAGCATTATTTTGTTATGTGGATGATTTAGTGCCTACTACAGTTGTTTGTAATGTTCTATTATTTAGGACAGTTTTAACCCAGAGGTACATTTTCTTCCGTATATGGTCATTTTTATCATTATGACGTAAGAGCCCGTGTTCATACTGTGTCGTATGCTTGTTGCAGATCGATGATATAGATGTGGTGTCTTTACCCTCTTGGAATGCATCTAAGGTTTTGTGTGTGTAGGTGTGCGAAAATGAAATAATTTTTCGTCTATTCTGCAAATTTTTTTAAAGCCCGTCTGACTATCATCGATGACTTGTTTGCTTTCCAGTCACCAACAGAGTCTGTGATTCACCATTATCTTAGTGGGTTTTCCAGTAGCTGAGATTAGTGAGACTGGTCCGTGGATCCTGGGTTCTTCAGCTGGTTTATTTTTCTTTAGAACTGGCTTGATGTTTGCGGCCAGCTCTGCTTTTGGAAATGTGGATCATCACCTCCATGGATTGATGTGTGATGATAAATCAACTTATTACTTGTAAAATTTTATATGTGAAATTATTTCGTAATATTTTACCATAACAAGTATATCATTATATGGTGTATTGTGCCAGGTGTCACGGCACACCAGGCAGGCACTCACGGCACACCGGTTGCGGATCACTGCTCTAGTGAATAGATTAACACCTTCAGTAGCCAGATTTTAGAGTCAAGTAATGTTTCGACAAGAGACCAGAATTTTCTGAAGAAAGTTAGGCAATGACAATTCGTGGACATTGCAAGATGTTAGGGTACGCAGATTTCGCTAGTTAAGTGAAATGAGATTTCCAGTCACGTGTGACGACAATCTGATAGCGTTTCCAAAGTGAACATTTTTTTTTTGACGAGTACGTAACAGAAAAGTAGCAAAGACTTGGCAAAATATCCATACCCTAGCGGTCAAGCTAGTGTTATTGTTGTGACGAGAGGTTAGTTTAAGGGGTTAGAATATAGCAGACAACAAGATGTATCAGGTGATACCAGGATACCCTTGCCAGAGATAGAAGAGTTCTGGTTTTATAAGCAATACCCTATTCTCAGAAATGAGTAATGGTGTATAGTTGTTACAGGTATAGTTAGACTACAAGGTTAACTGGCCCAGATGGTATAGTGTAGTGCCAGTCACTTAATCGCCTCCTCTCTACCACTATCCTATAATATTATATTATATTATCTAAGGAATAATAAAGGAAAGTTACTTCAAAACAGAACGGAAATGAGTTACTCAAAGCTAAAGTATAAATATACAATTTATTGTACGTATATTGAATCTTTTGTTTGATTATGAAATGGTGTGATGATGATGAATCATGAAGGATGACTTTTCTTAATATATACAGAAAATTTCAATTAAAGTTTCAAAAACTTAAAGTTCATATCACTTTTCTGTGAAAGTTTCTTCTACACACAGTTAATTGTAAGTTAATCACATTTGCTTGTACTGTTCTATTATTTAGTCTTACTTACTTAGTCGTTCCCCTTCTACCGTGAGGTGTAGAGGTTTGGAAGAGAGAGCGCCAGACCATTCTATCAGCTGTCTTCTTCCTGGCCTGGTTCCATTCTAGTCCTCGGTCCTTCAAAGATTGTCTAATGTTGTCCTCCCAGCGGACTCTGGGTCGTCCTGGAGGTCTGGATCCCTGGCTCTTTGTTTCCCATGCTTGTCTTGGTAGCCGATCTTCTCCCATTCTGCAGACATGGCCAAACCATCTTAGTTGGGACTGTTCTATTTGGGTCTGCAGCGGATGGGATTTTAGGCCTTGACGGATCGTCTGGTTGCGGACCATGTCTCTTCTTGTTACTTCAACCACTTTCCTCAGATACCTCATTTCTGAGGTTTGGATCTGGCTTTTGTGGGTTGTAGTCATTGCCCACGACTCGCATCCATATGTCAAGACTGGGACATAGGTATACAGCCATCTTCGTTTTCTTACCAACCTCTTTCTTGCTGAGGAATCCACGATTTATGGCCTGAAAAAGTCTCCCAGCCGCTGCTTTTCGAGTGGCCAACTCTTCTTTGATGCCTCCCTTTCGGTCTATAATAGCTCCGAGATATTTAAAGTGGTCGACCTGCTCCAGGACCTGTTCTCCCAACTTAATCTGATGTTTTCATTCTTCTCGTGATATCACCATGGATTTTGTTTTAGAGCTGCTTATGACCATCCCTCTCTTCTCCAGCTCTTCCTTCCAGACTTGCAGGTTGGATTGGAGATGATTATTTAGTCACTGTTAACAATTTTTGAGCTATAAAGTCTGTCGTATTCAATAAAGAGTTATCCAATTATCTTGTCATCAAGAGTCATTACTTTTAAGTGTGGTAACCACTATATTTTGTATCAGCCTAGTAAGTAGGCACTTAACATACAGATCATAACGACTGTCCACAGCAACATCCAGGTTTAGGTGAATCCCATGACAACAGGGTCTCTACTATACCAGAGATAATGTCATCGCTGTGTGCATGAACTATTCTTAGCATAGGTGGCTCTTTTATTTACTGTCTGGCTGGCAGGGCTGTATAATTTGAGATTATAGGACCTGTAAGACAATAATGTCCCATACTCATATGTGGCCATATCTTTCCTTACTACAGATGAAAGGAAAGTAAGACTTCAGAATAGAAATTGGTAACAGGAAAGACATATCTAGTCAGAATATTTAACAAGTAACCATATTTAAAACAAATACTTGATCAACATTCTTTAAACACAATTACATCTCTGTCCATGATGGACTTCACTGAGATAACATAGGCCTTGGTATAACAGTTAACCATGTACTCTATTTACACAGTGAATCATTCCCCCTTATTCTTTCACTGTTCCTTCAAGTCCTGTTCCACCTAGTAATCAGAAAAATCTTACTTAGACTTCTGAAAAACTGTTCGTCCTTTCCAACAAATCTTTCTGAACTAATTCAAAAACAGAAATACCCATTCTACAATGGTGGTCTCCCTCCAAAGCTGTTCCATTTGAAACGAAACCTATAATCCACTTTCACATGTGCAAATGTAATATTATAAACATTATACTACTTAATTTCTCTTACCCTCAATCCCAATGACACAGAGCATCTAAAGGTAATGACAGGCAGCACACACTGATGGATGGCAAAGGGCTGAGTGGTGATACAACTGTTGTTCTGTGTTTTTCATTTAAATTATGGCGCCTAGTGATATTTTCTAAGATTTCACTCCCCTTTTATTCATCCAACTCGGACGTAGAGAAGGCAAGAGATCCCAATGGTTGTTATTTGTCCTTCTCAGTCTCTCAATTTTTCTAAGAAATTGTAGCTTTAGGCCAAAGGGTGCATTGGCCAAATCTTCTATAATTTCTGGCATCGTTAATTTCCAACAGATTTCCTTCATCTCGATCTTGTTTTAATCCGACAGTTTGTCTCTACCATTCTATTGAACTCCCTTTTTCTTACATCCACTGTTTCTTTTACATTGGCTGTCGAAACAGGGTAAAATCTTCTACGATCCTTGTGATTAAAAATTATTATCTCCTGTTCTACAGCACTTACATCCTAATTATCAGTATATAAATACAGATGATAATTTGAAATATCATTCCTTTCCAGCCGAAAATGATGAAATCCTTTAGATGTTGCACACTGTCCGCAACAAAGACCTCTTCTTTGTACGAATTCCATGTTGTTCACATTCGAGCTCTCGGGTCGTGCTTACAGCTTCGTTCTGCAGCGATTGGTTGAATTCTAGACAATACATTCCTGGATCATTTAGACGGTGAACGGTAACTTTTGAATGCCTTCGATATTGGTATCAGTCACTTTGTGACAAGTGTTGAATAGAATCGACATCATTACACTCCAGGAAAACCCATAGGTACTCAGTCTGTATCAGTATATGTCGAAGAGTGTAAATGTTAACTGTTCCTGTAGCCCGCTGGTTATGTACACGACGGATGCATCCTCTCTTACGTCCACTCAATCTGATTATGCTTGAAATCATAATTTACTGTACTTTAAAACAAAAAATTAAATTAAATTAAAAAAAAATATTTGTTTAATGAACAATACTTAAATTTGATTATGACTGCAAACTGTAAACGTGTGGTGGGTTTTGATGTTAAGATGAATGGTGTGCATATAATTGTACTTGAGTGAGATCAACTGTGAAGGTCTCTGAGGTAAACAATGGACAACTGTGTTACAGAGTACCTTTCTTGTTACCACCATACGATCTCACTCTAAGTTATATTCTTTTCTTGACTAGCGTGAATGAAAGCTACATAAAGTGTCTACGGTATTGTAAGAGTGTTGTTAAAGAATCTCAATACAAAAACATATACAAACATATACTAATTACTATGATAAACTCAACTAACTCCAGCTGTTAAATTTTATATTTAAAATTTCTTTTGTTAAACTTTATTGGTCCTGAGCCTAAAGTTGTTTTGGTCAGGACTACAGTTCAATGAGAATCAATTTAGATGGATAGATATATTTACAAATATATATAAAGATATTTACATACAACAGACAATATGTCCATAGTACATTGTTACAAATTTTCAAGTTGATGTTAATTACTCTATTTAACTACTGGTACTAGAAGGCAGGTTGGGGATTATCATCATCCCAATGTTCTTTTGTTTCACTAGGATTGTTTATGTTAGTCTTTTGGAGAAACGTTTTTGTCTATACAGGGGATTTTTCTTTAGTCGTGATAAGTTGTCCCAGGCCAGATATTGCACTTATCTGGATCCTGGAATCACAGCAGTTGTAGTTGGTTTGGCCAAACACTTCAGTCTCCTCTGGTCTTGAACTTCTTTAATACAAGCAGGTACCAGAGACTCTTAGAAATCGTGCTGAATTTCTCTATCATCGAGTACAAGCACCAGACAAGTGCCAGCAGGAACCCCTGTCGATGCAAGTTATGGTTCTGTCTTAATATCAAACTAATTCCTCCTAATTTACCTGTAAACATACATTCAAAACAAAAGAACATGGTCAGCTCTCTCTGACAACTCTGCTTCTCCACTTTAGTTTGATGGAACAAATTTGTACCAGTTTTCTTTTCTCTTCCCTAATGGATGCTACGCATCTGTCATTCCTGCGGTAATCTTTTCCATGCAATAAGATAGGTGTAATGTTCCTGTATGACCATCATATATATAGTCCTGTAGTTTTAAACTTCTTAGATAGTCCCTTATATGATGGATCAACATCTAGGCCATGCCTAAGTCTGCCATGGAACCATTTAATTACAATCTTTTACATTGCCTTTTCTTTTTTCACACAACCCTTTTTAATTAAAAAGTCAATAAAATCAATCTTACCACATATCAAGGAAATATAAACAAGTAACGATGAATTAGGCAATAGAATCTGGCACACTTTCATCACTGCCTCTGTTCAGACTGCTTTCTGTTGATAGTTATTTTAAAACAAAGCACAAGTGCTCATCGCTGCCTGCTCCTCTGAATATTTTGAAAAAATGGCAGCGAGCAGCCTACTATTTCGTTAAAGTAAAAGGCTTTGGCCAATGAGACCAAGCATCTCTTTTTTTGAATGAAACTTTATTTTTTTTTAAAATATCTCAAACCACTATGTGTTACTATTACCAACTAGATTTGTATATTTAGGTTAGCCAATAATATTTCGGCTTCCTTCAAAATTCATCCAATCCGCTTCATCGTACTATCTTAGCCTTTCTTTCACCTAATTTTTTTCCAAAAAACATATGCTATCCAATCTAAGCAGACATGACTTGACCTGACAGTATCTCCGATTCTCTATGTATTATTACCAATATTTGATTATTTAATGGACTATTTAGATAACTAACAACATATTCTTGGTCAGCAAGTCTTCAGGTACACGAATATATGATTTTTATGGGGCTAAGTGGCTTGGTTCAAAATTCTATCTTTTTTCTATGTTAGTTGTTTATTTTTAAACTACCTCCTGTTCAATTCTTTTTCCATGTACTTTCAAGCTAAATACGAGAGTCTCTCGTAATACACGAGAATTACGTCATTCGCAACAAGAGCTAAGCGTGTTTTCATGACCGTAGTGTCCATATTTTCTAACGTTTACATCGTAATTTGAAAACCGCCTAAGGGCAAGGCTAGCAAGTTGGTTTTATTTTTAGAAACAATGTGAGACGTGATTTGCGTTGGTTATCTATCCGTCCCCCTCCCTTCTACAATGTATTCTAGGCAAATACTTCATTTGAACTTGGAAAAGTGGTACGTTTGTCTCAAGGACGAATCTGAAAAATAGGGTACCCTTTTTGGTTCGGCCAAAGCGTTATCAAATAATACGCTGAAGGCGTAGGCGACGACTACAATTCTCGCCGAAAATTTGTAGTACTATCCTATCTTTGACTTTATACACTAGACTGTTATATTCTAATTTAGATATTGTATTTAGAAGTTCACCACAAAACGCACGCTGTTATATTACCTTTATAATGTTGCATGCCTTCACATTAAATGCTTTAAGTAACATGTTTGAATGAACGGATATAATATACAAGATAAATGAGAGTGGAAGGGCAGAATGTTAGTGTTGCGTGATAAATTCTCGCAACATCGTTTTATTTCAATATCTGTTTTATAACGCAAGGGCAACAACTGCTTGAAATCTATAGTCACTTTTCTCGGTAAGCATTTGTCTTCTCGCGTTAGTATCGAATGCAGTTAACTTTTGAGCTGTGGTCATTTTTGCGCTGGACTGCGCATGACTTGTCTTGTTGTTTGGTCGATCGGTTTCCGCCCACCACTAGTGGGAGTGAGCGATTTGGAATGGCGAAAGAGATGCCTCGTTGAAGAGGGGATCTCCGCTTTTTTTGTTCTGTCAGGGATGTGTAGTCCTCTTATGGATATTTCGTTTAGTCGAGATAATACCTCTAGTGTTTTCCCACATCTCGGGAGGCGTGATATTTCTGTGTATTTCATGAAAGCAAGGTAAATTGACTTTTTCATTAACTCTATCGATTTTGGGTCGTGAGCGATTTCGATTCATAGCCTGTCTCCGAAAGTCGTCGTCACGAGATGTTCTTTCCCAGCTCACATGTCGCTGCATTGTACTGCATCGGTTGATGCAGGTTCCAAGGACCATTACTTGCTACTTTGTTAAATGAACTAGGTTTAGAAAACCTTTATTATCTAGAGGATATTCTTGAGGACATTATTTATACTTCGGCAGACGTGTCTGTCTTGCTGAAGTCAAACTAAGGAGAGTGAACTGATCTCATACATCTGGCTATCTCCTGGCTGTTATAGAAAAGGATGGAGTTGTTCATCTGACTACATTTACAGCACTTTGAAATATAACATGCATCTGACTCATCATTGTAATGCTGTCTACCGTTTATTGCTGTATTGAATGTTGCTGTGATAATGACTGTTTGATGTGCCTACACATTTGCGTAACCATTTTGTCACTGTGGCGTCCACAATAAATAATGAAGAAAAAAACGTCAACGGCTGTTTCAAGACTCATTGACTTTATACGTCGTGAGTTTACTGACGTCCTATGTGGATTGCCCTGTTATTGTTGCATGAACATTGTTTTGACTGAACACATCTACACACTACACAAAACCAGACATGCGGATGCCATCCATCATCATATGGCATCACGCATCATTGGTGGCCATAAGCTGGTTTGATTCTGGTACTAGCAAACACGGGGTCCCTTACCCACTTCATTTTCAACAAGAATTCATCAGCATCCTTCAAGAAATTAACATTCTTCAATACAGTCAACATCTTCAAAATTTTCAAAGTACTCGGCGTTGCCCGGTAAAAGTCAAAATTTCAACTTTTTGACGGAAACAAGAATTTGACAGTACCCGGCGTTGTTACATGTTGCCGGATAACTCGGACTGCTGTTATCTTTTACGCAAGTCAAGCAAGTTGCTGCTGTCAAGGTTCCAGTGCTGTCGTTTTTTGAGAAGGTCAAGTGCCGGTTGAAACGGGTTGTTTTCTGAAGAAGGCCAAGTACCGATTTCCATCAACTTACTTTTGGATTAGAAGGTCAAGTGCCGAAACAACTCAACACACAGTATTTCAGAAGCTCTTGTACCATCGTGTTAGCAGTGGAAGCAGTTCAGATGTGCCATCATCGTTGGAGCTTCGCTCTTTAGGACGTTGATTGACATCCGTTTTTCTGCTGTTCTACGATTGGAAGCCTTTAAGTTAAGTGGCCTGTTTGTATGTAAACTGTGCCCTTATACTTCTGCTGAGTCTTCTGTGTATCATCTCATTCTATATGTTATATGTCTATATGTTATTTTTATATTTATATGTTTATATTTCAGCGGGTTCTCGGTTGGGTGGTGTCTCCGTTAGATTATGCCACGTCATAGAGGTCGTCTATTGTGAGCGTTTTCTGTAGGGTTTGCAAATTTCCGATACTGGAATTTGCTAAGCGACTTCTGTTGCTATTTATGTTAGCTGTGATGACATGTTTTAATATTGTTTTCGTTATTATTTCACATTCTTTAGTTTTGTTGTGATTTGTTTGTATTTGTTAGCCTACTCTTGTCTATAATTTAGTTTCATACAACATTTTTGTTTATACACTGTGGTGTCATGTATTTTGTTTAATTCTATCGCAGATATCGTCACATTTTTTGTGATATTTCATTAATTTCTGCTTTATTTTTAGTTGATTTCTGCGAAAGTTTTTGTATTGTTGCTGATCTTTGTTATTGTTTACATTGTTATTGTTTACATTGTTTGTATTGTTTACATTTTCAATGTTTACATTCTGCATGTGTTTACATAGTCATTGTTTACAGTTATAGTAATTAGTTAATGGGCTATGCTAATGCACTGTTACTACTATACTGATGATAAATGAATGATGAATAGTGTCGTGCACTATTGAATGAGAAGTGCACTTATGATCAAGATTTGAGTGCTGATATTTCATATACAAGTTCTTTGATTGGAGACTTGTTTCCCACAGAGACTGGGATAATATAATGTGATGTGAATATACAAGTGCTTAATTAAGACTTGTTACACTTAGGTTTGAAATAAATTATTTAATTATTTCAGGTTTTGGACTCATATGTTAGACAACATGTCTACATTTGAGCACTTTATTGAGCAGGGTAAATTGCTTGGGAAGACTGGTGATAAGTTAGAAGAATTTGCAACTGCTCGATATGATAAAGCAATGGAAGCTGAACAAAAGAAACTGCATATGGAAGCTGAACAAAAGAAACTGCAGATGCAGGTGGATGAAAAGAGATTCCAAATGGAAATGGAAAAACAAAAAAGGGAATCAGAAGCTGAGGAAAGAAAGCTACAGCTAGAGGCTGAGAATAAAGACTTGAAAAAGAAGCTGAGAATAAAAGACTTGAAAAAGAAGCTGAAAATAAAAGACTTGAAAAAGAAGCTGAAAATAAAAAACTTGAAAAAGAAGCTGAAAATGAAAGACTTCAAATGCAGGCTCAAGCTGAAGAAAGGAAGTTACAAAGAGAGTCTGATGAGAGGAAAGCAAAAATGGAACATGAAGAAAAACTCTTAG
This sequence comes from Oreohelix idahoensis, assembly GCA_024509875.1. NCBI lineage: Eukaryota > Metazoa > Mollusca > Gastropoda > Stylommatophora > Oreohelicidae > Oreohelix > Oreohelix idahoensis. The sequence continues at coordinate 182,394 of JAMPIV010001221.1, read as the reverse complement.
CTTTAGAGTTGGAGAAATTGAAATTGACGAGCATGAGTAATGGTAATGATTCAAACAAGGGTTCATCTTCTGGGAAGGCTAATAATGATACTTTTAAGATTAAGTTACCAACATTTAGTCCTTCCAGTGATGACATAATGTTCTATCTGGACAGATTTGAACAAGCATGTACAGCTCATAACATAGACAAAGCAAAATATGTTTATCAGTTATCAGAGATACTGACAGGTAAAGCTCTAAGTATATTAAATATGGTGGATGAACCTGACAAGAGCAATTATGAGGTTGTCAGGGCCGCTTTGTTAAAGAAATATCAGCTTAACGAAGACGGCTATCGTCTACAATTTAAAAACATGTTACCTGAAAATGGAGTTGAATTCTCCGAGTTTATTGCAAGAATACGCATTACTTTCTCACGATTGGTTGAACTATCTAAGACGGAAAAAACTTATGAAGGACTTATGGACTTAATACTTAGAGACAAAGTCATGTCGTCTGTCAATGAGTCTTTCCTTGCTTTCCTTCATGAACGTAAACCTAAAACAATAAAAGAAATGGAAGATTTCTGTTGCCAATACGTAACTGCGCACCCACACATAACCATGGGTAACTCTAAGGTGAAAGAAGGTTTACCAGTTGCTTCGGCAGCTCCGTATGGCCAAAACTTTGCTCGTAGATTCCAACAAAATTTTGATAGAAAGAGTAGCGGTAATTTCTGTCAAAATCATGGAAACCAATTTCATGGTGATTCTTCTTCGAAGAATTGGAGACAACCTGATAGTGGTCGTTACTATCACCCTAATAATTATAAGCATTTCAAAAGAGGATATGGTAATAGAGGTTATTCCTGCCGAAGACCTCAGAACCAAACAAATAGATGTTCGCATCAATGTGAACATGATAGTAATCGTGGAAACTGGAATTCGAACCAGTATAACAATTACAATAGAGACAATAATAATTGCAGAGATAATAATAACTCTGATAACTTCAGAGGTAATAATAGTCGGGGTAGATCTCAACACAAAAAAAAGAGATATCAGCAGGCTAATGCTGTACAACAGGAAACTGACGGAGCCTGTAATCATGTTGTTGATAGTAAAAACTTTGACGCTGTCACTAGTTCTGCTTTTGACTTTGAGAGAGCAAACAAATGCCCCCAATGCAGTACTTTATTCGAACCGGGTACCATAACTACTTTGAGTTGTGGTCACCCACTTCCCGCTCTTCCTGCTGCTGTTGCGCATGACGGGAGGGGTTCTTTAATTCTACATAAGGGTCTTGTTAATGATACTCCGGTCTCACTACTTTTCGATTCCGGATGCACCACTATTGGTGTTAGACAATCGCTTGTAGATCCATCTTGTGCTACAGGAAGGGTTATTAAATGTGTCACATTTGGCGGCACTCTAGAAAAATATCCTACTGCTGTAATTCGCATTGCCACTCCTTTCTTTACTGGAGATGTGCATGCTTGTCTCTTACCTAATCCTATTGCGGACCTTATTATTGGTCGTATTCACGGAGTTAGGGAGTGTACCCCACAGCAGATTGCTGCTTGGAAAGATAATAACATGCAAGCTACAAATGCAGTAGTTACAAGAGCACAAGCTCTACAAACACCCGAAACTTCACTGAATAGTGATAATGAAGTTGATAGCCAAGATAGTCACTTAGTAATTACTCGTGACTCTTTCATAAAATTGCAAGAAGAAGATCCTTCTTTAAAAAAATTCTTCGTTCTTGCGAAGAAAGGTGATCCGAATCAGGATACAAATAGAAAATCTTGGATTGCAATGAGAAACGGCGTACTTGTACGTATGGTACAAGATTCGACTACGTCGGCACATTCGCAAATTCTTGTTCCCAAGAGCATGAGAGTCCAAATATTACAACATGCTCATGACTCGCAATGTGCTGGACATATGGGTTTTGCCCGTACGAAGTCGAGAGTCCTTGCGGCTTTCTTTTGGCCTTTTGTCAATAAGGACATTCGTATTTACTGCCGATCATGCAAGGTATGTCAGGAGGTCAAATCTAGAGGACCACGACATGCTGCGCCTATCCAGGCTGCTGACATTCCTATTCGGCCGTTTCAGAAAATGGCCATAGATATTATTGGCCCTTTTAAGGTCAAGTCGGCCAGAGGACATCAGTTTATCCTTACATGTGTCGATATGTGCACACGTTGGCCAGAGGCTATTCCTCTTAAGAGCATATCTACTACAGATATCGCAGATGCTCTTTGGTTGATATTTTCTCGCTTGGGGTTCCCCAGAGAAATATTGTCAGACCATGGCACTCAACTCATATCTGACACTATGTCACAGGTAATGTCTACCTTACATATTGAACGATCTCTCAGTAGTATCTACCATCCTATGTCTAATGGGTTAGTTGAGCGTCTGAATAGAACGCTCAAGACTTTGCTTGGTAAGATAACTGAAGATCATCCTCAAGATTGGGACAGGGTTTTACCCGCGGCTCTCTTTGCCTATAGAGAAGTCCCTAATGAACACACAGGATTTTCTCCCTTCGAACATGTCTTTGGCGCGCGTCCACGCGGCCCTATGTCTTTATTACACGATCTCATCACTGCCGATGATATTAGCGATGAAACTCAATCCTCATATGAGTATGTCATTGCTCTTAGACAAAAGATCATTGAGGCATGTAAGCTAGCAACTGCTTCATCAGAAATTGCTAAAGAGAAGGCAAGGCAGTTTGCTAACAAGAATAGATGTCTACGACAACTTTGTCCAGGTGACAAAGCATTCGTCCTACTCCCCAGTAGGGAAAATAGACTTCTTATTGCATGGAAAGGTCCGTATGCAATAGTCTCTCGGATTTCCGATGTTGACTATGTGGTCGATATTGATGGAAAGCATAAAACTTTCCACATAAACATGCTTTCGGAATTTCACGAACGTCCGGACTATTTGCTGCCTATTTTCCAGGCAACGGATGATGCTCCTGCACCTCACGGTCATTATTCATCCCTGTCTGTCATTCAGGATGAGGAAGCTACCTTCTCTGACGTCAACCTTCCCCTTCCAGTGGTTCCATTACATTCCACGGAATCTTGGAAAAACGTTTCTGTTTCTCCTAATCTTTCTGGTGACGAACATCGACAAGTCTCGTCGATGTTACAAACATTTCAGGATGTTCTCACTGACATTCCTGGACACACAGATGTCATAGAACATGACATAATTCTTACCGACAATAATCCAATTAGGGTTAGGCCGTATCCTATTCCTATACACTTTCAGTCGCAAGTGGAAAAGGAATTGGATGAAATGATTCAATTAAATATAATTGAACCATCGACTTCACCATATTCTTCTTCCATGGTTATTGTCCGGAAGAAGGATAAGAACATACGAATTTGCGTTGATTATCGCAAATTGAATCAGGTCACAAAGTTCGACGCTGAACCGATGCCTTTGTTAGAAGATCTACTGATTAGACTTTCTAATTCTAGATTCTTCACTAAACTTGACTTGTCTAAAGGTTATTGGCAAGTGCCTTTAGCAGAGCATGCCAAACCTCTTACTGCTTTTTCTACACCTAGGGGTCTATTTCAATGGAATGTTATGCCTTTTGGTCTCATGAACGCCCCTGCCACTTTCGTTCGCATGATGCGTCGAATTCTGTCACATCGTTCGGATGTCATCGCATACTTAGATGACATCTGTCTCTTCAGTGATACCTGGGAAGATCACTATTTAGGGTTATATGACTTACTGTCCACTCTACGTGAGAATAATTTGACAGCAAAACCTTCTAAAGCTTTTGTTGGTTTTGGTGAAATCTCTTTCCTGGGTCATCGTGTTGGTCATGGTCTCTTGAAGACAGAAGACCACAATACTTCCAAAATACTGAACATCTCTGTTCCTAAAACGAAGAAACAAGTTAGGAGTCTCTTAGGTTTAATTCAATTTTATGGGAGATTTATTCCAAATTTATCTTCGATCATGGCACCTCTCTCAACATTGTTGAAGAAAGGTTCGCCTAATCTGGTCCGTTGGTCTGAAGAATGCCAATCTTCACTAGACCAAATCAAGAATATATTTTTTCTTCTCCTCCCATCTTAAGATTACCTACTCTTGATAGGACTTTTGTTCTTCGGAGTGATGCTTCATCCACTGGGATTGGAGCAGCACTGATGCAAGAATATGCAAATACTCTGCATCCTGTTATGTACATTTCTAGAAAACTAAATGCGGCAGAGAGGAACTACTCGGTTTTAGACCGTGAGTTGTTAGCGATGGTTTGGTCAATTCTAAAGCTACAAAGATTCCTCCTGGGCGCACATTTCATTCTAGAGACTGATCAGAAAGCTCTTACAGCTATTCAGACTAAGAATTTGAGAGTTCGAGATCCACTCGATATGCTATAGCTCTTCAACCTTTTCACTTCACGGTACGAGCTATCCGTGGTGCGGATAATGTGATGGCTGACATTTTGTCTAGATGCCCACATGACTCCAACTAATACTTCTGTCCTATATTTCTATATATTACAGAGTCATAACACACCTATATTTCTACAATAGATTAGCACATCTGTACTTACTTTATATGTACACTATCGTGCTTTGTTGTCATCTTCTTCTGTTCGTTTTTTAAAATGATAGAGGAGGACTGAGTAGTTAATATAAGGGCCGTTAGTTTACTAAACAGCCACAATTATTAATAATGTATTGTACCTTATGAAGCATATTAGTTATTAATTAGCATTATATTGCTTGTACTTTCTCAGAATGTCATTGTTGAGCTGAGGACTTACCTTACGAGTTCTAGATTGTGTACTTACCCTCGGAATACCAGAGCATATGTCCTGGATCGTCATGTAGTTTAACTTTACTATGTACTTATGTCATTACATGTCAAAGAATGTACTATTTAAATGTTCCTATCAGATTTGTACATCCATTTTTAAAGACAATATTAGAGTATGCTGTTTAATGATGATTATGGTAACTTGCATACGTATATTGTGTTTACATGCTAACGTGATGTGTGTTGGTGACACCTCCCCGATGTGAATATTTTTTGAGACATATTTATTTTTCTGTTGAGGTATATCCTCACCAGACACTCTATAATTAGCCTATTGTTTGGCAATTTAGTTAATTATCAGCGCATAATTCGTGCGTTTTGAGCCGCTTATCGCTTGCTCTTTGATATTGAAAAAAAATATGTTCCACATTTTTTTTTTATCGGGAGGAGGTGGTGATATGTTGCGTGATAAATTCTCGCAACATCGTTTTATTTCAATATCTGTTTTATAACGCAAGGGCAACAACTGCTTGAAATCTATAGTCACTTTTCTCGGTAAGCATTTGTCTTCTCGCGTTAGTATCGAATGCAGTTAACTTTTGAGCTGTGGTCATTTTTGCGCTGGACTGCGCATGACTTGTCTTGTTGTTGTTTGGTCGATCGGTTTCCGCCCACCACTAGTGGGAGTGAGCGATTTGGAATGGCGAAAGAGATGCCTCGTTGAAGAGGGGATCTCCGCTTTTTTTTGTTCTGTCAGGGATGTGTAGTCCTCTTATGGATATTTCGTTTAGTCGAGATAATACCTCTAGTGTTTTCCCACATGTCGGGAGGCGTGATATTTCTGTGTATTTCATGAAAGCAAGGTAAATTGACTTTTTCATTAACTCTATCGATTTTGGGTCGTGAGCGATTTCGATTCATAGCCTGTCTCCGAAAGTCGTCGTCACGAGATGTTCTTTCCCAGCTCACATGTCGCTGCATTGTACTGCATCGGTTGATGCAGGTTCCAAGGACCATTACTTGCTACTTTGTTAAATGAACTAGGTTTAGAAAACCTTTATTATCTAGAGGATATTCTTGAGGACATTATTTATACTTCGGCAGACGTGTCTGTCTTGCTGAAGTCAAACTAAGGAGAGTGAACTGATCTCATACATCTGGCTATCTCCTGGCTGTTATAGAAAAGGATGGAGTTGTTCATCTGACTACATTTACAGCACTTTGAAATATAACATGCATCTGACTCATCATTGTAATGCTGTCTACCGTTTATTGCTGTATTGAATGTTGCTGTGATAATGACTGTTTGATGTGCCTACACATTTGCGTAACCATTTTGTCACTGTGGCGTCCACAATAAATAATGAAGAAAAACGTCAACGGCTGTTTCAAGACTCATTGACTTTATACGTCGTGAGTTTACTGACGTCCTATGTGGATTGCCCTGTTATTGTTGCATGAACATTGTTTTGACTGAACACATCTACACACTACACAAAACCAGACATGCGGATGCCATCCATCATCATATGGCATCACGCATCAGTTAGAAGGGCCTGCGCGCCCAATTCTTAACCCTTCGAAAATAAAGTTTGTTCGTTCGTTCGTTCGTTCTCTGCTAGCCTTACGTTTGATGCCAAATTCCAACAGTCTTAACCTTGATTATTTATCTATTGCAGTGTCATTCTCTAACATTGTAGCAAAGTTTGGTACCACTTGCTTTGTTTGTGAAAAAATGTCTAACGCGACACACAGCGATATGGGAGAAGGGGACAACTCGGTGGTTCTTGCATTTATGTTAGTTTCTTCTTTAGTGTATAATTGCTTACAGTACTCAAAAAATGCGTGATATCGCATTGTCTGTTTGTTGTTGTCCATTCATATCTACAATTTTGTGTATTTGTCTACTGCGCTGTACATTCTGCTCTATCCCTAGATATTGTCTGCTGGGTATCTCTTGTATCATAGTGTTTAATTTTGTCCTAAGTAATGCCCCTTGGTAAGTGTACTGTTTGTATTGCTCTAACTGTTGTTGTAAAATATGGATGTGCGGGTTTGTGTTATCTAACTGTTTAGTTAAACTAAGTGCTTCTTCTAACATGTTCTCTTCTTTTTTTTTCAGTTTCTTGTGTATAATTGTAGCTAGAATGTGTGTCCTATCTCTTATCTTATTTTTTATTACCCCTTCTGGGGCTCAAAAGTGAGATCTATTGATTTTATTGAGTAAAATGTATAAATTATGTGTGATCCCGGCCCTGGCTAAAACAAGAGAAGCGATCGTGCTTTTTAAAACGTCCCACTATTTTGCAACTGTATTTTTAAAAAAAATTTAATGAAGAAAAATGTCCCGTTCAACCTCTGATGGGTTATAATTAGGATATAAAGTGTTTTCAATTCCAAATAACATGAACAACTGCTGATATCAGAGTTTCTTCTTGATTATTATTATTTCTTTTAAACATATAAGCACAATTTTGATTGTCATGTTTGTTTTTTGTGTGTGTGCTTACTTTTCTTTTTTTTCAAACTTTTATTTTAATTTCTTTCACATTAACAAAGAAAAAGATGAGATTTACATGGAATTCAAGGAGAGTACGTTATGTAATACAAATGAACACTCGCGCGTAATCATGTGCTTACTTAAACAAGTTGAAATAAAAATAATTAAATAAATAAAAAGTTAAAGTGCTAAGATTTTATTTTTTTTAAACACGTGATGCAGCTTTTATTCGTGTGTATTGCTATATCAATTCTGGCGGCATTTATTTTATTTTAATTTTTTTGTCGCCAAATCAAACGTTAATTTTATTTTATTTTATTTTTTAAAATACAGTTCGAAAGGCGTGCACTTATTAACAACAAAAATATAGATATATACGCATTTACACGCATGTACCCATTCAAACACGTACATGCGCATACGCACATACATGAAAAATGCTCACTGTTGCGTTGTCATTATATTATTTTATCTGTAACTTCTTGACTACACGTCTGGTTACATTGACCAAGTTAGTATAGCGTCATACAGCTGAAGAACGTACACAGCAATACACCCGAAATATCCATGTCACCTCCAAGGCCGAGTGGACAGTTAAACAATGTTTATTACAATGAACACAGCTCCATAAGTATCAACTTGAAAGCCATTCTAGCGTATGGCATAATATATATATATATATATATATATATATATATATATATATATATATATATATATATATATATATATATATATATATATATATATATATATATATATATATATATATAGTTCTGTAGCGTAAGTAGCTAGTACACTGTCCCCGACCGTTTTCCACATGTTTATTTAATCAGTTCAAAGAAATACATACTTCCTTTCACCTGCATATCTCTAGTACCCCTCACACCAGATCTTGCAGTACGGAAGTCGGTATCATGTAGGGTCAGTCACAAAATCACATATAAATTTCAGGAGCTCAGACACATACGTCCATTCGCCATGAAGCACACCATCGCTCTCTTCCCGCATTTCTCTCTCCCCCCATCCCCCCCCACGTCTCACCTGTCTCACGAGACCCAGCCAAGCATATCGGCTTAATGTAGCTCACCCGTCTCTTCCAGTGACCCGTGTAAAATAAACAAATACAGATCCCCGCTTAGCTAGAGCTATATAATTCACACCTGTTATGAATTATAATCATAACACTCACCTATACATATTCACATGCTCATACAATCATTCGCACATATATCCTCATGCACATAAGTATACCTACCTCCACACGCATACTACTATATATATATATATATATATATATATATATATATATATATATATATATATATATATATATATATATATATATATATATATAATAGCCCCTTCTGTCATAACTGACTATGGGAATGCGCCCCTGAGGTGGCAGCCCTCAGCTGCTTATTTTCCTGGTGCTCCTTTCGACGTTTTCTCCTCACCTCTGCTTCTTGTGTGAGCCTCTCTTCGCCCAATCTGAGGTGGTGCCGTAAATAGCATCGCCACTTAGTGCGATCGGCAGCTTCATCCTCCCATGTTGCTGGATCCATGTCTAGTGCCCTCATATCTCTCTTGCACACATCTTTGAACCTCAGCTGTGGTCGCCCAACTGTTCTCTTGCCATCTGCTAATTGTCCGTAGAAGATATCTTTTGGGATGCGACCATCTTCCATGCGGCGAACATGGCCAAGCCAGCGAAGTCTGCGCTGTCTAAGCAGCGTATACATACTTTGAAGGCCAGCACGTGACAACACCTCGACATTTGTCACTTTATCTTTCCACGAGATGCCGAGGATGCGGCGTAGACACCGCAAATGGAAGGTATTGAGCCTTCTTTCTTGCTTAGCATAGGTCGTCCAGGTCTCGCTGCCATATAGGAGTGTGCTGGTGACGCAGGCATTATATACCGCAGCTTTGGTCTTCATTGTGAGTTTAGAGTTTCCCCAAACACGCGATGTGAGGCGGGCAAAGGTAGCTGCAGCTTTGCCAATGCGGCTGTCGATTTCTGTATCCAGTGAGAGTTTGTCATTGATGGTAGACCCTAGGTATGTGAAGTGGTGCACCACTGCCAATTCATAGTTATCGATAGTGATAACTGGTGCAGCACCCACATCCTGACTCAGCACATTCGTTTTCTTTAGACTTATTGTGAGGCCAAAGTCCTTGCATGCTTTAGTGAAGCGATTCATCAAGCTCTGAAGCTCCTGTTGGCTTTGAGTGACGACTGCAGCATCATCAGCGAACAACAAGTCTCTTATAGTGACCCTTCTGATTTTTGTTTTTGCCTTCAGCCTTGAAAGATTAAACAGACGGCCATCTGACCTAGTGTGAAGGCATATTCCTTCAGTTGCATCTCTGAATGCATGTTTCAAGAGTAAGGCAAAGAAGATTCCGAAGAGGGTCGGAGCCAGAACACAGCCTTGTTTAACGCCACTTCGTATATCAAAGGGCTGTGACGTGCTTCCAGCATATTGGACTGTTCCCTTCATGTCGTCATGGAATGACTTTATCATTTCCAGCATTTTAGAAGGGCAGCCTTTTTTCAGGAGGATTTTAAAGAGTCCATCCCTACTAACCAGGTCGAATGCTTTTGTGAGGTCTATAAAGGCGATATATAATGGTCTTTTCTGCTCTCTTGATTTTTCCTGAAGCTGGCGGAGAGAGAAGATCATGTCTGTTGTTGATCTGCCAGCTCGGAATCCACACTGTGCCTCTGGATATATGCGCTCAGCTAACTTGTGTAGTCGCATTAAGATGACTTTGGCAAAAACCTTACCAACAATACTAAGAAGAGAGATGCCTCTGTAGTTATTGCAATCACTTCTGTCTCCTTTATTTTTATACAGTGTTACAATCTTGGCATCTCGCATGTCTTGAGGAATAGTTGTCACTTCCCAGCACTGGCACAGCATCCTATGCAGGGGATGTAATAGCGTGCTCTTACATCATTTGATTAAATCAGGAGGAATCCCATCACTGCCTGGTGCTTTGCCAGAGGCCAAGCTATCAATGGCCTTACTGAGTTCCTCTAATGTTGGTCCAGCATCCAGCTCCTCCATAGTTGGCAGACTATTGACAGCATCAAGGGCTGCAGGCGTAACGGTATTGTCTCTAGCGTAAAGCTCAGAGTAGTGCTCGACCCACCTCTCCATCTGCTTACCCTTATCGGTTAGCTTCTCTCCGCTGATGGTTTTTAGCGGTGCCGTCTTACTTTTATGGGGGCCAAGTGCTTTCTTTATACCGTCATACATTTGTCTAATGTTGCCTGTTTGCGCTGCGATCTGGATGCTCTCACTGAGCTGGAGCCAATAGTCATTTGCACAGCGTCGAGCAGTTTGTTGAACTTTGCTTCTCGTAGCCCTCAGGATCTGTAGGGTTCTGGCACTCGGTGAACGTTTGTATTCATTCATAGCACTGCGCTTAGCTTCAATAACAGGTGCCATCAGATCTGATGAAGCGTCAAACCAGTCATTTGACTTTGCTGTTTTCTTACCAAAGGTGGCAAGTGCAGTACTTTGAATGGTGTTCCGTAGATGCTCCCAGTTCTCTGTAATAGTATCACCATGCTGAGGGCTACTGAGCACTTTCTTGAAGGTCGCAGTGAATTGAGCGATCATGAAAGGGTCTGACATCTTGCTGGTATCAATGTGTGGTTTCCCTTCATGTCTGACACGATAGAGTTTTCTTGGTTGTGCTCTGATTTTGCAGCAAACCAAGGAGTGATCTGTGTCACAGTCTGCACTATGGTACGAGCGCGTGGAGAGCACAGACCTGAGGAGTGGCCTTCTGACGAGAATCAGGTCAAGTTGGTGCCAGTGCTTGGATCGTGGGTGTCTCCATGACACCTTATGCTGGGGTTTTGTCTGAAAGTAGGTGTTGGTCACGCAGAGGTCATGGTGGACGCACAACTCTAAGAGCCGTTGTCCATTTTCATTCATCTTGCCAATACCAAACCTGCCCAGACATGAAGGCCATGAAACCATATCGGCACCCACTCTAGCGTTAAAGTCACCAAGGAGAACAAGCTGTTCTTGCCTAGGTATGCTTTTGATTACTGCTGCTAGATTCTCGTAGAACTCATCTTTAGCTTCTGAGGCAGAGTACAGAGTAGGAGCATACACACTGACAAGGGTGATGGGACCTGTGCTAGTTTGCAGGCGGAGCGTTAACAGGCGTTCTGATCCATTCTCGCCTGGTTCAACCATGTTAGTTAGCGATTTTTTGACCGCAAAACCTACTCCGTGTTCTCTAGCTTTATTAAGATCTTTCCCTTGCCAATAAAATGTGTAGTCCTTCTCGCTCACCGTTCCAGAGCCCGCCAGGCGCGTTTCCTGAAGTGCAGCTATATCCACCTGAAGTCGTTTAAGCTCATCATTAATTATGGCTGTCTTCCTTTCATCGTTTACATCCTGTAGGTTTTCGGATAGTCCAGTCAACATAGTCCGGACGTTCCAGCATCCCAATCTGAGAGTTTGTTTATTTCTATTTTTTCGATAATTGCTGGGTGCAAAATTTTCTGTCCACAGTTCGGGTTTGACCCTAATCCCCATGCACCCAATGGGGAAAGCAGACAGTGGCGGGACAACACCTTATTGACTGGGGGCTGCCCAGCTTGAAGCGGGCGGTAGCTGTCCAGTGAGATCCTAGAACCTCTCCCACTGTCGGAAGTAGCCCCTGGCGCCATGCCCTACGCCAATTGGGCAAAATGCTTATAACCGGTAACTGCTACTTCCCGTGTTTTGCCGACACCTATAGGGTGACGCTGGAGTGTCCTCTCCAGGGCGCGAGCTTGGGCACAGTTATATGGAGATCAAGCTGTTGCCCATGCAGCATGTTCCCCCTCTCCACACAGCCGGTAGATCCAAAGGAACGGCAGTAGCCGATACAGTTTGGTACCAGCCATGTCGCAGGAGTTGCCAGAATAATGTCGAATCGACATTAGACTGCCTTAGGGACTCCGACTCCGGATTTATCCTCAGGGTTTACTCCCGAAGCCAATTCCACAAATGGATATTCCCGCAAGGCAGCGGTGGTTTGAATTCAGAGTTCCTTCTCTTAGATAAGCTAAACCTTTGGAACTATATATGTATGCGAGTATGTTTATATGTATATGTATATGAAAAAAGGTAAAGGTATATATATATATATACCAGAGCAACTTCTGGTATATATATATAGAGGAAAAATGACTTAAGAGAAAATATGGGCCTAACACCATATTCCCAAAATGCCTCAATGGGCGTGTAACGGGATCCTTTACCTTTACCTTTTTTTCATATACATGTATATATATATATATACATATAAACATACTCGCATACATATATATGCACACATACACACACAAACACATACACCCACATATATATATATATATATATATATATATACACACATGTATTCACATATACAAATATACATCTGCACACACACACACTCACACATATATATATATATATATATATATATATATATATATATATATATATATATATATATATATATATATATACACACTCATACATAAACTTTTTTTTTTTAAATACACGCACACTACTAATATATTATCCTAAGACATAGTGCTGTGGTGTGTGCAAAACTGAATGACCTTTGTCTTGTCTGAAAATTACGTTAGCTGATTTAAGTACTTTGTTTTCTGTGCGAATATATGTAGAAAAAGTTGAGAATTAAAAACTCTGCTCGTAGAGGGCTTTATTTTTACAAATCCACACCAGATGTCTATATTCTGCCAAACGTGTTTGTAAATATATTTCAATTTGTGGAGTCATCTTTGGAATGATGCTAAGCAAAACTGCTTTATACATATCCACTTTTGTCGTTGAATGTTTTTGTAATGTCTGTTTCTAAGTGTTCAAAGTTTGTGTCACTGTATCACAATAAAAGAAATTGTGTTCTTCTGTCTCCATGACGTTTAGTCTACAAAGTTTACATTTGAGTAAGACTGTAATTTTATGTCTTTCTTTATACATGATTGGTGTTGAGTTCAATAATAATCTGTAAGTTATTTCCTACACTCTTGGTGGTGTGTTTATGTTTTGTAAATGTGAGAACACCTGCGAATAATCTGATATCCCATATTTATAACCTCTCTGTATTCTTTGATACAGAGGAGGTTCTTGTGATAAAACCAAATATGTATATATCTCTTTGGTTGTGTGGTGTATTATCGCTTCGTTTCCTCGTATACATACAACGCATTGTTTATAAAAGTTCGGCAATACTCCAAAATGATGCGGTGCTGTATTGTTAAATTTATAAAATTTTGCTAATGGTAGTGCAGCATAGTAATGTGATAAGGGGTATCAACGTGGATCATTTATTATAATACGCATAAATTTGATTCTCATAGCTTGAATTTTTGTAGATATATGCTGTAGGGATATACCTCCCATTGTTAATTAATGTTTTGTGTTTATGTTTTGTATTGTGTGACTGAAGATGAAATGTCTGATTAGAGAATTTATTTTTGTTAGCGTTTTTATTTTTGGAGGGTTAAAAATATTACATAAGTAAAGTAACTTAGGGATAACATACGTGTTTACAATAATGCCTCTACCGAATATTGTAGCATTTTTATATTTGTAGCGTTCTAATTTATTTTCAGTTTTTAAGATTATATTTTTCCACATCTCTTTGTTTGTTTTATATGGTATAGACATGAAATTTACTCCGTATATTTTAATGTTATTAGTTTGCACTAGCTGTAAAGGGAAGTCTGTTTTATTTGTCCACTGTCTTATGCCCATTATTTGTGATTTTTTAATGTTGATTTTCGAACCACTAGTTCTGCTAAACCGATCAAAAGTATTTAGGATATTTTTTATTAATGAAATGTTTGGGGGGAAAAAGACTGTCATCTGCGTACGCTATTAATTTCCTTACATCAACACCTGGTACAAAGATGCCTTGGATACTTGTATTTTTTCGGATGCTTTGTAATAAGGGTTCCAAAACTAGTACATATAGTTAAGAAGACATTGGACAACCTTGTCTGACTGATCGGGCGAGAGCGATGTTTTCCGTTACAGTGTGATTTATCAGCAATTTGCTTTCCGGTGATTTATATATGATTTTTACCCAGGATCTGAAATATTGTCCAAAATTATTTCTTGTATAATTTTGTGTAAAAAGGAATGTGAAACTCTGTCGAAAGCTTTTTCCTGATCTATGGACATTATTGCTGCAGGTGTGCATTTGTCATGCGTGTAATGAATGATATCTCGAATGAAATGTGTATGTTTGTTTATGTTTCTATTTTTAACTCCACATTGTTGATCCTGGTGTATGAGTTTGTGCATAAAAGGTTGTAACTTTAATGTTAGTGCCTTGGTAAGTATTTTATAATCCGTATTAAGGAGAGAAAGTGGTCTGTAATTTTGCATGTATTTCTTGTCTGTGTTTACTTGATGTATGACAGTCATGTAGGACTGATTTAAACTAGTGGGGAGATCTTCTTTGTTAAAAGCTTCCTGAAGTGTTTTTAAAAGGAGTGGCCCGAGTAGGTGAAAAAATTTTGAGTACAATTCCACAGATTGACCAGACCGTCTGGGCCAGGGATCTTTTGTTTTTGTAGTGTGTTTAAGGCAGACAGTAGGTTATTTACTGTGAGAGGTTCATACAAAATATATCTCTCGGAGTCATTTAACCGTGAGCTACAGGCTGGAGAAAATTCTCCTGTTTGTGACTGTGTAGAGTCCTGCGTGTATAATTGAGAGTAAAACTCATGAAAGGCTTTGATTATATCCGGGGTGGTTGTTAATTCTTTGTTCGAATTATCAGCAATTTTTGTGTATTTCTCTACTCTTTTGTATGTTTTGTTCTATTGTTAGAAATTGTTTACTCGGTGTTTCTTGAAATGGAGCGTATGGTCTGGTTCTTACTTGAGCCCCGTTAAATGTTTATTGGTCATACTTTGATATTTCTTCTTGTAGTGAAAAAATTTGCGGGGCATTCCTGTCTAATTTTTCGACTAGGAAAAATGCTTTTTCTAACATCTGCTTTCGTTTCCTAATATTTTTTTTTGTGTATGTGAGTTGCGATAGACTGTGTTACTTCTTTAATTGTTCTTTTTAGTAAATCCCAGTAATGTGTTGTTTTCTTTTGGTGCAGTACTGGTGTAATTGGTGTAATCTTGAATGAGTTTTGCTGTGATTGTCCCTATATACATTTTTTTTTAAAATTACTCCTTCTTGGGCTAGGGGCTCAAAGTGAGTGTCTATTGACTTTATTTTGTAAAATGTGTTTGATCTCGGCCCTGGATTAGTGGACGTCAGCTGTGAGTGATAGGAACATAAATAATTCTAGCTTACTACTGTCCTTTTTAACTGTACCTCTTATTACTAGACACAATGTGATTTTGTAATGTGCCTTTTAACATAAACTTAAATGTTAATAATGTGCTTATAAAATTATTGATATTTAACTAAATGGGCTTTTGTTATAATTTTGTTTAACAATTTTTATGCTGACATATATAATTTGTAATATCTAGGCAGTTAAGTTTTAAAACATTAATCAATATTCTTTATAAAATTATTTACAGTATATATAAAATTATTTCCCTTTGGTACTTAGCTGTATTAAAACTGTTTCCCTTTACATTATATCAACGAAAATGCATCGAACGAATAATGTAACGAAGAGGGACAGTTGTTCAGATAACATTTAAATACTAAGCCCTAAGAATGACTATAAGCTTTTATAGTAAGCACTTTGTATTCCTTAACGGACTCTAGCTGCGCCAATGCTGTTCAGGATTAAGTTGATTGTCAGAGTGATGTTAGGAGTACCAGGATAAGACACAAGCATGTAAATGAAAGTTAATCATATCATTCATTTAAAATAGACATCACTTTATAAGACACTAAGATGTTTTATAACTAATACATACCCTCAGTGCTTTTCTATGGTACGGAATGCTGGAGAGAAACAGAGAAGGAAATGTCGAAACTGTCCTCCTTCCACAAAATCTGCCGAAGGAAAATGCTCCGAATCATTTGGCCGAATACTATCACTAACCAAGAACTACTTACTCGGGGTAACTAAGTGGACATGCACACTATCATAGCTGGCAGACGCTGGAGTTGGGTTGGTAACGTCCTAAGAAGGGACCCGATGCCATTACAAGAACAGCTATGCTATGGACCCCCCAAGGAAAGCGAAAGAGAGGCCGACCAAAAACAACTTGGCGGAGAAATTGTGGAGGCCGAGATGCAAAGAGTGAACCAGAGCTGGGGTACTGTACGAAGGATGGTCGCCGACCAAAAAAAGTGGAAGCAGTTTGCTTCTGCCCTACAAGACGCCACCAGGCGTAATGGCCACTGACTGCTTTGACGGTCGGCGGCTAAGGATCAAAGAAAGTAGAAAGAATACTGTTCAGTTCCCTTGTCTGGCTTTCTTAACA
The DNA here is from genome assembly GCA_024509875.1 of Oreohelix idahoensis. Lineage (NCBI taxonomy): Eukaryota > Metazoa > Mollusca > Gastropoda > Stylommatophora > Oreohelicidae > Oreohelix > Oreohelix idahoensis. Next base: position 165,671 of record JAMPIV010001221.1, on the reverse strand, counting down.
CCTCTTCTATATTTATAGGTAAATTTGATACCTGTTAATAATTTAATATTGATTAGATGAAGTAGCATTTCTTTGGTCGGTTCATTTTGGACCAGAAAGATTATCTGGTCACTGGCCATGTCCACACCTGGAAGTGGTTTTTTTCCAAAAGATCAAGTGGATGTAGCCAGTTTTTATAGTCAACTTTCTTGACATTACTATTACCATCGCACCGTCCGGCCTTAATACCTCAGTATACTACAAGCCGACAGATGCCCATAGCTACCTTCTGTATACCTCCTCTCATCCTCGGGCTTGTCGTGACTCCCTTCCATTTTCACAACTTCTCCGCCTCCGCCGTTTGTGCCTAGACGACGATGACTTCCCCTTCCAAGCCAATGAGATGTTGGATTTCTTCCTGTCGTGAAGTGTGATTCACAACACGTCAAACCAAACGGGGCGCCATATTTTGTGAAAATGTATGATAGATGGACCAATGGAATTGTACCTTCATGCAGTGTTTACAAAAACGTACTAGCCTAACATGGCGATCTCACATCTGTGCAAACCAATTGGAGATGGCATTAAACTACAACATTATGAGCGAAATACCACCTGGAAGAGGTTAGTAATTTAACAATAGGAATGTTGCTTTATAGGTAGGTGTAAAAACTTCCAAGAATAGTGTTATACGAATGGAAAAATGTCGAGTGGAATGCATCGAGACATTGGCAAAGTCGAATATTTTGCTTTTTAGGTTAAGCATAGGAAAAGATGGGAGTATGTAATTAAAAGACAATTAGCTAGAAAGTCGAAGACTAATCCAGGGCAAATTTTAAGCCTAAGATGTAGGATATCACTCCAGGAATAAGGAAGATAATTGAAATCTTAGATTTCAATATTTGCACATCTGGACAAATTATGCCTACATTTTGGAAACGCAAACACAGTTCAGCAGTATTGTTTTCTCTGTCGCCTGATATGACCTATATAAGACCCTGCTTCTTGCGAAACGAGGCCATTCAATTTTGAAAAATACAGTGAGCCCCAGAGTGTTAATCAAGATTACCTTTGCCTTCTGTATCTGAGAGCAGACCATAAATGACCATTAACAGCTCGACTGTATGTACTTGAGGGTAGCGAAAATGTGTCCTTAGTTTTAGAAAAGTATTTAAAACATTATTTCTCGAAGGAAATAAGAAAGTATGAAGGGAATTACTTTACTGTATTGATTGAGATATTACTTAGTATTTTTACACAAGAAATAATAAATGTATGGAGGCGAATCATGGACAAATGGCTCTAACTAAGGATTTATGATTGATTGAGATATTACTTAGTATTTTTACACAAGAAATAATAAATGTATGGAGGCGAATCATGGACAAATGGCTCTAACTAAGGATTTAGAGAAAAATTGTATTCACAGGGACTGGATTGTGTTGTTACTGATATATTATGTCCTGTTCGTCTGCTAGCACACTGTCTGAAACTGTCTCTCACCCCCTACATCTGTTATAGTGGGATAATGACAGACAATATAGTGGTTAATCCAATATGTTTCAGGTTATATCCTGTCATATACAGTAAAGACTCAGCCACTACTGAAGGAACTAGTGATGCGAGCGCCCTTTGAGTTCAGAGGGACAGCCACCCAGTATCCACTGCCTGGAGGAATCACAGTTGATCTTTCCTTCCATGACAGAAGAGTGACAGGCTTCAATACAACAGATAAGTGGCCAAACAAGGCTACTGTCCAGAGTATCCCAGTATAACCACACTTAAAAGACATATATTTATAATGATGACATCTGGGTGGGCATAGTTAAAGCCATTCATTACTGAAATTCAATAACCGTGAACTAAGATTGTGCTTAAAATATAAACAGTCAACAACCATAGTGAGTTCAACCAAGAGAGAAGAACTTTCCTACACCTTTAAAGACTTTAGCTAATTTAGAACTTTTTACCAGTGATTTTTTTAATTTTATGTTGTAAACAAAAGTTTGAGTTCAGTGAAAGATTTTCACAAAGAAAAGAAAAAGTTGTACAAAATAAATTGTAAATATTTGCCAACAGACTTACTTGAATTAATTAAGTTAAGTTAAAATTCTTGTTGGTAAACAGTTTAATTTAATACCCCTAGAAGAGCTAATAACATAAACAGAGGAGGATCTGGAGAGGAGCATTTAGGAACTTAGAGTAATACATTATCATCTTCCCTAGGAACTTATACAGCTTGATCCTACCTTTGATGTCCATACACCCTTACTCTTTTCAGAGAAGGGGGTATTACTTGTATATCTGGCACTATCCTTGTATCACCTGATACAACTTTGTGTCCAGGATATTTATAATTTATATAACAACTTCTACCCTCTCGTTACCCTCTCGTGACACTTCCGTAGCAGACTTTATCCTAAACATGTTCTCACCTCTGCCCTCCAACGTGTGCTCCCCATCTCTCGTCAGGAGGCCCTCAAACCTCACTATAAATCCACTTCGGATAGAGTCAAATTAATCTTGACCTATCACCCTCACACTATTGCAGTCAAACAGATCCTTTTCCGCCACCTACCTATCCTTCAAGCAGATTCTGTGACCCAAGAAGTATTCGGTGAAGCACCTTTGGTGGCATATAGATACTAAAAGGATCTTCTTGTTCACAGCCGTCTCCCAAAGGAGAATGCCACTCACTTTGGCACACTACCCAATGGTCGAACACGATGCATAACGTGCAAGTATGTCATCTCAACCCACAAGCTGTCTTTTCCTGAGGCTACTTACAGCATCACCAGTAGCTTCACGTGTGAGTCTCGCAATGTCATTTATACGATCATATGTAAACGTTCCTGCAAAACCTATATTGGCCAAACAGGCAAACGACTTGGGGACAGATTCAGCCAGCACTTAAATGACATCTCTCAGCAAAAGTCCACACCAGTTGCCATACACTTCAATGGTCCTGACCACCATGGTCCCATCGACATCCAGGTCACTGCGATCCGATCCTGCTCCTCTGACACTGCCAGCCGAGAACAGCTTGAGAACAGTCTTATCCACCGCATGGGGTGTCTAAAACCAGCCGGTCTCAACACTTTCCACACCTTTGTCTGAGGTCACCCTTTCCTCTCTTGTTCTATTTTGACTCTTTTCTTTCTTATCTTATTTTTCTATTTTTCTGCCGCCCTCTAATAATATGTATGAATATATAATACACTGTTTTTAATATGTCTTGATTTTTTATTTCATATTTATTTATCTCCAACTCATTCTGTCCCCTTCTATTTTCAGTCCCTACTAATGTTGCGTTTTTGTAGTTTATTGTTCAGTTTCGTTTTTTTAGTTTCTTAGTATGTATTGTGTACATCCGGTAGTGGCAGTGATTTCCTTTTCCGGGCACACTCGTCCGTTCGCGGGCAGCAAACGTTTAGGACTTTGATGCCTTTAGGGAAGTACCTAGGCTTTATTTTTATATTTATTTAGGTTCTTATGTGTCCCATCTAGCCTTCACTTTCTTTCCTTTCCCTGACGAAGGCCTTGTGGCCGTAACGTTGGCTATTTTCTTTGTCTTTTATCCTCGTAAGACGAATCACCTTTTTTCGAGTTTTTTCACACCCATCCAGTTTTTATAGGCAGTTTGAGCCAACCGAATAGCATTGGTTTTTGAAACGGTACATGTTGAAAGGTTCTTAGCGACGTTTATACTAGTATTCGACACGCCTGCAGAAATTTTGGTCATATCTGAAAAAAGGACATACACACAGCTGACACGTGGTTCATAGGCTATTATAGAGGAATTGCTGCACCAGCTTGACGGATATATGTATACTCCCCTTGTTTGTTGACATACTCATGATATAGGTCCACGAACGAGTAGAGGCAATTGCCTAGTCCAAATCCCAGAGAACCAAAAGGTGCATAATGCCGTTGATCTTTATAGTACAAATAGGTCTGCAGAGGACCTAGTCACCTACATTGCACAGGAAATTGAAGATGCTTTCCAAGAAGGAAAGCACACATTAGCAGTCTGGGTAGACATGGAGAAAGCATTTGATAACGTTTGGAAAGATGGGCTAAGAGTTAAAATGCTTAAATATGGAGTCTGTGGAAGAATGTATAACTCGGTCAGTCACTATCTAATAAACACAACAGCTAGAGTGCAGGTGCACGGACAATTAATCAAAAAGATTACAATGTAAGATGGAGTTGCACAGGGTGGGGTCCTTTCCCCAACACTCTTTCTTATATATATAAATGACATAACAGAAAACACCCACAAGTATGTCCACAACTTCCTCTATGCTGATGACCTGGTCATGTGAACTTCAGAAGAATACATCACCACAGCAAGAGTGCGCATGCAGGATTCACTGCTAGCCCTTGAAAGTTGGTCCAGAAAGTGGTTGCTCAAAATCAACGAACAAAAAACAACACACACTATTATTACATTGTCCAACAAACCACAGCAAGCAAAGCTACAACTAAATGGGCAGACAGTACGAGAAGATGAACCACCAACATACTTAGGAATCACACTAGACCGCCGAATGACGTGGAAATCACAGATAACCAAAATACAGCTAAGGGCAAAACTTCGCCTGGCCATCATGAAAAAGTTAGCTGGTACCACATGGGGTGCTGATGAAAATATCCTCAAAAAGCTGTAAACAGGCATAATGAGACCTGCTATGGAATATGCCATCACAGCTTGGTCGACGGCAGCAAAGTCAAATTTTGACAGAGTAAACAGACTCCAAAACCAAGCAGCACGCATTATAACAAGGGCCTAAAGTCCACAAAAATTAACCATATGGAAAACATTACAGGGCTACAGTTAATGGAGGACAGACGTGACAGCAGAGTCCTACAACAAGCTGAAAAATTTAAGAGACTCGAAGGAAACCCCATGTTCCAAAGAATGAATAGGCTAGGAAGAGGCAGGATCAAGCGAACTAACTTTGTGGCCCACGCTAACGAAAAAAAAAATTATCAAAAATGCAATGCTAGCAAGCTCAGTTGCAAAGAAAATTCCAACAAGCACAACTATCCCACTGTGGAAAACATGATACTTTCCTGGGCTAAAATCTGATATTCCAGGGATTCAAAGTAAGGGAATGTCGTGAGAAATTCTAATCCACATATATAAATTAAAAGTAAATGTAAAGCCTAACAAATAAATTCTATAAAAGGAAGAAGAATGGTAAAGAACAGTGCTGTCACAATGACAGTACTCGAAATCCCCTTTGTTTTATGCTTCGTCTGCAAATTGTAACGTTTCCACGTTAAATATAAGCCACTGCATAATACAAGCGTTTCCACAACACATTAAAACGGGTATTGCATTTCTAAGAAAAAACATTGACAGGCACACTGCGTATGACCTAAATTAATTACACTACGAATGGACAGATGGATGTAGGATGGAAAGAAGGGAGGGCTGAAAATCAGGAACGCATGCAACACTAAACACGCGTCTCGCTATTAATGCCACCCCCAACAAGCGTAACGCGATATACAATTACTACTATCACGCGTGTAAGGCCACATGCACTAACTTTTTTTCAGACGGACAGTGATAAAAACACTACCCTTCCCAGAGTTAGGTTTTAAAAAACCTGGAAAACGCTTATTAGGAAAGATGACATTAGATGGATTTACGTTTGAAAACATGACAGTACCCAGACACCACATGGGGATTGAAGTGAACAGGAGGTGGTAGAAAATGCACATTTTGAACGCAGCCACCTAGCTCCCTTAGATTGAGATATTTGGATTCCTTAGGGGTTGCTGACACAGAATATGTTAAGTGTTACGCAAATAGTCCAGGAATTAATAAATTATAGGCAAAAGAAAATAATGAGGGTGTCAGACAACCTAAACACTCGGAGTCGCTCAGTGGCAGAATTTTAAACCACCATTGTACGGAAATAGGCCACAAGTTACATTTGAATTGATTGGATGGAATGATATGTAAGGCTAAACACGATTAGTCGGACTATAAATGCTATCTTTTGTTGTCAAGGGAGACGGAAGTAAGAGTACTTTTTTTCAAACGATTGGGTAGAGATGGCCTGATTGGTTAGGTCTGTTAATATAGTTAATTGATAGCGTTAGTTCGAGACCACTAGTTCAAATAAGCTTGATAAAGCAACAGTGCGTTGAAGCCAGCTCATATTTTTGCTAAATAAAAAGCCTGGAACATAAGCAGATGGGAATTTGTGCCAGTATTTGTGCCTACATTCAGTGCTAGTCAACGTATCTGTGTTTATTTCCTTGAATTTTGGTAGGTTGAAATATTTGATCTCTTTTTAATGAAAATTGAATGTACATTGATAATTTATGTCTGTATATATGTGCAGTTCAGTAGCGAACATGAGACAAGGCCTATATCTATATATATATTGCTCCAACCTGAACAGAAGGTGTCGGAGAAAAGTCAAACTACATGGAATTACCACATAGTACACTGACACCTATCTTATGATATGGAAGGACTTATAGCTGAAAGTGCAGAGGCGTAGTAACCATTAAGGAGGTTAATACTGGAGTAAGCTGCTTCAGAAGAAGATAGCAGTTAAACTAAAGCTCTGAACTCTGTGTTTGTGATGTATTGTGCTCAGTCTAGCCAGATAGTATAAATTAGTTCTGAAGTAGAAGGTACATCCTTCTTGTTTCAGGGACTGTGGTCCTAGTTATTGAAGCCGCACCTGGTCTGAGCGTTTGCTGAATCCAGAGGCTACAACATACTCTTGGGTCCCTATAGTAACCAGTGAGGTGTCTTCAGAAACAGTGAATAGTCGAGCAGAGGAGTCCTTGCCTGCCGCCATCACGAAAGTTAAGCCCACTGTGGCCAAAAGAGCTCAACACTATGTACCCCTCGTAAATGACACTAACTTAATTAAAGAGGGGCAATTAATTGTTTTAATGTTCGGAACTGAGACCATCTCCAATACTAGTTCCAAACATACACAAGCACATGCAGTCATGATGTCTAATAAGAATCTATCTTGAAGAACAAAACCAGTATTACCTCATATTACCACATCACAACTCACACACATAGAATACTAATATTGTATGTCAATGCAAAGACCACATTTATATCTGTGTACATAATATTTGAAATTACATGTTATTATATTGCCTGGTTCACTGTGTAGTTGAATCAGGATCACTATTGCAGAGAAAATCAATACATATGTACATATCTGAAATTTATCATTGAATCTTTTAAGATAGTCTTCTAGAGTGTTGACTGTTTGTGAGTGTCACAGTATTGTCAAGTGTGATGGAATAATTAAATTGTTTATCTGTTGTTGTTGTGGTGACTTACACTTCATCATTTGCATAACCCTAGACATATAACGTTGCCAACACAATATTCCAGAATAATTCTGACTGAGATATAAATATGTGGCAGTAAGTAAGGTTATCTGTAAAACACTACACATATTAGATACAGATACCTTCACAGCTGATCTCAGTCAGTACACTAAGTCCCTATAAATATTTATATCATCCCACTTTACCACATATATTGGGGTCCGGTCCGGGATATTGAATCCTTTACTAGTATAAATATTGGGGGTAATTCACTTCAGGGAATATAAAAAGTTAAAAGGTATCCTTGGGTGGAATTAAATAAGGTTGAGCTCTTGGTGCCTGTTTTGTCCATTGGATATATAATTACAGATTATATTGTTTAGTTAGATATTTTATTTAATTACCTGATATAAAATGGCGGACCTGGCCAAATTTCGATCTGCGGCTGTACAGACTGCAAAAGAGTTGGGATTAGATGGGCAAGTTATGATTACCTATGTCACTACTGAATGTGACAAATTTATTGAACGCGAAGAAAGAAGGTTTGAGGCCGAAAGAAGGTTAGAGGCTGAAAAAGAAATTAAGAGGTTGCAGATTGAGGCTGACAAAGAGGCTAAAGCATTGGAGGCTGATAGGGAGATTAAGAGGCTCCAAGTAGAAGAACAAAAGGCAGAAAGGGAAGAGAAGAGATTAGCTGCAGAAAGGGAAGAGAAGAGATTAGCTGCAGAAAGGGAAGCAGAAAAGGAGGAGAAGAGATTACAAAGGGAACATGAGCTACGACTAAGGGAGTTTGAGTTTCAGGGCCATGCTCCTGAAAATGGTGCCAGTCCCTTTGCCTCTGATGCTACTGCTACTCAGGGAGCCTCAACCTCAGCTATGAACTTTCATTTAGATCATTTTGTTGAGAAAGACGATGATATTGAGAGCTATATAAATAGATACGAATTATTAGCTACCACATATGGGTTAGAGAGAGAAAGGTGGAGCTTAAAGTTATCTCAAGGACTTCGTGGGGCAGCTTATGAAGTTTTTGCCAAAATGCACAGAGATGATCAGGAAAATTATGACATGCTAAAGCAGGCTCTTTTGTTAAGATATGAGAAGAACGCAGAATTTTGCAGAAAAAAATTTAGGAATGCTAAACTACTGTCAGGTGAAACCTATCACCAGTCCTCTGCACGGATAGAGACATACTTGGAGAAATGGACTTCTCTGGGGAAAACCCAAGATCTTAAGGAAATGATCCTTATAGAACAATTAAGAGAGTCCATGGCTCCAGACCTGAGAAAGTTTCTCATGGAACAAGGTGCAGAGAGACTGGGTGAGTTGCTAACTGTTGCAGAAAGGTATCAGGCGGCTCAAGCAGAAGTATCAGGTAATAAAAAGAAACAGGTGGAAAATTTTAGGGCACCACAGAACTTTAATAAATTTGATCCTAGAGATCAAAACAAAGGTAAGCACCAATTTGATAGGCCACGGTATGAAAATAAAAATAAAAACCCACAATTCGATGAAAGGAAATATGATGAAAGAAAATCTTTCAACCAAAGGAAAAGGTGGTGTAAAAATTGTCAGATGGACAATCATGACACTGACCATTGCAGAAGGAAACCTGTGTATATGGCAACCCTTCAGGTCAGGTCGACCTCAAGACAGGAGGAGGATATTATGTTAGATACCACTCCAGAAGAGATGAGGAAGGCACAGGCTGGGGACAAGACCCTCAAGCCTTGTTTCAGGAAATTGTCAACTTGTCATACAACTCCAGGCAAGGGAGATTTTTACATGAAAAACAAGTTGATGTATAGGAAGACTGGAGCTAGATCCAAAGGTCAGGGACAGCTGGTACTTCCTAAAAGATATAGGACAGACTTAATAAGGAGCCTACATGTGAAACCAGATGGGGACCATGAGAAAATAGGTACCATCATCCAAAAGGTGGCTCACAATTATTATTGGCCCAAGGCAAGATGGGACATTGAGAATTTTGTAGAAAGGTGTAGCATAGCACATGAGGGAACACCCACAAGTGGGAACATGGATCAGGACCTGGACACGCCAAGGGGTAAAACTAGGCCTGAAAATACGAAGAAAAATAAATTTGATAAAGTGGACCAAAGGGAATGGGAAGCCCCTTTTCACGGACAAGCTTCACTTAACTGTTTTACAATGGCCACTATGCGGAGAGTGCAAACAGATGTCTTACCCCAGGATAAGCCGACAATCCCTCAATCGGACTTAAACAAACTGGAGGAAGAAGATGTAGAGAGGAAATCTCTCATCAAGAATTTTAAGTGGGGAGAAAGCCCCAAAAGGAAAATTGGTAGCGGTCGTTTTGTGACTGATAATTCTGGGAAGAAAAATCATCACTATAGCGCTTCTAGTGGAAGAGACCATACCGGTGCATGGACAAATAGGTCCACACAATTGCAAGTCCATATGTAACACTGTTAAGAACGTGGACGGATGAAAAAGCAGAGGAAAATATTACATCCTCATACCAATATGTAAATGAGCTGACCACTCGTTTAAAAACTGGCTGGAAACTTGCCAATGAAAATTTGAAACAAGCCAGGAAGAAACATGCTGCTTATTATAACAGGAAGGCAAAAGACAGAGATTTGGCTGTGGGAGAGAAGGTGCTGCTTCTTTTACCCGGAAATCAGAATAAGTTACAAATTGGATGGCAAGGTCCATATACAGTTCTAGAGAAGGTGTCTAGAACCAATTATAAGATAGATAAGAAGGGGAAAGAAAAAATCTATCATGTGAATCTCCTGAAGAAATATTTGGAAAGAGAACATCAGGAAGAGACACACTTGCTAACCTTGTCCATTGCAATGGAGATGAAGAAGGAACCACTTTCATCATTTGAATATCCATTACACCCCTGTGAGACAGCGGCACAGGTGAAAATCAGTACGCATTTAACGAAAAATCAGAAGGAGAGAGTGCAACAGGTTCTAGATAATCATACAGAGGTGTTAACAGATCGACCGGGGCATACAAACTTATTGGAATATGATATGAAACTGATAGACCCCACACCTGTCTGTATGAAGCCTTATTCGATTCCTTTTGCTAAGGAGAAAGCTTTGAAGGAAGAGATAGACTATTTGTTGAAGGAAGGAATTATTTCACACAGTGAATCTTCGTATAGTTCCAGTGTTGTACTTTTAAGGAAACCCTCTGGAGAACATAGACTCTGTATAGATTACAGGAGACTGAATGCTATTACAGAAGGACAGGTGGATCCATTGCCGGATACAAATCAGTTGTTTGCCAGGCTAAATAAAGCTAAGTATTTCTCAAAAGTGGATTTGAGTAAAGGATACTATCAAATTCCAGTAAAGCCTGAGGTTAGACCATATCTAGCTTTTAGTACCTCAGAAGGACACTATGAGTTTAACAGATTGCCATTTGGATTGAAGAATGCACCTAGTGTCTTCTCTAGAATGATGAGAAAATTATTGGACCCTCTGAATAACCCATGCATTACAAATTTCATGGATGATATCCTTATAGCAACAGAAACCTTTGAGGAACACATTGACACTCTGAACATGCTGTTTAATCGACTTAGGGAAGCGAATTTAACAGCCCGACCAACCAAATAATGCGTTGGATGTAAAGAATTGGAATTCCTGGGACACACAGTTTATCAGGGAAATATGACCCCTGACCCAAAGAATTTGGAGAAACTAAAGAAAGCCCCGAGACCACAAACCAAGAAAGACGTGAGATCCTTTGTCTCATTATGTGGTTTCTACCAAAAGTATATCAAAAACTTTAATTCCATATGTGCACCGTTAACTGATTTGACACGTAAAGGAAACCCAGATCGAATTACATGGACACCACAATGTGAAATGGCTTACCAAGAATTGAAGGAAAAGCTCACAAGTAAACCTATTTTGAAACTACCTGACTTAAGTCAGGAATTTGTAGTAAGAACGGATGCCAGTAATATTGGGTTAGGTGCAACTCTGCTACAGAAATCAGATGCATTGGATGGGGAATTAAGCCCAGTGGCATATGCTAGCAGAAAGTTGAATAAAGCTGAAACCAACTACTCAACTAGCGAAAAAGAATGTCTTGCAGTAATATGGGCGATAAAGAAATTCAATATTTATTTGTATGGGAAGGCATTTAAGTTGCAAACGGATCACAAACCCTTGTCGTTTCTAGCACAAGCTAGGCATGAGAACACTAGATTACTCCGTTGGTCATTATTGCTACAGCCATTTGAGTTTAGCATAGAGTATATAAGTGGAAAAACAAATCTGGGAGCGGATTTTTTAAGCCGCCATCCGTGTGATGAGAATCACCGTAAGCCCCAGAAATAATAATAAATTTCTCTATGTGTATATAGAATTATAGACTGACATATAACGTCTGTTTTAAGAGGGGAGGATTTGTCGTGAGAAATTCTAATCCACATATATAAATTAAAAGTAAATGTAAAGCCTAACAAATAAATTCTATAAAAGGAAGAAGAATGGTAAAGAACAGTGCTGTCACAATGACAGTACTCGAAATCCCCTTTGTTTTATGCTTCGTCTGCAAATTGTAACGTTTCCACGTTAAATATAAGCCACTGCATAAATACAAGCGTTTCCACAACACATTAAAACGGGTATTGCATTTCTAAGAAAAAACATTGAGAGGCACACTGCATAATACAAGCGTTTCCACAACACATTAAAACGGGTATTGCATTTCTAAGAAAAAACATTGAGAGGCACACTGCGTATGACCTAAATTAATTACACTACGAATGGACAGATGGATGTAGGATGGAAAGAAGGGAGGGCTGAAAATCAGGAACGCATGCAACACTAAACACGCGTCTCGCTATTAATGCCACCCCCAACAAGCGTAACGCGATATACAATTACTACTATCACGCGTGTAAGGCCACATGCACTAACTTTTTTTCAGACGGACAGTGATAAAAACACTACCCTTCCCAGAGTTATGTTTTAAAAACCTGAAAAACGCTTATTAGGAAAGATGACATTAGATGGATTTACGTTTGAAAACATGACAGTACCCAGACACCACATGGGGATTGAAGTGAAAAGGAGGTGGTAGAAAATGCACATTTTGAACGCAGCCACCTAGCTCCCTTAGATTGAGATATTTGGATTCCTTAGGGCTTGCTGACACAGAATATGTTAAGTGTTACGCAAATAGTCCAGGAATTAATAAATTATAGGCAAAAGAAAATAATGAGGGTGTCAGACTATAATTCAACCTAAAAGAACTTGTAAGACGACATTTTTCAAATAGTCGCTCAGAGCAAAATATGGCTTCAGAAGTTTTGATCTGTTCTGTTTCAATATTTTACCGACGTGTATGACACAAAAAGCACCACCATTGTACGGTTGCTGAAATAAAGGATACCACAAGTTACATTTGAATTGATTGGATGGAATATCTGATATGTAAATATTGAATCTTCGAAACCAGGTTGCCTCATCGATCCAATCAACTCGGATCCAAGTAATATAAATGTTATCATTTTGTTGTCAAGGGAGACCGGGAATGATTTTGTAAGAGTACTTTTTTTCAAACGATTGGGACTCAAAGAGGAATCTTTTAGCGCCCAATACTCTGATTCTCGGTTAGAACTTGTCACTGGTAGATGAATATAGTTAATTGATAGCACAAAGTTAGCGATTTTTTAATCGATTCTTCCAAGACCACTAACAGATTCATCAATTCCATTTGCTCGGATCGCCTACTCTGTTTCATATGAAAGAAACTTATGACAATATGGCTAAACGTTTGGAAAAAATAAAGTGAAATGACTACCAATGGACGATTTGTGGAGACCTGAAGGTCATTGCAATTCTCAACCGGCATGCAGTGAACTGGGTATACTAATTATTTTGTTGCTTCCGATGTGAATGGGACAATTCACCGCAAAGAACAGGACTTTATGCAAGAAAGGTGTGGCCTATCCGGGATTATACATGCAGCTCGGGCATAAAATGTTGTAATACTTATGCATTTGTTAACAAAGACACCTTCATATTTAATCCACCTGTTACATATAAAGTTGGGGCTCCTGAAGAATTTTGTTAAAAGCGTTAGATCAAAAGCGAAAAGTTTCCCGCAAGTTAGCGATTGCAAAGATAAAGGAAGTATCTTTGTAGGACCTCAGAGTTAGGAAAGTTATTGCAGGACAAACAATTCGTGTTTTCTGGAAAATACATTTATGCATGTTAAGCAGTTCTTTTATGGGCTTGTAACATGTTCCCTCAAAATCCATTGAATTTCCATCACGATAATCGCCGAAAGGGACAAGGACGTGTGTTAACCATTCAGGAAAGTTATTGCAGACCAAAGGACAAGCGGAAATACTTCGCGCATTCGCGACTCAAAGAATAGGATCGTCGATTACTTTCTAGCGCCAATACTCGATTATCTAAATATTGTAGTCGAGTTATTGAAGCCGCACCTGGTCTGAGCGTTTGCTGAATCCAGAGGCTACAACATACTCTTGGGTCCCTATAGTAACCAGTGAGGTGTCTTCAGAAACAGTGAATAGTCGAGCAGAGGAGTCCTTGCCTGCCGCCATCACGAAAGTTAAGCCCACTGTGGCCAAAAGAGCTCAACACTATGTACTCCTCGTAAATGACACTAACTTAATTAAAGAGGGGCAATTAATTGTTTTAATGTTCGGAACTGAGACCATCTCCAATACTAGTTCCAAACATACACAAGCACATGCAGTCATGATGTCTAATAAGAATCTATCTTGAAGAACAAAACCAGTATTACCTCATATTACCACATCACAACTCACACACATAGAATACTAATATTGTATGTCAATGCAAAGACCACATTTATATCTGTGTACATAATATTTGAAATTACATGTTATTATATTGCCTGGTTCACTGTGTAGTTGAATCAGGATCACTATTGCAGAGAAAATCAATACATATGTACATATCTGAAATTTATCATTGAATCTTTTAAGATAGTCTTCTAGAGTGTTGACTGTTTGTGAGTGTCACAGTATTGTCAAGTGTGATGGAATAATTAAATTGTTTATCTGTTGTTGTTGTGGTGACTTACACTTCATCATTTGCATAACCCTAGACATATAACGTTGCCAACACAATATTCCAGAATAATTCTGACTGAGATATAAATATGTGGCAGTAAGTAAGGTTATCTGTAAAACACTACACATATTAGATACAGATACCTTCACAGCTGATCTCAGTCAGTACACTAAGTCCCTATAAATATTTATATCATCCCACTTTACCACAGGGAACACAGACAGAAACACAAAGAAAGTGTATAGCAACCAAGTATATTGATCAAAAATTCCCAGCAAAGTTTTGGACACATGCATATACTGATGGTTCAACAAAAAAATGCAGTTGACAATGCTGGTGCCGGCATCCTCATAAAATTAAAGAATATAATCCACTCTATGACAACTACCACTGGCAAATACTGCAATAACTTCAGTGCTGAAGCAGAAGCCATGAAACAGGCAGAAAAACAGATAGTAATCTTTACAGTTGCCCTCTAAATAATATCAGCGCTGAAGAGCCACCATGCTAAAGGATTGAAAGATCTGATCAACCCACTTCTGTCAACGAAAAACTGTTTGGAGATGTCGGGAACCTTGAGTTGACTACTGCCTTTATTAGAGTCATAAATGTGGAAGTCTGAAGGCGAACGAGGAGGAAGAAGAAGATATATATATATATAATGGTATTGTGGCAGGCCGTAGTGTGACGAAGTTCGTCGAAACATATCTTTGTTGTTATGCTCCTCTGGGGGCTGAAGAACGATGATTGAATAAATGATTTTATTCATGTGATTGTTGAATCTTATTATCCAAAAGAGCTCATCAAAGAGCTCCGTTATTGTGCATATCTAATATTTAGGAGACATAATTATTTCTTACTATTTATTTCTGTTAAGAGTAAAATTCATAACATTTGTGTCGATATCATTGGATGGTCCGACAAGGCTTCTCGTTTGTTTATTATACGTAGTCCTTGGTAACACAGGAAGTGACGTCATTGCCTCGAGGTGGAGTTTGGCAGACGTGAAGGTTTGGATTAGCAGACGGGTGAGATCGTCTGCTAGGGACTTAGATGTATGTAGCTTATGGCGAGTGGACGTACGTCTCTGGGCTCATGAAATTTATATAATAGTGTGACATATCCCTATTATGTACCATCTCTAGTGCATCAATATACTTCTGTGAGATGTATCTAGCTATATTTTACAAGGGAGAATGGATGCTGCGTATCAAGTGAGTCTGAATTAAAAAAGCTTTGAAGTCTATCAAACGACAGTGTTTTGAGCTACGACGGTACAGAGACTTTTCAACGACTGCATATGTAATGCCATTATATATTGGCTTGATTTATAAAATTTTTGTGGAGCAGCGTCTCAAGTAACATTAAATATATTGTATTTGTGCCACTTCGCCTTAGTGACTTTACTACGGAATTTGTTGTGTAGGGTGTGTGCGGTTGTCTATAGATGCAACCCTAGCAGTTTTCTTGTTGTGCTTTCATTTCTGCCTGAGCTTGTTGCGCCTTTAATTCTGCTTGAGCTTGTTGTGCCTTTAATTCAGCTTGAGCTTGTTGTGCCTTTAGTTCTGCTTGAGCTTGTTGTGCCTTTAATTCAGCTTGAGCTTGTGCATGTGCCAATATATTTAAAACTAGTTTGTTCTCGTAACATTGGTCAGGTGGGATGTTTAGTGATAAAGCAGGGAACACGGGTTTTGAAAGAACACTTGGCACGGATCCATTGAACAGCTAACATCATGAAGTAAGACTGTGAGCAAACACAAATGAGTTTGTCGTCCAGCGTGTACATTGTGCGGGATCTCTATTGCAGTGCTCCGCAACCTTTTATACTTCACGGCACACTGCAGTGTATTTCCAAATTTCACGGCACACTATGATACTTAAATGGGTAAAAAGGTAAATATAAAGGTTGTCCCACAGCAGACACTGACACAAGGAAGTGTTAGAGACTAGGTGTCGTAAAACGGTCTATTCAGCTCTCCATCTTTGTCTCCCTTGCCTCCCCCCTCTCTCTCTCTCCCCCTCTCTCTCTCTCTCTCTCTCTTCTTTCTTCTCAGTAATTTTACTTTACCCTACGGTATTTTCGGCGCTGTAGTCAGCGTTTCTCTTTCTCAGACATCACAGCCCTTACTAATGAGTACTGAGCAAATACCGCAAACGCATCAACCCCAGGTTATAACACATGGCCAGAGGATATACCATAATTAAGAGTAAAAGGCGTCTTAAAGTCTAGAGGTCCATTGCTTTATTGCATCCTATTTGATGGACCTGACGGAAAACGCGCCAGTGTCAAATTTCAGTGTATCGGCCAGCACGTGTATGCCTTCTAGGAGTAACCAGTAATTACGGCGTGGGGAAGCTGTCTCACGCGAGAAGAAACTGCGTCACACAAGCTCAGAGATCAGGGAGAGAATTTACGTGTGATTACGTCGGAACACCCACCCCTCACAATTTAGTGACGTGAGCAACGGTGATATCCCATCCCATGATTTAGAACACGTGAGAAGAGATTCATAAAATGTAGAAGCTTAGACGAAAACTTCACTTACACGCACGACTTGTGGGCTCGTACATGGCGAGGAATTCTACATTACAAGCACTTTGGTATTAACCAAGCGGTGTTGTATGATTTCACTCTGCGCAGACTTTTAGGTTTCTGAGCGGACAACATTCGCAGTTGCAGAATTTAGTGTCCGGCGCCTGACGGTAACAGACAGCCAGTCTTTTGACCGAGCAGCAGAACCAAAAGCCAGAGATCTCGTCAACTCCTAAGCATAAAGGAGCATAGATCAACGCTCGCACGTGTAACGTCATATCGCTTCTAGATGACAGCACCTAACAACCTGCGCCAGGACTGACAACATCCGATTACAGATAAGTCCAAAAGCATAAGGATATTTTCCTCAAGAAATCTCAGAGATCTTATTCAAATTCCAAACAGAACTTTCACCTAAATACTCACGGAACTAATTTTAAAGTGCCTTCCATGGTAGTACAAAGTGAACATTGCAATCAACAACGTTAGGCAAATTGCATGATAGTCACACCAGTGCTAATGATGATTGGTAGGACATACTAGGACTTTTAGTCATTCAGTGTTTATGTCCATATTATTATTTTCGTTTACCTTCTCATTTTCTTTGTGTCATACATGTGGTTTAGGGATTAAATATCTGCACATAAGTTATATCATCTACCGGGACCTCAAGACGCAGCAATAGAGACCGCAGCCAGCGGACTCATAGCTTGACTGCCTGCGTCAGGACCAGCGAACCAGAGCTGGTCAAGACCGCACTCCACCTCCACGTGGTGGTCCTGGAAACAGTCTGTAGCTGTGCAGTCTGGCTGAGCGAGTGTGGATCGAAATGGGAAGGCAAACCCGGTCCTAAAAAATGCCGTGCAGAAGTCGGATGTGTCGACCGAAAGGTGCAGATATCACAGCTTAGGCGTAAACAGACACAACGCAACCACCGTCCTTTTCAGGGCGAACGAATAAGAAGAAGAAGAATATCATCTACCAAGTGGTCGAGTGAGTTTCTTACTTGTACTGTCTCTTAAATCCATATATGTGTCATTTCCTCAGTATGAGAGGATGGGGGCTTAATAACAATTATAATATTCAGTAAGAATAACAGGGGAGATTTGTCGCAAGGAAACAGAATCCATTCTCCTGTGCCCTTCTGAGACATTATCTCTTTGTGAGAATATTCGCCTTCCTATTCACCCCTTACTTGTATAGGAATCTAACATTTAACGAGCCACTTCTGAGATCCTATATATCTTTCTTAAATTTCTCAATGTACAACTTTCTTATCCAACTGTGCTGTGACAATTAATGTCCAGTTCGGGATAACCGCGCGACAATTGGGTGGCTGTGTCCGAGATACTTGTACCTTCTAATGTGTAATATACATAATTATTTACCTATATTACGATTTTAGTATCTATACATACACATACCTCTTAGGCAGCGAGATATTACAATATCATGATTAATTATTTTTTGATTGATAGAACTGGGAAATCAGATCTTTATTTGTAAACACAGCGAACTTTGAGTTCAACTAAATTTTTTTTTACCTGTAAGCGAAGCTAAAAATAGTAACTGGGTCAATGCACTAACGACATTGTAAACATAGGAACGATTATAAAAGATCTGAGTAGAATCTGAGGAATTCCTTTTGCTTAACTATATGTTGTATTATATACTTAATTTTTATACTTCGTATTTATGAGATAATTAATCGTTTTATTAATATATCTTAGTGTTGGTACTTGTTAGAAGTATACTTTGTTACAGTTGTAATTAGAGATACTATTTGAGTTGGGACTTAGCATATTGTTTGCAGGTCATACCAACCTGTTCAGAGTGAATCATTGTTACAGGTTGATCCAGGGTTGATTGTGTAAGTCCGTGGCTATTTACAAATAATATAATTGTGGGTCATTGAGTACTTTGTTCATCGGTTAGCAATGATATTTTACCACAGTTCTAGTTTCCTTTCGTACTTCGTTGGACGTATTGTAGATAACTAATTTCTGAATATAAGAGTTCATCGTGCTGAATAACAATCAATAATATAACGTGATGAATCAACCTGAACAATATTAACGTGGTAAGTCCGTGGGTTGAGTCATATATTTATTGACAATATAAAATCTGAAGACATCCCAAGCATTAGTCATAATAAACATACATTTGCATCTGAATTCCAATTGAATGCATATTATTATCAGTCCGTGTTCTAACGAATTAATGTCAACAGAACATCATGGCTATTTGCGCGTGCTGCTGTGGTTCAGACAGCCGGTAATGAGCGCATGTGTCTTGACGAATATATATTAATGACTGATTAACGATCCTTCCGTAATTCAGGTTATTACCAACCTTATAGTTCCATCCTTTATAATATCAATTTGGACTGACCCTGTGTCCTTATATAAAATTCTATATTTTTGCGGCAATTATGAAGCCTAACATTGGAAGGATGTGAGACACGTCTTCACGGCTTTACGATCAACGTAGAAAGGGTCCAGTATCCAAGTCACGAAGCGTGACCTTATCAACGCGAACACGTCACAAGTTGACCGTGTAATTTGCGTTCACTAATCCGTGAAGTATCCACATCAATCTATTATTATTTCTATCAACCTAAAATTGCGCACTGCCAACTATAGCAGACGACATCAATAAAACCACCGTAACAATTCCCTGCCCGGCGGGGAAAAAATCTATTAGATAGATTTTTTTGAACTATCTTGATCAAACTTCTCAAAAATTTAACAAAAACCCGACATATGGCCTACGATGTTCTGACTAGAACAGTGTCATGGTCATGTCGATATTATACTAGTCATATAATATACTAACAGTCATGTTATACATGGATATTATATTAACCAAAGGAGTGTCAACTGTCGCTAAATAATTATCTACTTAACTCTAAGTCTGTCTTGACTAAATAATGAAGTTTTATGTAAAGAAAATTATTCTAACTAATTAAAAATGGAATTAATTAATCATAGTATGTGTGTAGGGTATGAATTAATTAACATCTAATTAAATAAAATGAAAGATAGTGTCATAATAAAAGAAATGAGAAGTAAGGACTAGTAAGGTAAAGAAAAGAATAAAGTATAAACTTAATTATTGAGGTGTCCATCAAATTAAACATGTGTGTAGAATAACTACTAATTAAGTAATTTAATTAACTACTAAATAATAATAATAATATAAAACATATTATGTAACCATGTTCGCTAACCTCCTATACAACATAACACATTCATAATTACATCTAAACAGTTTATTCAATTGTGTGAGATTATATTGTTTTTTTTCGTATTTTCTTTCTTTTTAAGTATTTCATCTTTTTTTTTCTTTTACTCACATTTTATTTTATTTTATTAAATAAATCAATATGTATTAAATTTAATATCGTTGGATATGAAGATCCAGCCGTTGTCAGGTCCCTATTGAATGAACGTTGATTTCTATTGGAGGAAAAAGATAATAAATTTCCACTGTGTTCTTTGAACTATTACAGCATTCATTTAGTTAGTTCGATTCATGTTTCAGAATGACGGCAACTTGATTCGAATATTCTTCTTGATTGCATCGTAACGAGTTGTAGAACGAATGGACACTAACCAAAGTCCAAACGTTAATACCGAACTATCGAAATATCTCTTGCTATAATCAATTTCGTTCGAAAAAATGTATATAATAGTTGCTTCACTGCACATATTCGAAGTGTCCTTCGTATGTAGGTAGTTTATACCGTTTTCGTCGTTGAAGTAAGTAATCGTTCCGAAGTACTTATTGTTCAGTATTCTCTCTTGAACTACTGAACCATCACTATTCCCTAATCGAATTCAGTAGGGTGCCTCGAAAGTACATCTGCCATAATATTCTCATTTCCAGGTATGGCTTCGATAACAAAGTCGTAAGCTTGTAACAAAATTGAAAACCTGGCAAGTTTGGGGCTTTTGTGATTAGAGCGACGTAACGATGCTACCACCTTCTGATCAGTTTGGATCACGAAGGGTGCGCCCAATAGGAACTTTTCAAGTTTAGCTGCAGGGAGTAGAAACTTTTTAGAAGCATCTGGTAACCTCAAAATAGGTGGATTTGAAAATATTGTCAATATCCTGCGAAAAGTTTTGTCGCATTCGTCAGTCCATTTCACCGTCAACGGCATGTCTTTTTTAACAATGATGACAAGACAGCCGTGATGGATGATACGTTAGGTACAAATCTACTGTAGTATTGGACTAGACCTAATAAACTCCTAACCTGCTTCTTCGTTTGAGGAACCGATAAATTTAAAATTTTAGATACCGTACTGGGGACAGTTTGAATACGTCCAGCCCCAATAATATGTACCAGGAAGGTTATCTCCTGAAATGCTATTTGTATTTTAGTGGGTTTAGCGGTTAAGTGGTTTTCCCTTAATATTTCCAAAACACATCTAAGCCCCGAAAAATGTTCCTCAAATAACGAACTAAATAAACATATGTCGTCAATGTATGTAATAATGTCTGGTCTACCTGATAACATTTTTCGCATCATGCGAATAAAGGTAGCCGGAGCGTTCATAAGCCCAAAAGGCATCACATTCCACTGGTAAAGTTCTTGTGGAGTGGAAAACGCTGTGTAATATTTGGCCTTTTCGGTTAGTGGTATCTGCCAATAACCTTTAGTTAGGTCTATTTTTGTGAAAAGTGTTGCATTGGCTAGACGAGGAAGTAAGTCGTCAAGAATGGGATGTGGTTCGCTGTCAGCTACGGTCTGAGCATTTAGTTTCCTATAGTCAATGCATAAACGAATGTTGTTGTCCTTCTTTCGGACAATGACTAAAGGTGACGAAAATGGAGATGTACTACTCTCAATAATACCTAAAGACAACATCTGCTCAAGTTCCTGAGTCGTTTTGCTGAGAAAATGTACTGGGACAGAATAAGGATGTACACGAATTGGTGTATCATCATTAAGAATATTGTCGTGACTAATCACCGATGTGCGACCAGGTACGCCTGTCAACACATCTGGAAATGATTGTAAGAGATCAGCAATCTGATGATGCTGTTGCGGTGTAACCGAAGAAGAAATGGTTACATCCAGCCACGATGCCGTGGATTGTAATACTGGTACAGATAAAGACATCTGCACCTTAGGAAAATAAGATTCTTCTTCCTGTATTACTGATAGATTAGTATAGTGACAAGTTGGTACTAGTGTGTCATCTAATTCGTGGAAAATAGATTGCAAGTGTTCTGGACGAGTGCGAAATTGTTTCAGCATGTTTATATGGTATATTTTTCTGTGTCCCTTAATGTCCAAGACGTAGTCAACATCAGAAATCTTGTCAATAACCTTATAAGGGCCATTCCATGATACAAGTAATTTATTGTCATTATGTGGGAGTAACACATAAGCATCATCGCCTGGAAATAATTGACGTAATCGTCTAGTCCTATTTTGTAATGTTCGAGCTTTAGCTTTCGCAGCCTCAGAAGAAGCTGTTGCCAACTGGCAATATTCAATAATATTCTTACGGAGATTGATTACGTACTCGTATGATGACTGGGTATCATGAGTCATCTCGGCGTCAATTAGTAAGTCTTTTATTAGTCCCATAGGACCTCTTGGTGGAGAGCCGAAAACTAATTCAAATGGAGAGAAGCCAGTCTATTCATGTGGCACCTCTCGATAGGCGAACAGGACAGCTGGGAGTGCTCTGTCCCAGTCCTGAGGGTGTTTAACCGTAACCTTATGTAATAGTTGTTTAAGTGTACGGTTAAGCCGTTCCACTGCACCACTGCTCATAGGATGATAAATACTACTAAGATTCCTATCTATGTACCACGTCTTCATTACCTCCGTCATAGTATCAGATATGAATTGAGATCCATGGTCTGACAATAACTTCCTAGGGAAACCTACCCTAGAAAAGATAAGATGTAGTGCATCATGTTGCTGAGTTATTTGCCTGTTGAAGATCATGCACTGAGTATGGTTACTTTAGTGATCTCTTGTTAATCGTGCTTTGTTTAGTATTACGCGAATTAGGGTGAAGGTGTTCATACAACTCAGTAGCATGGTATGAAGAAGTAGTTCATGTAACTTGAACTCAGCAACATTAATGAAGTAATTAATGCCTTCAGATTGAGTCCGTAATATTTAATCACATGTACACACAGGATGATCATTTCAAATAGGAACAGAACATAAGTCCTTATAAGTCATGCATAAATTAATCAATAACGTAGACTGCTGGTTTACGTGTCAATGTCCGTTTAAGGATACAATGCAGTATTGTCGTCAGAACATCACAGCTATATGCACGCGCAGCTAGACATGGCTACCTGCCGACAGTGAGACTGCGAGTCTGAATATTTCATACGAATTTGACGATTATTCTCCTCCTTCTGAGGATTCTAGTTAAATACTAACCTCCATAAATTTTCCTCTCATATAGAGTTCTAGGACTGACCCTGGTCCATCAAAAATGCACATATAAATGGCTATATCATGCCATTGAATTGGAAGGTTAGAAAAACGCAGCTATTCAGCTTGGCGGTCAAGTAACAAAAGGTAGCGTCTCCTAGTT
Organism: Oreohelix idahoensis; assembly: GCA_024509875.1. Classification (NCBI taxonomy): domain Eukaryota; kingdom Metazoa; phylum Mollusca; class Gastropoda; order Stylommatophora; family Oreohelicidae; genus Oreohelix; species Oreohelix idahoensis. The sequence continues at coordinate 142,174 of JAMPIV010001221.1, read as the reverse complement.
ACCGACTGTGTCCTAAACAACGCTAGACACGTCATAATCGATCGTGTATGGAGCGTTCAATAATTGAAACATCTATCGCAATATATTAAATGTCTTAACTTTTACAATTGCACGTCTGATAACCTTTAGCAGACGGCGTTAATATCATATACCGTAACAATTCCCTGTACACCGGGGAAAAAAAATCGATAGATTTTTTTTCAAGATCTATCCGACTTAACAATTTTTCAAAAAATTTAACACAATTGTGACATATGGCCGACGATGTTCTGAGTAGAACCGTGTCGCGGTCATGTCAACTAACTATTTGTCATAGTCATCTAACATTAATCATATTATATATCAATATTATACATATTATTATATCAACTAAATAAATGTCCAATGTTAATAGTGAATGATAGAATTAAATTAAAGTAAGGTCTGTCGTATTAGCATGTCATATAGGAATTAATTTGACTAATTAAAATTAAATTAATTAATTAAACTAAGAGTTAAATTATTAAGGTTCTAATGTAACGCGATGTTATGAGAGAAGAAAAGACAAAATAAGTGAGAAGAAATAGAAAGAAATTCGAATATAAGTTTAACTTACTTGGGTGTGTTAAGTGTTAGTGAATAATAACTATCTAATTTAACTAATTAAATAATGTATAGGTACATTAAAAAAAAATATTAATCTAATACCTGTGTGAGATTTATTTTCTCTTTTCATAATTTCTTCTTTTTATATTTCGTTCTCTTTTTTTTTGTTCTTTCATTTCATTTTTTTTCACATTTCATTTTATTGATAATAATTCAATTAAGAAGTTAAGTTAACTAATTAATTAGTATAGGATATGATGATCCATCCGTAGTCTTGATCCTGATGAATTCTTTTAGGCAAAAATGTTCAAACGTTTACGTTGGAAAGAAATGTCATTTATCCCAGCATCCAAGAATTAAGTGCACATAGGATAATAAGTTCGACTTGTCGTCAGATATTGTTCCATGATTGTTCAACGAATATTCATATATCGTGTATGGACGTTAGACGAAGTTTCAATGTCAATATGTATACCTTGATTGTCTTTAGTTCAATTCTGTGATGCATATAGTGTTCAATGTAGTGATGATTGACGTATTTTAGGAATGTCAATGTTGATTATTCGTCGTCAATAGGATTACGTGACAACGCATCCGCCACAATGTTTTCTGTGCCAGGAATATGTTCAATGGAGAATTCAAATGGCTGTAGGATGATTGCATATCTGGCGAGTTTTGGGCTTTTGTGGTTAGATCGACGCAAAGATGCTACAGCACGTTGGTCCGTCTGTATGGTGAAGGGAGCACCAAGCAAGAACTTTTCAAGTTTAGTTATTGCCCATATCACTGATAAAAGTTCCTTGTCCACTGTGGAATACTTTGTTTCTGCCGGCTTTAGCTTTCTTGAAATATATAAGGTAGGATGTAGAATGCCATCATGGTTCTGGAGCAGGCATGCACCAATGCCGTAGTTACTAGCATCTGTTCGTAAGAAAAATCTTTTGGAAGCATCGGGAAGTCTTAAAATTGGTTCATGCGAGAACAAATTTATAATTTTGTTGAAAGTTTCATTGCATGTACCAGTCCATGTCACCTTCACCGGCATGTCTTTCTTTAACAATGAAGACAATACAGCCGTGATGGATGACAAGTTTGGTATGAATCTACTGTAATATTGAACAAGTCCTAACAAACTCCTGACCTGTTTCTTCGTCTGAGGAACTGCTATGTTTAGAATTTTGGAGACTGTACTAGGTAACGTTCGGATATATCCCGCTCCAATGATATGTCCCAAAAAGGTTATCTCATTACACGCATTTGCACCTTTGTAGGTTTAGCAGTTAGATGATAATTCCTTAGAGTGTCGAAAACATATCTAAGTCCCGAAACATGTTCCTCAAACGACGAACTAAACAAGCATATGTCGTCAATATATGTAATAACGTCTGGTCTACCTGATAAAATTTGTCGCATCAGGCGAATGAAGGTAGCTGGCGCATTAACAAGCCCAAAAGGCATCACATTCCACTGGTATAGACCTTGTGGAGTGGAAAATGCGGTGTAGTACTTAGCCTTTTCGGTCAGTGGTATCTGCCAATAACCTTTAGTTAAGTCTATCTTACTAAATATAGTTGCGTTGGATAGACGTGGCAGTAAGTCGTCGATAAGTGGATGTGGTTCGCTGTCAACTATAGTCTTAGCATTTAATTTTCTATAATCAACACATAGTCTGATGTTATTGTCCTTCTTCCGGACAATCACTAATGGAGAAGAGAATGGCGAATTACTAGTCTCAATGATTCCCAGAGACAACATCTGTTCAAGTTCCTTAGTAGTTTTAGCAAGGAAATGTAAAGGAACCGAATAGGGATGTACACGAATAGGTGTATCATCATTGAGAGTAATGTCATGACTGATAGCCGATGTGCGACCCGGGACGTCGGTCAATACATCTGGATAAGATTGTAATATATTAGCAATCTGTAGACGCTGTTGCGGTGTAACCGTTGAAGAGATGGTTACATCCCGCCAAGATTCAGTAGGTTGAACTACTGGTACAGGTAACGGTAACTGTACCTCAGGAAAAGAAGATTCTTCTTCCTGGATGACGGATAAGTTAGAATAATAACAAGTAGATACTGTGGTGTCATCTAGTTCATGAAAAATTGACTGTAAGTGTTCAGGACGTGTATGAAATTGCTTGAGCATGTTAATATGAAATATCTTTTTGTGTCCCTTGATATCTAAGACGTAATCAACGTCGGAAATTTTATCAATGACTTTGTAAGGACCATTCCAAGATATCAATAATTTATTGTTATTGTGAAGAAGTAACACATAAGCCTCGTCGCCTGGGAATAATTGGCGTAATCGTCGAGACCTATTTTGTAGAGATCGAGCCTTAGCTTTTGCAGCCTCAGAAGAAGCTGTTGCCAACTGGCAAGACTCAATAATGTTCTTCCGAAGATTAATCACGTACTCGTAAGATGACTGAGTGTCCTGAGTCATCTCCGCGTCAATTAATAAGTCTTTTATTAGTCCCATAGGACCTCTTGGGGGAGCACCAAAAACTAATTCAAAGGGAGAGAAGCCAGTTTGTTCATGCGGTACCTCCCGATAAGCAAATAGAACAGCTGGGAGTGCTCTGTCCCAGTCATGAGGGTGCTTAACAGTAACCTTATGTAGTAGTTGTTTAAGTGTACGGTTAAGTCTTTCAACCGCACCATTACTCATAGGATGATAAATACTACTTAAATTCCTATCAATGTTCCAAGTTTTCATGACTTCCTTCATGGTGTCAGATATAAACTGTGACCCATGGTCTGATAAAAGTTTTCTAGGAAACCCTATTCTAGAAAAGATGAGATGTAGTGCATCAGCTACATCTGTGGTAGTGGTGGTCTTTAATGGGATAGCTTCTGGCCATCGTGTGCACAAATCAATGCACGTAAGGACGAATCTATGCCCTCTGGCCGATGGTAGCAATGGACCAATAATATCTATTGCCATCTTGTCAAACGGTCTTACTGAGATATCGCAAGCCTGAATAGGCGCCGTGTGAAAAGCTCCACGTGCTTTCACTTCTTGGCATGTAGTACAGGAACGTACATACTGCGAAATATCTCTTGACACTCCTGGCCAAAAGAATGAAGACAGTACTCGAGATCGTGTTCGAGTATATCCCATATGTCCAGCACAATGTGAGTCATGTGCATGTTGAAGAATGTACCGTCTAAAAGTATACGGGACCATAACTTGTTGTTTCATTTGTGATTTGTCATTAAAACATCTAATCAATATGTCATTTTTAATAACAAAAAAATGTTTGTTATTATTACCTGAGGATAGATTGTCAACTTTATCAACCAGCTTAAAAATTTTTTTTAAAGATTTATCCTCTTTTTGTTTAGTTGCAAATGTTTCCCTGTCAATAGGTGAATTGACTACAAATTCCTCTTGGTTGTCTGCATCCATTTTATTATCATCAACTTTCTCCATGAGTTGAGTCTGCGCTCTAGTCGTCACGGCGTTTCCAGTGCATAGGTTATGTTTCTCCCATTCTATGATCTCATCTGGAGTACAATCTTTACTGCCGTGTATACGACCAACCATCAGATCAGCTATAGGCTTTTTTAGCATACATACTTTTACGTTCCCTGTGAAAAAGGGTGTTCTAATATGAACAATAGCTGTTGGGTAGAACTCAATAGTTCCACCAAATGTCATGCAGCGTACATATTCTCCTGTCGCACAGCTAGGATGTACCAGCGACTGACGTACACCAATCGTTGTGGATCCTGAATCCCTCAGCACTGAGACGACGGATCCATTAACGATTCCCCTGTTAAAAATTAGTAAGCCTGTTCCATCGTTGACTGCAAGACCTACCTCTGGTGTAATATGTCCGCAGTTAAGCACTGTTTCTTTCGCCTTCTGAAAAATAAGATTGCATTGTTGGCAACTATTTGCCACATTATAATTAATAGCAAAACATGCAGCAGAAGACTGTGTTGTATTATTGTCAAGTGGGACCTGAGCTATAGGGGTAGTATTATTTGTAACTGCCGCCCCTGTATTATGGTTGTACTGAGATGATCCCCGAGAATGAGATCGATTCCGAGTATAATTGTTAGAATTATCTCGTCGTCCTCTATAGTAACTATTATCTCGATGTCTCGAGCCATGATTATTACCATTCCAGTTATTATTATTATTGGGAGTATGTGATCGATTATAATTAGTGTTATGTTGACCATTGTGGTAGTTTGTTTGAGGTGAATAATTTCTATCTCGTGATCTACCTCTGTTGAACTCATTTTTATTGTTGAAATCATTATTATGTCCCTTCTGAAAGTGAACATTGTGATTTCTTTGGAACCTGCTTCTGTCTACACTGTGATGTCTTTGTTTGTTATTATGATTGTAGGCCATATTAGACGCCACAGGTAGAGGTTCTCTTAATGAGGAGTTAGAAATGGTTGCATTCGGATGTGCCGAACAGTAGTTTAAAGAAATTTTTTCTAACTCGTCGATAGTACCTGGTTTACGCTCCTGCAAATATGCAAAAAATGGCTGGCTAACCGAAGATAATACCTTATCCCGTAGTAGCAAATCAACTAATTTGTCGTACGATTTGTTGACTTCTGCCAGTTCAACCCATCTATTAAATGTATTGCGTATGTTCGCAATGAATCCTGCAAAATCTTTTGGAGATTCAGGTAAAATTCCCTTAAATTTCAACCTACAGTGTTCCTCGTCCAGGTGAAACCTTCGTAAAAGCAAGGACTTAATAGCACCGTAGTTATTTGCTATTGATGGGTCAGCATTTTGAGAAGCCGTCAGTGGTTCTCCAACCAAAAATTCATTTAACTTGAGTACCCATGACTCTTCAGGCAAATGGTTAGTTTTGCAAGTCTGTTCAAAACGTGACAGGAACGATGAAAGGTCGTCCACGTTTAAGTTGAGAGTGGGTAATTTAAAGTTGTAGAAATGTTTAGTTTGGCTGGATGATGATCCATTTTGTGCGTTATTATTCTGGTTTGCATCAGCACTTTGTGCTTGTAATCTTGCTGTCTCCAATTTAATACGCGCCAATTCCATTTCTTGTTGTAAAATAATTTCCTCTCGTTTCAATTTATTCTCTTCTTCCTGTTGAGCAATTTCTCTTAATCTATTTTCCTTGGCAATTTGCTTCATCTCACGTTCTGCTTCCTCTTTCTTTAATGCAGCCTTTTGTTCCTCTTCCTCTTTCTTTAATGCAGCCTTTTTCTCTGCTTCTTTTCTTTCACGTTCCTCCATTTCTGCTTTATGTTTTTCCAGTTCTGCCTCAGCAAACTGACGAAGTTCTTGAGATTTATAACCATATTCCTTACCAATTTTAACGAAATGGTCTATAGTAAGCATTTTGACTTTTATCTGTAAGTAATTATTGATAATTACTGATTAAAATAGTCAATAGTAGCTTCAGAGTAATTATTATACTTACTCAACTTAGGAATATTCAATATAAATAATCACAATAGTACTGAACTCTTATGTCTAAGTTCAACTAATAGACAATATTTTGTAACAATATTGTATCTAAATACGAACTATATCATAAATAGTTATGATATCTGTTAACTATAATGTAATTACATCACACAATTAATCTCAATATCCAATAATGTTGGGTATGATTCCTAGTAATTATATTGTTCAATGTACTAAGTCACTCTCTTAGTACCAGAAAAGTATATTAAATAATATACAATGGGTCTATTACCTCAAAGGTAGACTATAAGATTATTTTATTTGGTCAATATATATATTATATTATTATGCCCTAGGCATCTCTTATAAATTGTAGTGCTACTTTCTTGGACTATCACTGCATAATTATGCAATGTCCCATATTAACCTTAAATATCAGAAAAAATTAATTAAATTAAATTACAAGTGTATTATTGCATATAATATCATATTATTAATGTAGTATTTAATATATATCATGAGGACAAACAAAACAATGATGCAACTAAAGGGTACAAACAATGTCAAGACGCAAACAAGACATTTTCACAATAAAAAATGAATTTATGAACTAAATAAAACAAGCGGAAGTGTCACAAGCCAAATGAAGGGTCAAGGTCTGACCCGAGGTCAACTTAATATTCAAAGTACACAAAAAAAAAAAATGACTGCAAAAAATGATGACATCACAGGACTCATAACGGACGACCATTTAACAATCATCAAATAAATGATAGTAAGAGGAGACTGGACGAAATAGTTAACGAACATGATACAAAACTGAATAAAAATGTGAACTTAGTACAAATAAAATACGCCAGTTATCTACGGAACGGCACAGCTAACACAAATCGTCAAACGACAGCAGATTTGGACAGACAGTCCAATGGCAAACCTCAATGGGGCTTCCAAAAGTGTAATCGTTTAACTGCCCTAAGACCGACTGAAATCTAGGTGGTCAGCTGTTCGCGACATTCCCCAGAGATTTCAGTTCCCTCCAACCGGCCCACTAATTAACAACACATTAAAACAACCCAAAAAATACATGAAACACATTCAGAAAAGACATGCCTATGCAGGCAAAAGGCATGGACTCAGTATTACTGTTTGCAATGACGACAGTATTAAAACAACTAGACTTATCTTTTCCGTTGCTTAGATCAGTGCTAGAGGTCGTCAACAGCTAGGCTAATGCCCCTGACTGTCTGCTCCTGTAGTCCATATCGTGTGTTTGCTTCAAATGGCTCATGTTTCCCCTGGTTAGGCTTAGAAAACGACTTTGGTTTCTCCGACAGATCACCTACACGACTTTCAGTGACGTCACGTTGTTAGGCATTAGAATGAGTAAGACGTCATCTTCGACTGGATCATGTGATCGAAACTTGATCATAAATATTATGGTTAATATGTGCGTAAGGAACAGAAGTTTTTTTCTTTTTTCTGTCGTTCCCCGCATTCGGCCGCCACTTTGTTGCTGAGTTATTTGCCGGTTGAAGATCATGCACTGAGTATGGTTACTTTAGTGATCTCTTGTTAATCGTGCTTTGTTTAGTATTACGCGAATTAGGGTGAAGGTGTTCATACAACTCAGTAGCATGGTATGAAGAAGTAGTTCATGTAACTTGAACTCAGCAACATTAATGAAGTAATTAATGCCTTCAGATTGAGTCCGTAATATTTAATCACATGTACACACAGGATGATCATTTCAAATAGGAACAGAACATAAGTCCTTATAAGTCATGCATAAATTAATCAATAACGTAGACTGCTGGTTTACGTGTCAATGTCCGTTTAAGGATACAATGCAGTATTGTCGTCAGAACATCACAGCCAGATGCACGCGCAGCTAGACATGGCTACCTGCCGACAGTGAGACTGCGAGTCTGAATATTTCATACGAATTTGACGATTATTCTCCTCCTTCTGAGGATTCTAGTTAAATACTAACCTCCATAAATTTTCCTCTCATATAGAGTTCTAGGACTGACCCTGGTCCATCAAAAATGCACATATAAATGGCTATATCATGCCATTGAATTGGAAGGTTAGAAAAACGCAGCTATTCAGCTTGGCGGTCAAGTAACAAAAGGTAGCGTCTCCTAGTTACCGACTGTGTCCTAAACAACGCTAGACACGTCATAATCGATCGTGTATGGAGCGTTCAATAATTGAAACATCTATCGCAATATATTAAATGTCTTAACCTTTACAATTGCACGTCTGATAACCTTTAGCAGACGGCGTTAATATCATATACCGTAACACATCAGCTACATCTGCTGTAGTGGTGGTCTTCAATGGTATGGCTTCTGGCCATCGTGTGCCTAAATCAATGCAAGTGAGGACAAATCTATGTCCTCTGGCCGAAAGTAAGAGTGGACCAATGATATCTATGGCCATTTTATCAAAAGGTCGCACTGAGATATCACAAGCCTGAATAGGAGCCGTGTGAAAAGCTCCGCGTGCTTTAACTTCCTGGCATATAGTACAAGAGCGTACATACTGTAATATATCTCGTGAAACTCCTGGCCAAAAGAATGAAGATAATATTCAAGATCGTGTCAGAGTATATCCCATGTGACCTGCACACTGTGAGTCATGTGCATGTTGAAGAATATAGCATCTAAATGCAAAAAGTACCATGACTTGTTGTTTTACCTGAACCTTGTCCATAAAACATCTGATTAATATATCATTTCTAATTGTAAACCAATGTTTGTCTTTATTGCTCGAGGTAAGATTATCAAACTTGTTAACCAGAGCAAAAAATTTCTTTAAAGATTTGTCTTCCTTCTGTTTGATCGCAAAATTTGCTCTGTCAATCGGAGAATGAACATCAATATCTCCCTGTTTGTCTGGTTCCACCTTTTTAGTGTCGACCTTCTCTACGATTTTAGTCTGAGCTCTAGTCGTCACTGCATTCCCAGTGCATAGATTGTGTTTTTCCAATTCAGTAATTTCTTCTGGTGTACAATCTCTGCTTCTGTGAATACCACCCACCATAAGGTCTGCAATTGGATTTTTCAGCATGCATACCTTAACGTTACCTGTAAAGAAAGGCATATTAATATGAATTATAGCAGTGGGGTAGTACTCGATTGTACCACCAAAGGTCATACACCTAACATATTCGTTAGTAGCACAACTTGGATGGATCAGTGACTGTCGGACTCGAATGGTGTTGGATCCGGAATCTCTCAACACAGAGACGATATTGTGACGAGTAGGGTGTATGTGGGTGGATGTAAGTTAGACAACACTTATACACCACTCGATTAGCTCACTGTCCAGGAATAAAGTACTAACTCCAACAATCTCCAACAATGTATTAGATTTACAAATAATTCACAATGGACGTAGGGCCATTACAAACATTAGATACATCACAAATCCCGAGAATCCGCACACACTCTGCTCCTCGGAATAACTACAGCCACAAATAGGCTACTCCATGAATAACTACTGCAACGTCTACAGCACAACTCCGGCCCTCTACTCGCGCCCTACTATAGACATCCCCCCTTCTCTGCTCTACGCTCTACGCTGTCTCCTGTCTACTGTCTGCTCTCTACTCACTCAACACACGTCTAAAACAACACACTTCTCTCTCAGACTGCTCCTTTCCTGCATAATCACTAAAACCCTGTGAAACCCTTCCACGCTCCACTGATCTTCATTTACGCATCACAAATGCTAACAGCCTGTCTCAAGCAATGCTCACAACCCTGTTGCTAAAATATTACAATGCACGCATTCCCCGCTCACAACAACCCACACAACTAATAAACTCCCGCTGGAGCATGAGAACATTCACAGATGCTAAATACTATCAAAACACTCCGTGACATCCACCCCTTTCCCCACGTGAAAAACCGGGGTTTTTCACCGTGAAGACAGAGATGGGAGTCCTCTACATCCTCAAACTCAAAATACATCATCAAAGTAATCAATGCTTCCATACAAAATACATCAACCCACACTAATAATAGCATACTAATTATTCTAGCGATAATCACATTCAATATTTCTAAAGTTAAACAAAATTCATTTTCATATTAGAAAAATATATGCATAATCTACAAACTTCATGTAAAGTCAACAAAATACACAAACACAATTACATGCAAAAATGCTCAATAAAAATCAAAATCTGTTCGTCCGGTATCTTGTTTTACTAGTAACATCAAACTGTTGTAAGGTTAATGTTCAGCTGCTTGGTGACTTGGCAGAGTGCAGAAAACTAGTGGCAATCACATATGACCAATGCTAAAGCATCTGCTGTGAGAAAGAAAATTTTGTCTAAATCAGAAAGCAACAAAAGTTGACTACTTGCAAAAATCTTCTAAAATTTTATCTAAGTCACCTTGACATTTACTTGTACAAATCACTCTCTTAGGCTTTCCCTTCTGAGTTAGTGATGTTAGTTTTCGGGCTCTGTAATTTCAATATTATCTTATCAGAAGCCCCTTCCGGCATCATATTACTCTCGGCCTTGGTCATACTCTTCAGGGTAGCTGCTCCATTTAGGATGAAAACATCCTCGGCTACTATCAAAGCTACAACAATAGCTCTCACCACCATCATTCCATCTACGATGTGCCCTACTGTGAAGATGGTTACTCTCTCTTTTGTCTGCCCAGCGGCAATCTTTTCTGAAACTACTTCTATATATTTCTCCACTTTTGTGTTCACTATAGCTTGGTCTTTTGGAACAAAATCCTCTGTTTATATCTTGTCCTTTGTACCTGTTTCTAAATCCAATCCGACGTTTACTTTGAAAATTACCATGCGGCTTACTCTAAAGTTTCTGGAATCTCTTAAGTCACTGGTTTCTCTTATGTAATGTTTCTCATGTGGCATACGAGCACCACGACCTACTATGCGATACTTCTCAATCGGCTTTCTGCGCTCTTCTTTCATCCGGTCTGTCTTAGGATATTTGACAGATCCATCACATTCACTTTCTTCTGGCAAAGTAAAGTTCACCTTTGTTTCATTTACTGCACTTTTTGGAATATGTATTTTACGTTCACCCAATTCCTTTGCTGAATTAATATGCCTCCCAATGTTAGTTTCTGGTTGACCCAGCTGTTTAGGAAACGATATATCTTCTTGTTGGGGTGAAATTAAATTTAATACTGAAGTATCATCAACTCGGACATTACCAGATGATATGCTATCTACAGGTATTACTCTAGATTTTTCTTGTAATCTAGTAGATTCTTCATAAGTATCATCTCTATGTTTGTGCCTCCATAGTTTGATATCCTCATCCGAGCAATCTTTGATACCACGAATATTTCCAAGTATCAGATCAGCGACCGCATTATCATCAAGAACACATGCTTTTACCCTACCCCGCAAGAATGGTGTATCAATATCTATCAACACCAAAAAAACATGGTCTGCACCCTTCACAACTCTCGTTGTTGAATGTATCTAAGACTACCACCGAACTTGCAAGTTCAAACTTCCTATTAGGACAATCAAATTGAAGGTGGCCAATCCCATTACATACAAAACATCTGTACTCCTTACGCTGGCTCTTCTGTGGACTATCCTTAGGACTAGTCTGAGGCTCGGCCACAGACTGAGGTTCAGGCTTGTCACAAAACTTCGCTGCATGGCATGGTGATCTACATTTAAAACAACCAGAAGGTCTTCTACTACCTGACTCTGCCATATTTTGCTGTTTCCTGGGGGATGTACGGAAGTCTGTCTCTGTCCACCTCTTATTTACTGCTTTCTTATCATAAGGTCTCTCTCCACTGCGAGAATTTTGTCTCCGATATGGTCGTGTTTCATAACTCCGCTTGGCCACACACGTCGTAAATGTTTCTGGCACCGCCGATTTATGAATCGGTCTGCCTGGATGTGCATTTGCGTATTGTTGCCCTAACTGCGACATTGTTGAAATATTCTCTGGTTTTCTCTCCTGAAAAAAAGCCAACAAATCGGAGCTACATGAAGACAATACCTTATCACGTAAGATCAAATCACATAGGCCATCAAAATCTTTAGCAATGCCCGATAGGTCAATCCACCTATTCAATAACATCTTAATCTCTGCGATAAACTCTGCAAAATCTTGCTCACTACTTGGCATCGCACTGTGGAACTTTAACCGATAGCCTTGTTCATTTAACCTGTATTTGCGTAATAAAGTTTCCTTTACTATGTCATAATTTAATCTATATTCTACAGTTAATTGGAAAACTGTTTTTAATGCTGACCCTGTTAAATAATTTGTCAACAGTGATCCCCATAGTTCTTTATTAATCTTTAAGGCAGTTGCCTTCATTTGAAACCTCTCCAAAAACAGTCCATAAAATCTATGGATTCGTTGAAAGTTGGAAGTTTCAATTTGTACATACTCCCGTACTCTTTTATTGATGATGCGTCTGAACTCGATTTCTCTAAGTCGAGTTTTCTCAAGGATACCTCTTTGTCCGCTTCTATCTTTTTAATTTCTTTCTGTGCTTCTATCTCTTTCATTTGTTTCTGTGCTTCTATCTCTTTCATTTGTTTCTGTGCTTCTATCTCTTTCATTTGTTTCTGTATCTCTAACCTCTTAGTCTCTTCTTCTGCTTTCTTAGTTTCTTCCTCTGCTTCCATTTTCCTTCTCTCTCGCTCCTCATGTCGTTCTTGTCTGTCTTTCACCTTTTTAAATTGAGCTTGCGCAAACTCTAAGAGATCCTCTCCAGATTTTCCTATCTTTTCACCGACAAGGATAAAATCCATAAGTGTTGACATGATTATAAATATATCTGACTTATATGCACTTCAAATACTCTAACTTAATGTCAAAATAGTTCACACCCCAAAATAATATCTTAAATAACCACAAAGATAATACCTTACTCACTGTATTCAATGAGGACCCCTTCTAAGAATAAATAGCGCAAAATCCTACAGATGAAATCAAAACACACATAAATAACATAATCGTCACGTCCAACAACAACACTGAAACAATGAATGCCGAAGGAGGCCTATAGAGCAACCTGGACAAATAAATGAATTAAGGCCTTAGAATGATGAACCAAAACAAACTAAGGTTACGTAGCTTTTTCTGGTGTACTGAAATGGCAGGCTATGGCAATAAACTGATCTGATCTGTTGTCTCCAAGTCACCTCTGCAGCAGTAACTTTGAGAAGCACAAACACTACAACAGTTCCTGTGAGGAATATGTTAATACACACTTAGTATATAATTCAAACTATTATGACACAAAGATAAAATGGACAGAAGCACTAGAAGAAGGATGACAGATAGGATTAGCACAGTTATAGGTAAAGTAGATATATAATTAGTTCTAAATGCACTTTAACCTAAACCTACATCACATATAATTTAAACATACAAAGACAGAGTGAAAACTAACTACAGTAGAACAGCAACACTGAAAGTGAGGTAGAAAATAAGTGATATTATTGAAAGAAGAAAGTAGCAGAAGTAACGATAAGAATGTGAAAACAGAAGTACTCAGTATACAAGAAGAACTACTTGTGGTGTCTGCCCATGCACACCACATGTTGGATTTATTGAGTTTGAGTCAGTGCTGATAAATGCGGCGCTATTTGGAATATTGAAAATGAAGCGCACCGGAAATTGAGAGAAAAGAGATGTTTATAATGTGTATGGCCAAGGTAAAGAAAAACCTTGAGCTTTGTGACAGCTGTGTTTTGGCTGTGTTTTCTGTGTTCCATTGGGAACATATTGCGAAGTGTTCACCTTTCTAAATGGATGTGGTTTGTACAAGAGGAGGAATACTCTTGGCATATGATTAATACTGTATTGATGAGGTTTGGTAATTAAGGATTAATCTTGACGAACGCTTCTGTATGCTACAAGGAATATACGTTATTAAAGGATGTTGAGTTCGTTAAAAGGAAGACTGTTTTAGTTCGTCATTGGTGATTGGGTCAGTTAAAGAACCCACATGTATGTTGTTGAGTATGGAATAAAACTATAATCGTTGGGTCACCCTGGACGTAACAGAATAACGAGCATTATTATGAAACAACAGCAGGAGTAATCAAATATACATTAACATAATCAACATATACTTGAACTGTGGACAGGGGTAGCAATTTATCTGAAATAATAAAAACGAACCCACAATATATTCAAACAGCGCCCCACCACAATACTGATTTCTTATGAAATACACTGTTAGACCTACATAAAACAAAAATTAACTTTTTAACTAGAAACTTAATAAACACTCTATTAGAACATTAGCATACTAGAGCACGACAGAATGTTACGTAACTACCTTAAAAGAACACCAATAGAGTAATATCTAACTAAATTATAACGAACACTAAATGTTTACAGAACCAATACATATACTTAAATTCCAAGCGTGTAGATCTGTTTATAATGTCTTCAGCCAGTCCCAAGGTTGATGAAATATGAAGACCACACACACAGCACGGCACAACACACTCCGTTCAGATTCTGTAGCGTCACTAGCTACACACCTTGGAAAACAGGGCTCGTGTTTTCCAAATCACACTGTCGAGTAGACCACAGCAACACGACAGCTTCACAGTATTTCTTCTTCTGGTCAACACAGATTCTCCTGGTCACAACACACCGTTTTACAGCAGCAGCAAGTAATGAATGTAAACAGACCTGTAAGACAGCATTCTTAGCACAATGTTTACTCGCCAGCACACAGTCACAGCTGACCGTTGACCCAGATTTAAACAGTGTCGAATCGTCTGGTTACTGTAAAGTTGTCACACTTCGCTGCGTTGAAAAACAAACTGTAGGCTGCTGACCAAATGACCTCAGATCACTTTAGTGCTGCACAACTTTGGGTTCGTTTATAACATCCAAATAGACGAGCTCCCCAATGTGACGAGTAGGGTGTATGTGGGTGGATGTAAGTTAGACAACACTTATACACCACTCGATTAGCTCACTGTCCAGGAATAAAGTACTAACTACAACAATCTCCAACAATGTATTAGATTCACAAATAATTCACAATGGACGTAGGGCCATTACAAACATTAGATACATCACAAATCCCGAGTATCCGCACACACTCTGCTCCTCGGAATAACTACAGCCACAAATAGGCTACTCCATGAATAACTACTGCAACGTCTACAACACAACTCCGGCCCTCTACTCGCGCCCTACTATAGACATCCACCCTTCTCTGCTCTACGCTCTACGCTATCTCCTGTCTACTGTCTGCTCTCTACTGACTCAACACACGTCTAAAACAACACACTTCTCTCTCTGACTGCTCCTTTCCTGCATAATCACTAAAACCCCGTGAAACCCTTCCACGCTCCACTGATCTTCATTTACGCATCACAAATGCTAACAGCCTGTCTCAAGCAATGCTCACAACCCTGTTGCTAAAATATTACAATGCACGCATTCCTCGCTCACAACAACTCACACAACTAATAAACTTCCGCTGGAGCATGAGAACATTCACAGATGCAAAATACTATCAAAACACTCCGTGACAGATATATCCATTTACTATTCCTCTGTTAAATATTAGAGAGCCTGTTCCATCATTAGCTGCAAGACCAACTTCTGGTAGAATGTGTCCGCAATTCAATACTACCTCTTTTGCTTTCTGAAAACAAGATTACAGTCTGGGCAACTATTTGCCACGTTATAATTCATAGCATAACATGTAGACGAAGATTGTCTTGGTGTATCATCATGTGGAACTCCTGGGGTCGTACTAGTGGTAAGTGCCGCCCCTGTATTGTGTTCATAATGTGACGGTCTATGTGACTGAGACCGATGTCTAGAATAGTTATTAAATCTATTTTGTTGTCCCCCGTGGTGACTGTTGTGTCTAGGTCTGAAGCCTTGATTATTCTTATTCCACCTGTTACCATGTTATTAGTGTTAGAGTTGTATGATCGATTCTGATTTGAATAGTGTTGACCATTGTTGTACCTAAATTAAGGTGACTGATTCGTATTCAGCTGTCTACCTCTGTTGATGTTCCCATATGTATTATTATTTTTATAATATTCAGTGTGGTCATTATTCCTTCTGTGTGAATAATTCCTATCCATGCTATAAGTTCTCGATCTATCCTTACCCTGGAATGTTATATTAGAAGCCACAGGTAGAGGTTCTCGTATTTGTGAGTTAGATATGCCCGCATTAGGATGTGCGGAGCAATAATTTACTGCCATTTCTTCTAATGCAGTAATGGTAGATGGTTTTCGTTCTTGTAGAAAAGAAAAGAACGGTGGACTGATAGAGGATAAAACTTTATCCCTCAGTAACAAATCAACTAATTTATCATAAGATTTGTTAACACCTGCCTGTTCCACCCTTCTGTTAAAGGTATTGCATATATTCGCAATAAAACCTGTAAAGTCTTTATTGGACTCAGGTAAAAGCGTTTTAAACCTAAGTCTACAGCCTTCCTCATTTAAATGGAACCTTTTTAACAATAAAGCTTTTATCGCATCATAATCCCCTGCTAACGTAGGATCAGCATTCTCTGTTGCATTTAATGGTTCCCCATCTAAAAATTCATTTAGTTTCAATGCCCATGCATGTTTAGGTAAGTTATTTGTTTTGCATACCTATTCAAACCGTGCTAGGTATGATGATAGGTCGTCAAGGTTCAACTTACAATGTGGTAATTTAAAGTTATAATAAATCTTGTTTTGATTGGATGAAGATCCATTATGTGTATCAGTATTATTATTCCCACCTGAAGCTACTTGAGCTTTTAAGTTTAATTCAGCCATACGCATCTGTATTAACCTTTCCTCTGCTTCACTTTCCTGTTTTCTTTTGTTTTCCTTTTCAATTTCCTCCCTTTCCTCTCTTGCCTGTCTTCTTTCTTCTTTTGCCTCAAGTTCTTCTTGTTCATTCTTCAATGCAGCTTTTTTCAGCTTCTTTTCTTTCCAGTTCTTCTTGTTAATGCTTCAATGCTTTTTTTTTCAAGTTCCTCATGTTTCGAAATTTCTCTTTGCTTTTCTAATTTTAGTTCACGTTCTTCTTCTTCTTGTTTAGCAGCAGCTAGCTGCTGTTCAGCAAACTGACAAAGTTCTGGTCCTTTGTACCCATAATCTTTTCAAATTTTAACGAATTGGTCAAGAGTAGCCATATTAATTTAGTAATATGCCTCCTCAGTTCAGTATTAAATTATATGTATGTGTAACAATCAACTCATACTCAATATAATCAACTAAAATATTCTTGTAATATAAGTTGTAAGTTCCACAACCATTTTGTTAATAAATAATTTATATCAGTAATACTTACTTATCACATTACACCAATGTGTTATACATTTATTAATTTATGATACTGAATTTATTCCCTGCATCCACTAAACTTACTTATTACCTATGGGCATCTTCAATCCTTTAAAATATTAATGCATTATATATTTATAATATCTGATAAAGTTTCCTAATTCATCACTTCTGCATGGTGTGATTACCAAGCAATTATTCACTAAAAATTATCTTACTTCAATAATTTATCATTATATTATGTCATCATGCCCTAGTCATAATGAATAAAGAGTAGTGTCTTGGGCCAATAGTGCAAATTGATGACATCCCCTAAGTCATCATGTAGTTTAATAAAAATTAATTAAATTATTTTATTATCTTATAGAGAATCAATTTATCATAATATAATTACATTATTAATTTATGAAATGAACAACTACAATACAAAAATAACCAAAGATTTACAAACAGAACTACGATACAAAAGTGACAATTTCACAGACATAAATGATTTTATGAACTAAGTAAAAGAATCGGAAGTACTGAAGGGTCAAGGGAAAACTAAGTCGAGATTGACCTACACACACGTAAACTGATGACGTAGACATGGACTCATATAACGGTTCTTACAACACCTATGAAATAAATGATAGAAAGAATTGAGAATGGACGTGATAGATTACACACGTGTAACGAAAATAAATAAAATGAAACTTAGTACAGCCAAATACAACAGTAATATTACAAAACTTCACAACTAACACTTAAGGTCAAATACTTTCAAATGCAGACAAAGTATCCATCGGTATAATCTTCAATGGGGTTCTCTACAAAATAAAAATATTTAACTGCCCTACAGATCGATCAAAATCGAATCGGTCGTCCTCAGAGACATAGAATCAGTTTTGATTCGCCTCACCAACCACCCGCTGACATGTACAATACCACATAATACATATGAATAACACATTCAACGTTTAACAATGATCTGCCAAAGACATGTCGGTGATTTGATTAAAAATGGACTTAACAGCGTAAAGCACAAACAAGTACTTAGCTTTTAGACTCAATAAGTTTGTACAGTGCCCGCTTCGCCAACAGACCAAGGAGTTCATATGGCATAAGAGTGAAGGTTGAAATTAGTGTCCACTGTTGATTGAAGTGTTTTGAAATTCTTTTTTTTCAATGTCGCTGATTTGCGGCTTCCATTGACACGATTCATGTTGTTGCTAAGGGCGTGTAACGTCACAGGTGTACACGTTAAAAAAAATGTCCATTTCAATTTCGCTCGAAAGGGCATTTTTGCAAAGCTGAATGTGAATTAAAATTCCACAACCACACTTTGGCCGCCAGTTGTTACAGGTTGATCCAGGGTTGATTGTGTAAGTGCGTGGCTATTTACAAATAATATAATTGTGGGTCATTGAGTACTTTGTTCATCGGTTAGCAATGATATTTTACCACAGTTCTAGTTTCCTTTCGTACTTCGTTGGACGTATTGTAGATAACTAACTTCTGTATATAAGAGTTCATCGTGCTGAATAACAATCAATAATATAACGTGATGAATCAACCAGAACAATATTAACGTGGTAAGTCCGTGGATTGAGTCCAATATTTATTGACAATATAACATCTGAAGACATCCCAAGCATTAGTCATAATAAACATACATTTGCATCTGAATTCCAATTGAATGCATATTATTATCAGTCCGTGTCTAACAAATTAAGATCAACATAAATCATGGCTATATGCGCGTGCTGCTGTGGTTCAGACAGCCGGTAATGAGCGCATGTGTCTTGACGAATATATATTAATGACTGATTAACGATCCTTCCGTAATTCAGGTTATTACCAACCTTATAGTTCCATCCTTTATAATATCAATCTGGACTGACCCTGTGACCTTATATAAAATTCTATATTTTTGCGGCAATTATGAAGCCTAACATTGGAAGGATGTGAGACACGTCTTCACGGCTTTACGATCAACGTAGAAAGGGTCCAGTATCCAAGTCTCGAAGCGTGACCTTATCAACGCGAACACGTCACAAGTTGACCGTGTAATTTGCGTTCACTAATCCGTGAAGTATCAACATCAATCTATTATTATTTCTATCAACATAAAATTGCGCACTGCCAACTATAGCAGACGACATCAATAAAACCACCGTAACAATCATCACTGCTAAAATGGACGAAAAATGGAATTGGATGAGTGGAGAGCATTCTGGACAGAGTTAGCCATTGAGTGCGAACTCTCCGGAGAAGAGCTGGATAATGTCGTTTCACGGGAGATGGAAAAATGCAGGATGAGGGATTCGGAAAAGAAAGAAAGAGAGAGACAGAAAACTCTCGAACAGGTAGAATGGGAGAAGGAGAGACAGCAACACAAATTAAGGATAGAATCTTTGGATGCGGAACTATTGCGTCTCGAGACGATGCAGCCTAGAATGAGCTCCAAGACCTCAACTTCCTCCAGCCCCTCACCTCCGTCAGTTAAGTTACTCCCGCAGCTAGCACCTCAAACTGTACCAGAGAGAGAGTGTCAAGTCCGTTAATCAAACCCTATTTCCAGAAAGATAATAGGGGCGGCTTTCAGAACAAAGGCATCGGGACCACGCTGAGAAGCAGAAGCGGATGATCTGGAAAGACCCACTTTCACCTTCTCTATGACTCACAACATTCGCCCTCTGAATAAAAACAGGATCAACATAAAGCATGAAATGGCTTCGGAGATGTATGGGATGGAGAGCAATATTAGTAAGTCTTTCCGATCGGTTAACCACAGTAATACAAACTGCAGGCACCGAACCCGAAACATACAAACTGTCAGCCCAGCGCAATGCCCGCCTTGTAAAGGAAACCCGGTGTAGCCCCGAGGTGACCTTAGGAAACCTTTGAATGAGGGTTATGCAACCGTCAATGGAAGACGAGTCATATGTCTGCTTGTACCTGATCTCGGGTTTAGTGCAGTTGCTTCATCCTCACTCGTAAACGTCGATGAAATTACTGAGGAATATGTAATGGTAAATGCACCTATGCTCCATGGGGAACCGATGGAATTGCCCATTGCAAGCTTGCACTTAGAATCTCGTTATGAGACAGGATTTATTAACGCAGCAATAGTAGACGAACGCTTTTTCCCCATACCCCAAGGAGGGAGTTACTCGCTCTTAGGAAACTCAACACATGCCAGAGTGAACATGACTGAGGAGGACGGGGAAATTCAAACGCCTATGTCGATTTCCAACATTTTTGGAGGGAAGTTGGAAACAGGTCAGAGGAATACAAACCTTGGAATCCATGGTTTTAAACCATTAAAACCAACCCCATCCACCATCCTTGTGCAAAAGGAGGTTAAAATGTGTCACAGGGAACCTTCTCCCTTGATACATTATAGGAATAAACTGCCAAATTTAGTTTCTCCGATCCTTACAGGAGAGGCAATTTTAAAGGCATACAATCACCCCACAAGCAGGGAAGGCAGAAGTACGACCTCTTATCATTCAGCACTGCAAAATGTCGAAGCCGGACAAGATACGGAAAAGCACATCAAGACTTCAAAGTCAGAACTTCGCACACATCGGCTCATAGATGAGTGTGGGACAGGCCGAATTCAGCACATCTCTAAGCACAAGCTACAAAATTCACTCTCAATTCGTCTCAAGAAGGAGGCGGTACCAGAGGAAATAATTTGCCTCCAAGTTAAAGGAGATCATGAAGGAACCTTAAAAGGCCCGACGCAGCCTGAGATTGCTGTAACAGGAAAAGAGGGGGAGGAGTCAGATGTGACACCTGCGCCAGAATATGAACACCTCCTTACAGAAGAGCGGATACAGAGCGAAACGGGAGGGAAACGCAAAGTACCTTGTGGAAAACTATTAATTAACTCATCCCTCAAGGAAGAGGCGGTGTTAAAGGAGCAGTCCTCCTCTAAAATCCTTGGAGAAGGATATATGTCTGGATTACCTAATTCAACCTCCCATCATCCTAAGAAGGAGATTGTCTAAGATGAGTATATTTACACCCAAACGTGTGGATGTGGGTATGCGCCCATACGGGGCCCAACACAAACTATGGTTATCATGACCGAACGAGTTAAGAAACCTGAGTCACCCCCCTAACCCCTGCACCCGGATTTTAAAAAAGCCCAGACTGAGAACATAACGTTCAAGCTTTGGATTGGACATCAATCTTACGCCCACTCGCGCCCTACAACCCAGGGAGAAGTTTATGGCGAAATCAGTCTGATAGACAAAAGTATCGGCAAGAGAGGACTCAAGAACACGCCACATGTTGCATCGTCCTCGTCTAAAACCCACTGGTTGAAAATGTGCAATTTGTCACATTTAACTCGACGTCTGAAGATCGGGATTAGGATGCATCCGATCTTACGTCATGATCACTGGCGGAGCAGGAAAGCTAACAGACGTAGTCTAGGAAAGAACTACTCCACCAGTAAACATTTCACCCTGCGCATTTTCCGGGAATTGCTCATGAGAAACGGAAAGAATAGAACTACTGCTCACTTAGGCAGATCGTATAAGGCGACCAAAATAAGGATGTATAGGATGGCACCGACCTTGTCAGGACAACCCATTTCCTATCAACCGACATGTCGTCAATCCATACGTTTTAATGCAGGCCCATTGCAAGGAGAATGTCAGCTACATTGGGGGAAGAAGAAGGAGAGTAATGCGAGGAAAGCGAAGATGAGAAGAACGAATTTTAGGAATGATCGAGATGACCAGACCTCAGTAAGTTAGACCGCAGGTCAAACTGAAGGGGGAGACTATGTCGTAAAACGGTCTATTCAGCTCTCCATCTTTGTCTCCCTTCCCTCCCCTCTCTCTTCTTTCTTCTCAGTAATTTTTACGTCACACTACGGTATTTTCGGCGCTGTAGTCAGTGTTTCTCTTTCTCAGCATCACGGCGCTTACTAATGACTACTGAGCAAATACCGCAAACGCATCAACCCCAGGTTATAACACATGGCCACAGGATATACCTTAATTAAGAGTAAAAGGCGTTTTAAAGTCTAGAGATTCATTACTTTATTGCATCCTATTTGATGGACCTGACGGAAAACGCGCCAGTGTCAAATTTCATTGTATCGGCCAACACGTGTATGTCTTCTAGGAGTAACCAGTAATTACGGCGTGGGGAAGCTTTCTCACGCGAGACGAAATTGCGTCACACAAGCTCAGAGATCAGGGAGAGAATTTACGTGTGATTACGTCGGAACACCCACCCCTCACAATTCAGTGACGTGAGCAACGGTGATATCCCATCCCATGATTTAGAACACGTGAGAAGAGATTCATAAAATCTAGAAGCTTAGACGAAAACTTCACTTACACGCACGACTTGTGGGCTCGTACATGGCGAGGAATTCTACATTACAAGCACTTTGGTATTAACCAAGCGGTGTTGTATGATTTCCCTCTGTGCAGACTTTTAGGTTTCTGAGCGGACAACATTCGCAGTTGCAGAATTCAGTGTCCGGCGCCTGACGGTAACAGACAGCCATTCTTTTGACCGAGCAGCAGAACCAAAAGCCAGAGATCTCGTCAACTCCTAAGCATAAAGGAGCATAGATCAACGTTCGCACGTGTAACGTCATATCGCTGCTGTATGACTGCACCTAACAACCTGCGCCAGGGCTGACAACATCAGATTACAGATAAGTCTAAAAGATTTTCCTTCTAAGCAAAGAACCAGGAAGAAGAAGACGGGGTCATCAACTATCAGCTACCTATGTAGGATAAACCTTCAACAAGCACATGCTAGTTGTTGTTTCTTGTCCAAGATATATCAATGTCTGTCCATGTTTTCCTACTCATTTACATTATGTCTCCCTGCCATCAATGGTATTTATACCTTGTAGCGGTATGGCAGCTTGCGTACCCCGATAACCCCAGAGCTATGCCAGTGGGAGTTTTACTCCTGGTAGGTTCAACCAAGCTGGACTGGTCAGTGTGGGTACGGGTCAGACAAAAGCTGGTACCCTGGTCATCCTGGTTGGTGGTTTTAGCACATGGCCGACACCCCTGTCTAAGTAAAAAAATCGCACATGTTACGGAAACGGCAACAAATAGAAAAACTTTGATGCAAGACGGACATCCGGAGTCTCCGGCTCGTATGACTGCCAGTGGTGAAAGCCGAAAGGAAGCCATAGGCATGAAAACGGATGTCGTGACAGCCAAACATGAAACCTAAATTGGATTCTGGAACGTCAGAACTATGAATGAGCCAGGAAAACTGAGACAAATAACAGCAGAGATGAGGAACAAATTACGTATCCTGGGAATATGTGAGAGCAGATGAACCGGGACGGGGAGAATAAAAACAGCTACAGGGGAATCATTAGTTTACTCTGGTAGAGAGGATAGTCAGCACAACGAAGGTGTAGCTATTATCCTGAAGAAAAGAATGGAAAGGTCTTTACTGGAATGGAAACCCATCAACAACAGACTGATAAGAACAAGCCTGACAGGGAGATTCATCAACACCACAATTATACAATGCTATGCACAAGCAAATGACCGCGATGAAGATATCAAGGACGAGTTCTATCAACAGGTACAAAAGAAAAAGGAAACTGCACGCAGGTACGATCTTATTATAGTAATAGGAGACCTCAATGCGAAAGTTAGAACACACAATATTTATATCGAAAGAGTAATGGGGAAAGAGACGATATCAGATTGCCAAAAGCCAGGAAAGAACAGAGATCTATGATGTCAACCAGAAAATCAACACCATCTCAACAATATACAAGGAAAGCAGCGAGTCATGCTTGGGATTCCAGGAAAGGAAAAACCAAGACTGGAAAACTCCAGAAACGCTAAACACCATAGATAAGAGAAAGAAAATGAAAACAAAGAAAACAGAAGCTAAGTCTCCCAGGTTAGGCAATATATAGTGAACAGTACAGTCAGCTGGACAAGGAAGTAAAACGTCAAACCCGTGCTAATAAAATGACATTTCTGGATGACCTTGCAAAACAGGCAGAAGAGGCAGCACTGAGAAATGAACAAAGTACAGTTTATGAAATAAATAAAACTATCATCGGAAAACGAGGTGCAAACAATATTACGTTAGTAAGAGAAAGCAAAGAAATCTCATCACCACATCACAGGGGCAGGAAACATGATGGGCAGAGCACTTCAGAGAAATACTGAATAAGGAACCACCAGAGACTCAGCTGAAGGCTCCTGAGGCTGAAAGTGACTTAGACGTAAATACAGACATTCCACGAAAAGAAGAAATCATCACAGCTATAAATGGTTAAAAAATGGAAAAGCGCCTGGTCACGACAATCTAAATGCTGAGTTATTCAAGAAAGAGCCTGAACTAGCAGCAGAACTATTAGAACCACTATTTGCACAAGTCTGGGAAACTGAGACAACACCAACAGAGTGGAGTAAAGGAATAATTTTCAAATTGCCCAAGAAGTGCGACCTTGCAGACTTCAACAACTGGAGAGGAATTACTCTCCTCTCAGTTTCCAGTAAAATACTAGCCAGGATAATCATCCAGAGAATTTCAAAAGCAGTTGACATAATCTGAGGAAAGAACAAGCGGGTTTACGAAAGAATAGAAGATGTGCAGATCATCTATTCACCCTCAGGAACATTATAGAGCATTGCTCAGAATGGCAGAAACAGCTATACATTAACTTTGTTGGTTTTGAAAGGATTTCGACAGCAATACACAGGGACAGCCTATAGAAAATACTGATGGCTTATGGAATTCCCAGCTGCATTGTTTCCATCGTAAAAAGCCTCAATTCTAACTTTACATGCTGTGTTGGATTGAGTAATATAACTTTCGAGGTGAAAACAGGAGTACGACAGGGATGCCCCTTATCAACAACATTATTTTTGACAGCCATAGATTGGGTGATGCGCCAGACAACAGAAGGCAGTCCAAGATGAATTAGATGGACAACGTTTTATACACTGGAAGACCAGGAATATGCAGATGACATTGCACTACTCGCGCATTCACATCAACACATCCAAGAAAATACCAATAGACTGAATAAGTATGGCCAGCAGGTTGGTCGGAACATCAATCTGAAGAAGACAGAGGTCATGACACTAAATGTGGGTAATCCTGAGTCAATAACAATAAGGAACCAGAAGTTAGAACAGACAGACACATTTACTTACCTAGGATGCATAGTAACACCTGACGGCGGAACAGGCAAGGACATTAAAAACAACAACATTTGGAAGTCTTCCCAGTACAGCACAAACACCAAATTAAGATCGTATGAGAGCTGTGTAGAATCTTTTGGCCGAATACCATCAGCATCCAAGAACTACTTATTAGGAGTAACCAGGAGGACATGCATACCATCATAGTTGGGTTGGCCACGTCCTCAGAAGGGACCCTGATACCATCACAAGAACAGCTATGCTACGGACTCCCGAGGGAAAGCGAAAGAGAGGCCGACCAAAAACAACTTGGCGGAGGACTGTGGAAGCCGAGATGCAAAGACTGAACCAGAGTTGTGGCACTGAACGAAGGATGGCCACCGACCGAGCAAAGTGGAATCAATTTGTTGCTGCCCTACAAGACGCCACCAGGTGTGATGGCCACTGACTGCTTTGACTGTTGGCGGTAATGGATCAAAGAAGACACTATGTCTCCAGGTCATGTGTCCGTGTGCTCTTCTGTGTATCTCGACTTACCTAGCCCCGGATATTCCAGAACAAGTACTACCCGTAATTCTATCAACAAGGATCCCTAACGTTTGTCCGACCCATCACACGTGTCTTTCACCTATCACGTGTTCCTTTGGTACCGGGTTTGGTTCTTGTCACCAGTTTCCCGTTGGTGGCCTTGTGATATCATTTCAATGCTTCTATTTTACACAATCACACACTTATGAAAGTCTGTTACGTCTTGGGTTTTGAGTTCGTGTTCATTAATTGTCACTGATATTGAACAAAATTGACTTGACACTTGACTTATTTCCCAATGCAATGAAAGCTAGTTTTATCTCGGTCTACAGTGCTGCTAAAATACATATATGATTCTACATATTTTATGGGTGTTTCGTCAAGTGCAATCTTAATATCGTTTTCTGCATAAATTATCATTATCTTTTTCTATTTCCTGTGTAATTGTATACCCACTAGATGTGAACTCTCAACAAGTATTTTCATTTTGTCTTGCATCTGTTATGGAACAGACAAGGATGGTCATCGGCGAAATCTGTATCGTGAAGATGTTTAGACAAAGTCCAATGGACTCCATTTCTGTTGGCTAATATCGATGTTTTCATTACCCAATCGCTGGCCAGTAAGAAGAAGAGAAATAATGGCAAGAGACATCCCCGTCCCACTCTAGTTCTCATCTCAAACTCTCTCATGTTCTAGCAGTATTAATGTGAGCAGGGGGCGTTTCCCTAACATGTACGTATTCATGCAGATAATGCCAGTAAGACTACGTCATATCACGAGACACCATGGCAACAGACACACCGGTATCGACACGATGTTATCAATCTGTTGCGTGTATCAATTACACCGTCTCAAGAACGTAGATGTCGATAAAACGTAACTGAGGTTATGAAATAAGCACGACTTTGTGGAATTAGGGCGCTTGTCATAATGCAGAGAGACCGTGAGCCTATTTTGAAACTTAAGTCGTTCTTGCAGTGTTTCTTTCAAAATGATCGAGAACATTTAAATGAAGAAAAAGGGATGTAGATATGCAAGAAACAAGCAACGAAGCAGTGACTACAGCCATAAAGTGATTCATACAAAACATTAAGTAACCAAAGAATGAACGGTGACATGCGAATGACCAATGAGTTGTGAACTATAAAGGGTCACAGAGATTATTTTCATATACCTTTATAATACCAGTGTTTTAGAATTACTGTCATTACGTCTTTGGAAATCTAGAAAGAATGTACGATCCATGTTACAGTCAGTCCTAGATACGCCTGCTGGTTCATATGTCATGTTGTTGTTGTTTTACTAGGGACTGCTCAGCTCGTCACTGTTTAATAGCCAATACCAAGTTGAATTATCTCATTGGTTTACGACCATTGTAAGCAGCAAGCTGTGAAGATAGAACTTGCCGGCTTGAGCACTTGTAATGCTCCTAGCAAACCCAACGCCCTAATATCCGGCCTTTGGCTAGGATCATGTGTCTAGACACAGGGACCAGTACAGTGACATTCATGTGTCATTAGGTCCTTTGTGTCAGAACACAGAAGATCACTACAGTGACACATGTTGTCATTGGGTCTTCTTGCGTTGGGACATGTGGTCTTGACCAGGGCCGGCTTTGGGCGGGTGCTAATGCGACCTCATGCAAGGAAAAAATATGCGACCTCATGCGAGGAAAAAAAAAAGAAGATAGAACTTGCCGCTTCAGTGAAGGTACATAGATGACACTTCGTGTAGTAATTTCATGGATGTAACCATTACGCTTGTAGTTTGGCCTACATTTTTCTGTTGTCGTTGCAGTATAAAATCACAGATGTAAGCTTATTTTTTCTCATCTTACTAATCTTCTATACTGTTGACGGATTGAACAACTGGTTCTTACAATTTAAACTGCTGTTAAACAACAACTATATTTACCCTAAAAAAAGAAAAAAAAATCTTGAGTAATGATCATATTTAAACCATACTTAACAAATATAAAAACAGTACAAAATACACTCATAATATGTCTGTGTAATTAGAAATGGAATTTTTCATGATACAGAACAATAGAAGTAACATATCCAGTGCCCGAGAAGTACACTGGTATCACAAGTGAGTTACAGCTGTGAATACTCTGAGCTGGACAATAGATTTAGGCTTCAGAAGTATACGTTGCTACTTTCGCTATAGTAACCCTATGTGATAATATAATTAAATTTGAAAAGGTAACTCAAAATTTAACAGTTAAAAATTTAACAAGTCAAATGAGTACAATTTCATAATTTATTATGTACATCTATATATTCTTATAATGAGAAAGGGGTGTTAGAAGATGGTAAAATGTATGATTATTTATAGTTACAAATTAAAATAACTAATAGAAAAAGTCTTGGTTTTATCTTCCACTGAATTTACAACAAAAAGATTGTCACATTATCTCTTGCCATCTAGTTGTCATCACTAGACAGTCGTTTTCGAAACTGCTCACAGTGTTTGTTGGATGGATACACATAAAACTCATCTTGTTATTCACGTATGCTTGAGGTTCGTGAGACACACTTGAAAAAAACCGACTGTCCTTCAGCCCGCCCTATAACTACGGGGGACTAAGGTGTTGAAGATTGGTTGACCTCTAGGCTTCAGTTAGCAGGATCAACTTCTTCAAGTCTTTAGTTTCTCGATCAGGAATGATCATAAACATTGATCATAAAAACCTGGAACAAGAGGTAACAGGTGGCCATTGTGTTCCAACAATCTCACCACCAACTACTGTTCATGATGCGACCATGTCTTCAGTGTTTGTATATAAATGAATGAATCATGGTAGTATGTTACAGAGATAGCATAAGATAATGTATACTGTGCAGAATTAACAAAATACATGAATAATTACATGTTATGATACATGGGTACGATATAACCTTTGCCCTCCACTTATGGATGTCAAGTCACTTATATACTTGCTGGTATGTCGTAAGCTTCCAGGCAAGAATTAGCCATGATATATGTGGCTAACCAATTAATGGTTATGCTTCCTGACAATGCAGGTGAAGGTTATCTCTAGTTAGCGTCATTCCCTTTTTATCATGTTTGATACAATGAAATCGTAAATAACATCTGAAATTAAATGATATTAGTCATACATATACCTTTAATAAACTTACATATCCTCTTAGGATTAATAAGCTCACGGTGAGACTGTATTGGCTTAATTTAATCTGCCCTGCATGCAGCGTGAAAATAGAACTTTTCTTGCAGATGCTGTCTTCCAGTTTCTCACTCTGGCTTCTGGATTTGGTGTGTGTGATTTCAACGCGCCGTTCTGTCCTTATATTTCAGTCTCTCGCCCGTCCGAGAAAGCACCTCTAAAAGTCCCAAAAGATTTTAGTTTAATCTCTCTGTTTGAGGCGAGCTGAGACGATTTGTGCTTTTCCTGTACTTGTTTTTCTCTTCTGTCACTTACACACTTATATCCTTCCTTCCTTCCTATGTATCATTTCCTTGTCCCCATTTGAGGCTTTCACTACATATAAGTTTTATCCAGATCCGTTGAGGTTAGTTAGTGTAATAAATTTTTAAAGATTATTAGCTAACTTTTAGCCGATGTGATGAAGGTGAAAAATATTAATTATCTTTAAAACTATTTATATTGGAATAATATCCTTTTGGATATAATTCATAGTCCATCTCCTTTAGTGAACTATTATTATTTAATTGAATTCCAACCAGACATTTTATTGTAGTTAATAATTTAATGTCCAGTAAATGCAAACTTTTAAAGTCCGCCATACATTCCTATATAGCTATTTCCTCATTCTTCAGTAATATTGTCTGGCTTTAACCGTAATTCACATTTCCCGTCCTCAAACTTCAAAGCAAGATCCGTCGAGTGTTATTACTGCGCTGTGTTTGTGTGTGCGCCGCGTTACACATATTTTTTTTTACAACAAAGAAAGAGGAACCAAATTTCGCTACAGTTATCTTATCATACGACTTCAATTTTTGTAGTCTACGAACAAATCTATACGTTTTGTTTTCTGAAAATTTCAATTTCTAAATTCATTTATTTATTTGCTCGTGTAAAACAATAATTAATTATTAAATTTGGTATATGTATTTACAAATTATTAGCAGATTTAATTATTACAGAGTGTCGCGAAATCCTTCGCCCGACCTCTTCTTTCTTTCTCTCTCTCTCTCTCTCTCTCTCTCTCTCTCTCTGTCTCTCTTGTTTTCTAATGCTTCAGGAATGACCCAAGATACCGGGGATTTTCCAGTTCATTGTCGAATTGCCCATCAGCGGGGAATACCGGCAGTGACCCGGGGTGAACTCCGCCCAATGACCCAAATAGTTGGGTATCTCCACTTGACCGGGTGAAGACCACAGTAGCCGGGGATTTCCAGTTGACGAATAGGTTAGGGATTCCCGACTTAGCTGAGGTCAGCGACCGCTGTTAACTGTGTATATAATAAAGACTACATCGTGTACATTTTACTCACATCTGCAAGCCCCGGCGGAAAACTTCTAGCATATAATCTGTCAGAAACCAGAGGACCAAAGAATTAACTATATAGTATATGCCGTCTTTTGAGCCAAACTCAAATCTTGAAATCAAAGCGGGTGAGCTAATAAATGTATTATCTTCTTATATGCAATTATTTGTATTGAATGTTTGAACTGCTTTCCATTATTATTTCATTATATGCAATTAACATTAGTTAATGTTTGCACTGCTTTTCAGTCAATTGCATACTTTCATGTAATGGATATATTTTACCAAATGCATATATTTACTGTTATATGATTTGTGTATGCCTTTTTTGTATGCTTTTGACGTCCTTCAGGTTGTGTTACAGAAAGCATTTGCGCTACCCTGCTCGCTTCTTTTATTTAATGGTTGTAACCATTATTGCATTCATGTATTTAATGTATGATTTTGTATGCCTTTACAACAGTTGATAATATATGTATGCCTATGCCCCTACTCTATTAATATCATAT
Source organism: Oreohelix idahoensis (assembly GCA_024509875.1). NCBI lineage: Eukaryota > Metazoa > Mollusca > Gastropoda > Stylommatophora > Oreohelicidae > Oreohelix > Oreohelix idahoensis. The sequence continues at coordinate 111,202 of JAMPIV010001221.1, read as the reverse complement.
GTTTGCAGCTCGAAGAATGGCGCTCACCATTGGTCCATGTCATTTATGTAATTATATGACTAATATCTGAGCCTGGTTTATGGACCGCACTCAGGACAAATTAATGCCTCTAACCAGAGAGCTAGATAGATTGTTCCTTTGTGTCTATCTCCTAGCTCCCTGGTGTTGACGAAGGCAGGTGAACTCGCAGACGTGTAGTGAAACCTTGCAGTATACAGCTAAGAACTATTCCAGCAACTTGGCCAGGGGGAGAAAACTTGCAGGGATATTTGTGAAGTCAGACAGAAGCAGCACCATTCAGGATAAGTCCTTTTTTAGAACGGACCAAACATTCAAAGATCTTATGTCATACCAGTCCATGATTAAAAATTAGGACATAAACCTCAGCCATCGTGAAAGGGTACCCTAATAATAAACATAACTTTTGTGTAGACTATTTTTATCTCCATTTACCCAGTGCTGTATACATATAAATATTTATATTTTTCTCTTTCGTTTATCTGTAACCAATTTAGCTTGGTCTAATATATGTAAATTCATAGAAACGAATTTCACTGTTGTTTCTTTCTTTTCACTATATGTTCTGTATTGCTTGGTAGTTAACTGTTTTTTGTTAATCATTATCTTAATTACCAGCTGGGGGTCTCATGAGCCATATCAGTACCTCAGGGGAAGTGTGGCTGAAGACCTAACATACTCTCAGGATCCTTGATGGGATTTGCTTATTTGCTTAACTGAGAAGAGTTTAAATTTCAGTCTCCCGAAACATTTCTTCCTACAAGTGTCGGACTATCACCTAAAGCGAGCCAAAAGACACTGTGGAAGAGATTGGTACTCTCTTTTATTTCTTCTATCTATCCTTTCTTCTACCCTGTCGCCACACAGAGAGAAGTGCACACGTATGAATCAGTGATTTTAAATATAAAATGTAACAGAGCTTCCTAAGTAAAATTTATACTGAAAAATTAAGTTGGGAGCTCAGAGACGAGCTAATATATATATATATTTCTCTTCATAGTAGGGGCGGGCAGATGCAAAGTTCACGACAGCCTTGAAAAATTCAGCGTTGTGCTTGATTCCTGAAATATCCTATAAAGACACCCTACAATAGAAGCACCATTTTTCTATTTATAACTCTGCCAAGAGTAATCTTGAGCGAAGGTAGATACTCTTAAAGTCCCTTATTTTATACTCTAAATCAGAGTGTGGGAGACAATCCGTGACAAACAGCCGCTATCTTCACAATAAAGGTTAGCTGCAGTGCACCTCCTGTGTCTTCTGTCTCTTATCTTGATGGTGCACTCTGGTGCCTATCTCTTGATGCTATCTTCTCATTTATAGCGTTGTTTTCCTCTTTTCATGTTTGCTTTTGTGTCGGCATTACATTACGGTCTTCAGTAAAGTAGAATCTTTTTTTATATGGTCAAAATATCTTAGCTGTCTAATATTTATCTCTTTTGTTAATTCTCTTTCTGTTGTTTAGGAATTAGAGTACCTCTTTATTTGTTTTCTTCTCTTTCCGGGAGATGCGCCCAATCTTCTATATATCCATTTCCCGAGAGCCTCAGTTCTTTCTTCCGATTGCTTTTTCATTTTCCATCTTTCTGCACCTTACAGTAACGAAGAATATATACGACATTGGAGGATTCTCAGTTTTAATTAGTCAGTTAACTGAATTTGCAGCTTTAGAGAAGATTAAAACATGCACATTTTGCGAAGAACGCGTAGTACTTGTTATTTAATTTAAAAAAAAAATAAAGTTTTGTCTCGTTTTGTGGAGGCTCGTCCCGTTCATCTACTCGGTTATATTAGGGCGCATGTCCAAATATAAATTTTTTTTTTAAATTTTAACTTTTATTTGTCATTCTTTCCACTTTACAATACATTTTACTTGAAATGCAAGAAAAATACATTGTGTATTACATATTTAACCTTGTGCGCACTCTCACTTCCATTGTGTACTTAAACAAGTTAAAAAAAAAAGAATAATTAAAAAAACAAATACATAAAAAAAAAAATTTAATAATAAATAATTAAGATTTTATATAGATTTAAAGAGTAACAGTGGAATAAATAAAGTTAATTTAATTTTAAAGAAGAATAAAAAAAAAAAAAATTGGTTTATAGCTAATCAAATTCCTGTTTAGTTCATAGTATTTTACAAATGAAAAAAACTTACACTTGCTCACATTTTCACATGTACACTTGAGCTAATGTTTAGACACTCCGAAATGAGTCAAAGCATTTGAGAAGAAACATGAAGAAGAGAAAAAAAACCTGGAATCTGCACCTACATACCGATATATACATACACGCACATACCTACATTCGTTCCGTTTTTATTTATTCTTCATTTGTATTTCTTTTACAATTTACAAAAATCAGTACATTGTATAATACATATAAACACTCACGCGCACTCGCACTCATTGGTATACTTAAAAGAAAGTTTCCATATAAAATCGTTCACACACACATTGGAACTTGCACCAATAAAGCCAACCATAGATGTAATTATTTAAACATACGTACAGTCAGTTCTGGGTTGAAATTAGTTTGCATTTTGGAAGGTTTTTCCACTGTGCAACAAGTTTTTCGTTGTAGTAGTACTTGTTACATTTGAAGCTAACAAATTCTGCTTAAACAGTTCTATTACAATTATAGTTCTTATATTTGTAATTTATTAAACATTATACATAATTGTGAATGATTTTCAATGTCCATAAGCAGCTAAAATAACTGCTAAAAAGCACAACACTTATTCAGCTAGTTATTTTTCACCGTACTACAGTACAAGATACATTGCCTGGATGTGTTACTAACAGCGGTTGGTTTTAGTCAATCAGGACAGTAATATTACACGACCTAATCTGAGTTTCCATCACCATTAGGAGTTCTTGTCTGTCTTTTTGTTTTTTTTATATACAGGCAACAACACTACGCAGTATTAATGTTAGTGTTGTCTCGCAGCATATTTCTGTAAGTTTACTGTTGTGTTACTGTTATATATTTGTACCGTTTTTTGGTATTTAATGTTGTGTTACTGTTGTAATGTTATTTTCATTTTTGATCTTTACTGCTGTACAAAAATCGTCTCGCCGAACAGGATGTACAATTTTGTCAAGTGGTTATCGTTGACATTAATCTGATATAACTGTATCGTTTCTCGTTTCTTACTGCTGTATTACTGTTGTTTATAGTACAGTACATGACATTTGCTACTGTGATACTGTTGTATTATAGTACAGTACCTCATATAGTACAGTACCACATATTTACTGCTGTGTTACTGTTTTATTATAGTACTGTTCCTCACATAGTGCAGTACCACATATTTACTGCTGTGTTACTGTTGTATTATAGTACAGTAGCTCACATGGTACAGTACCACATATTTACTTCTGTGTTACTGTTGTATTATAGTACATTACCTCATATAGGACAGTACAAGGGGCTTGACATAAGTCTTGGGCCTGACCATGAAGGACATGTCACAGAGAGCTGAAATTTTGTATACTGTTTATTCCTTTTCATTATAGCCACCGTCTGAATTGACACACTTCTGCCATCTCTGATTGACCTTGAAAAGACCTTGGAAGTAAAACACCCTATTTTTCAAACGAAACCAGTCATCACATGCCAGTATAACTTCTTCATCGCTGTCAACATGATTTCCTTTTAGCAGTTTTTTTAAGATTTGGGAATAGAAAAAAGTGTGATGGAGCCAAATCTGGAGAATATGGTGGGTGTGGAAGAATTTCAATATTCAAATCGTTGGCTGCTAGCTGCACAAGCCGTGCTGTGTGAGAGGGCGCGTTGTCTTGAAGAAAAGGAAGATTTTTAGTGCGCGTTATTCCTCGTTTCCTGGTCACAACCTTTTAGTTTGGTGAGAAGATCTGCATAGGACTGTCCATTAACTGTGTTGCCACGAGGCAGATAGTCTTTCAACAGGACATCTTTGGCGTCCCAAAAAAACAGTCAGCATCACTTTTCCTGCAGATTTCTGCGCTCTCGGCTTAACAGGTGTTGGGCAGCTGCACGTAAACTGTTGACACCAGTTTTTTACCGAAGACAAGACTCACGAAACACTGGTTCCATCTCCCTGTGTATTTCTGTAGGTGTTTTTCCCTGAAACATCAGAAATTTTATCACAGCTCTCTCCTCCTTCTTTTCCATTGTTTTGTCAAATCTTTGGAGCAGCAGATCCGGTCAATAGGGTACATTGCGCCGTGCACCGTAGCGGGAAAACGCATTGAAGAAACAAACGCGTACTTTACACATTCAGTGCAAATATGATAAACTTTAATGGTGCCGAGTTTCATCTTCCTCATGTGAATCCTTCATGGTCAGGCCCCAGACTTATGTCAAGCCCCTTGTACCACATATTTACTGCTGTGTTACTGTTGTATTATAGTACAGTACTTCATATTTACTACTGTGTTACCGTTGTATTATAGTACAGTACCTCACATAGTACAGTACCACATATTTACTGCTGTGTTACTGTTGTATTATAGTACAGTACCTCACATAGTACAGTACCACATACGAGGGGCGTTCAGAAAGTAATGCACCACATCGTTTTTCTCAGGAGCTGTTTATTCAAAAAGCATGAAATTTATACACAATATACATGGATATGTTGTCGTAATTTTTTATCTGAGAGGGTGCTGATGAATATTGGTCCCTTTAGAGTGTAAAGTGATATTGAAGGCTCTGTGAGAATAAGGATTTGGGAGAATGAGGTAGTAGATTCACAAGCGCTGGGAAGGAGCAAGGACAGTCTCTTATTACGACAATATCTGTTTTCTCACCGACTACTCCTATCTCTCTTCTGCACAAACAATTGTTTGTCAGTTCCAGTCACTCAGGCGCATTCACCGATTTGGTGATTCTGTCGCTCAACGTACATGAATACAGCCTACACAGATGGAAATGTTTGGAGTTTTAGGCCAACCGACAACCAACACAAATAAAGATTAATACCTTTATTATTATAAGGGAGACACAAATAATTGTACATTTACAGTCAAAAATCAAAGGTTACAGAATACAAATATAACAAGGGAAGAGGGGTTTTTGAGGAGAAATATCCCATCCACCGTTTCCCGTTTATATTTACTAACAGACAAAACCCGGTCCCAAAAACAAGAAAGGGGGGGGGGGGGTGTGATCAGAGATAGGCAATTTAACCCACTGGTAAATTTATTACTCTGAGGCAAGGGGTTACAGAAAAAGGGGGGGGGGGGGTGTAGAGGAAAAGCTAGGGTTCTCAATTGTCTCCCTTTAAATCAACAAATTTTACGGGAGGGGGAAGGAACACAGTTACCCGATCCCGCTAGGAGAGATCCCGTACAAGGAATATAATGCACCTTAGTACAAGGTCGAACTAATTAAAAGGGTAAAGAAAAGATAAATCTCCTTTCATTCAAAAAAACACACTAGGGCTGGCCATCCCCACAAACACACACGCAGACTTACCGAAAGGTGAATTCTGGCACTTCATAGGAAATACATAAAAAAACAGCACTAAACCTTGGCTTAGGTAAAAGTATTTTCTTCCGTGTACAGCCCCAGATTTGCGAGTTGTTGAAGTTAACAAAGTGTCCCGAAATCGCTGGACGTTGAAGTTTAACGGTACTGTTTATTTATTAGATAAAGTTCCTAAAGAATGTCACAGGCACTTGGCTAGGCGTGAGGTATGGTGTGGTTCCTAAAATTGGCACAGCTGGTGGAGATAACTTCCTTTTTCCGTAATGTCACAAGTTAAGAAAAACACTGAGGTAAGTTCTTCTTCGGGGGGGGGAAGGGAGGGGGTAAAATCCACTGAATATACGTGACTGACAGACAGTGTTCAGGTAGATCGATGTTTTTTCTTCACAAATAGGGGCAGTGAATAAAATATGTTCTGCTTCCAGTTTTCTTTAAGGACTCTATATGAACTAGTATTTTTAAAGTGTTTCTTGAATGGCTTTATTCTCAGTTACGTTCAGAGGAGCGGGGGCCCATTACAGGTCGCCACAAGTTTAGCTTTAAAAAGTTCATATGTTACTGGAGTTATCGAATTGAGTTTGGCAGAACTCTGTATATAATTAATAATTGCTGGGATGCAGGTTGAATGATCGTTCTGAATGAAAGATAATCAAAACAAGAAATGCATTACAAATCATATTATAATCTGACGCGATAAATTACAGTTAGCCTATTTACTTATTAGCGTCGTCAATTAACAAATCAGGAAAACTTCCCGTGAGTTAAAACAATTAAAAGCACATCTATCTATACAGAACTAAACTGTATTAAAGTTATAATTCTCTTTAACGTCTGCAAAATAAATTTACGCGTCAATTGTATTAGGAAATACTTTTAGCTGTAACATTAGTTTGCACTAGAACTTTGAAAATGGGTTTATTTAATAAGGTTAAATTTACACCACAATCCATTGAAATCAATTGAAATAACTCGACCACTGATCACTCGAAGCTAATGTATAAATTACCGTCTGCACAGAAAGAATACACTCCAATAGTCACGAAGGTAGATGAAATCCAGCAGGAATCCGACTATGCTAGTGCAACTAGGATTCTGTCAGAGCGAACGATAAAATGCAGTTTCTCGGAGTTCTCTATTTATACTTCTCGAATGTAACTTGAATAGGGCGTGTTAGATTTTCGCACCTTTCTTGAACTTGAGCAAAATCCGGGGTACCTCGCCGATGTGTTAACCGCTGCGATTCCTTCGTTTTCCCCGGTCTACCGATTTTCTTCCGTCTCAGGCTTCTAGCATGAGAGTGCGAAAATTTCTCGAGAAGCTAACTCTGTGAGCTGAAAGTCCCCTGATTCTTTAGATCGTGTGCCGCTGCGATTGAATTCTGAGATCTGTCTGTCTTTGATGGTACCGCTGTTCTGAGAGCTTTGGCAACTCCCACCAGGCGGGGTGACAGCCAGGTAAGAAAATGATCTGCTGTTTATTGCTCTAGAAACAGGAGTGAGTCTGTGGCCCGTCCTCTTTTGGGCCGGCGTTAAGGAAAAGATTGCTATAAATCGTTCTCAGAAATGGTTGTGGGCGGGATTTAACCTCCCATCAAAGGCCATGCGATCTCAAACGTTCACATAAGATAGCAGGCTACATATTAATGATCCAGCGTGTAAGGTTCTCGTGGAAATGCTGCATGCCGGTAAAAGTTACAACAGATGATCAGGGGTTCTAAAGTTATGAGAGGCCAATATTCTGTTATCATCCATCGAGTCAGGGAAATTCATTTGTCATACTTAGACGTACGTCACAATCGTCCCCACTTTTGAGACATGGAAACTCGTTTTCATGTTTCATTTATGACAATGAAGCTGCCCTGATCGGTAGCTTTAGGATGATTGGCATCGTCGATTTTCTCCTCTTCCTCCGTGGTCCAGTTTCTACTCAAGAAGTCAGCTCCGACATTCTGTTTTCCTGGAATATATTCCACTTTGAAGGAATAAACACTCAATAGCAAGGCCCAACGCATTATCCTTGCGTTGAATTCCTTCTTGGCCCCCAGGAAAGCTAGTGGAGCATGGTCTGTTTGCACCGTGAAAGAAGTACCATACAGAAACTCATGATGGCGTCTGATGCCATGAATCAGAGCGAGACATTCTCTTTCAACGACACTGTAGTTGCGTTCCGCTTTATTCAGTTTCCGACTGCCATAGGCAACTGGAAATAGCATGTTCAGGTCACTGTCATCGGCTTGCAGCAATGTTGACCCGATGCCCTGACCTGACGCATCAACTCTCAGTATGAAAGGTTTCTTAAGGTCAGGTAACCTTAGGATGGGGTATGCCGACAACTGTCCTTTCAAAGTGCTATACGCGTGTTCGCACTTTTGATTCCACATGACCTTATCAGGACAACCTTTCTTGGTGAGGTCAGTCAGAGGTGCCGTCAGTCCGTTGAAGTTCTGGATGTACTTCTGATAGTATGCACATAGCGATATGAAGGAACGTACGTCTTTCTTCGTTCGGGGTCTTTTTGCTGCCACAATTTTCTCCACGTTCTTCTTAATAGGCCAACTGCATCCGTGAGAAATAGTATGCCCCAGGAAGTCTAACTGTTCAAACCCGATGAGACATTTGCTAGGTCTGGCTGTGAGACCCGTTTCCTGTAGTCTCATGAGGAGCATAGCAACCGTAGCAATATGTTCTTCATAGGTTTCCGATGCAATTAATATGTCATCCATGAAATTATGGATATGGGGACTTTGCAAAGGCTCTAGAAGCTTCCTCATCATCCTGGTGAACACTCCTGGTGCGTTATGCAAACCGAACGGCATCACATTAAATGTGTAATGTCCTTCGCTAGTGCTGAAAGCTAACAAAGGTTTAATTTCCTCCTTGACTGGTATTTGATAATAACCTTTACTGAGGTCAATCTTGGAGAAGATCTTTGCTTTGCTGAGCTTGGTGAACAACTCAGAAACAGTTTGGAGAGGTTCGGGCTGGAATTCCGTTACAGCGTTTAGCAACCTGTAATCAATGCACAGCCGAACTTCCTTATTGGGCTTCTGCAACAGCACTACACTCGAGCTGTAAGGAGATGTAGACTCACTGATAATTCCTGCCTGACGCAGCTTGTCTATTTCTCCGCGAAGTGCATCCGCTTTAGCGTACGGGATGGGGTAAACTCTGGTTTGAACAGGGGTCTCGTTTGTTAATTTCATATCAAATTCAATGAGATTTGTTCGACCAGGTACATCCGTTAAGACTGCACTGTACTGTTTTAGTAGAGCCCTGGTTTCTGTTTGTTGTTCTGGTGAGAGATTGTCGCCGAACTTGACATCTTTAAAGGATTCTGTGGGTTGCAGTGGATACTCCATGCAACCATCATCATCTTCCTCGTCTTCCGTTGCTATGGCGACAGCCAGGAGATGCTCGGAGGATGGCACCGGTCTTTCCAAATATTTCTTTAGCAGATTTATGTGGAAGACCTTCTCCTTTCCTTTGATGGAGATCTTGTAATTGGTACGTGAGATCTTTTTAAGGACGGTAAACGGCCCTTGCCATCCGATGCGAAGTTTATTGCTTCCGGTTGGGAGTAGCAACAAAACTTTCTCCCCTGGTTGGAGCTCTCTCTCTTTTGCAGCTTTGTTGTATCTTTTAGCGTGTTTAGCGCGGGCTTTCGTAAGGTTGGTTGTAGCTAGATCCCATCCTAGCTTTAGCCTTTCCTTGAGCTCAGATACATACTTGCTTGCAGAGACGACTGTCTCGTCAGCCTTTTGGTCTGTCAGGGACCGAAGTAAGGCTTCTAATGGCCCCTTTATAGGTCTGCCAAATAAAAGTGTAGCAGGCGGGAATCCCGTAGACGCTTGGGGAACCTCTCGGTAGGCGAATAAGGCAGCCGATATATATAGGTCCCAGTCTTCCGGTTTCTCCTGACCCAGCTTACGTAACATGGTGGTGAGGCTGCCATTAAAACGTTCCACGAGCCCATTTCCGGCCGGATGGTAGGGACTTGTGTGGATATGTTTGGCCCTCAAGATCTTAAAGATCTCCTCCATTAACAGGCTACGGAATTGGGATCCATTGTCCGTCAAAACTTGTTGAGGGAATCCCAACCGTGTAAAGATTTGCACGAGGGCTTCTGCAACATGCTTGGAATCTATGCATGTTAGCGGTACAGCTTCGGCCCACATTGTGCAAGTGTCGACTAAAGTCAGGATGAACCTGTGCTTTCTTTTGGTCCTTTCCAGGGGTCCAATGATGTCGACAGCAACCCGTTCAAATGGAGTCCCTACTATTGGCATTTGCCCCATGGGTACTGGGGGTGTCAAGTGCTTGGGTGCTACCCGTTGGCACTGGGCGCAGGATTTCACATACCTGATAATGTCAGAGTTCATTCCTGGCCACCAATAGTGGGTTTTTATTCGCTGAATAGTGGCGTTTTGCCCCATATGTCCGCTAAAGGGAAGAGAGTGCCCCATCTCTAAGATCTGGCTTCGGTACTGCGTCGGTACTAGGAGCTGGTTATTCCCCGTGTCCGGGTTGCCCGTTCTACGATACAATACGCCATCCTTAGAAAAGATGTCTCCGTTGTGTCTGGGGTCCTTAGCCATGGGCAGTTTTTTTAAAGCAGAGCTCCAGAGTAGGGTCCTTTTGTTGCGCCTCCTTCAGTTCGTTCGGCAACAAATTTGGCGCAGGCTCCCTCTCCTTCTTGGCTTGCCCTCTTGTGGTTACCGCTGCCACAATCGGCTCCTTTGGTCTCCCAATAAACACATATCTACATCCCAGGATAACTGGGTAGATAGGATCATCCATAATGGCCGCTTTTATAACTCCTCTGACAAAGTCAGAGTGTATTTCTACCAGTGCGATAGGCAGCGTCCTGGGCGCATCACTCTTAAACACTCCACTAAGTTTGACGGTTTCCTCTGTCTCCTGACCTGGTTTGACTAGGTGTCTAGCAACAATACAACTAAAACTTAATCCAGTGTCAAAGAGACAAGTGGTTGAGGTACCATTCAAAATTACAGTTCCTCGAGTTGAGGGTCGGTCCCCTCAGGTTGAGAATCACTGACATTGACTCTACCTTTCGAGGCTGTATGCAAACATCCAACGCGGTTTGGACCGGTTTGTTTGCCCTGATCAGACGTTCCTGGTGTAGGGGTCTTTCCTTTTCCTTGACCTTGGTGGCCGCGCTGCCACGTAGGCTTGGTGGGTTGATCAGAATTGTTGTTGGGGGGGTATCGGGTTTTGTAGAATTTCGATTTTTCCTGGGGAGGTCTCTGGGTATTATTTTCTCGTTGGTTATAATTCTGAGAGGAATTAGAGGAATAGGATGACTGCTCTAGATTTTGTTTACGAGATGGCTCATCTGTGGGTTTACGTTTAGTGCTGGGAAGTTCGGCCATTGCATTGGTATAGCGTTCGGCCTTATTGAGTATGTCCTCAAGCCTGACTGCGCCCTGTTCAGCCAAAAATCTACGGGTTTCGTTTGACAGAGTTGCCTTTATCTGTTCCACAAGAACAAGTTCAAGTAGTCCCTCATATGTAAGAGGTAGGTCAGATAATTCAATGCACTTTGTCAAATAGCCCGTGAGACGTGAAGAGAATTGTGGGAATGTTTCCGTGCTCTCTTTTCGGCTGTTTCTGAACATTTGCAGAAATTTTCGGGCGGCGGTCATTTCGAACCGCTCTAGCAAGGCCTTCTTAAGCATGTCGTAATCATGTTGGTTCGGTCCCAGCTTTGTGTATACGTCATAAGCATTCGCTTTTAGTGACGTTGAGAGTTTCAGTGCCCAGCGGAAACTCTCTAACCCATACAGATTTGCGAGCCTTTCGAATTTTTCTAGGTAGCTGTCAATTTTTTCGTTAGGGCTAGGAAAAGACTCTAAAGCAAAAGACATCGCAGTTAATTGGGCAGACTGAGTGCTGGAGAGATCCATTGTTTGAGACTGGGGCGAAGACGGCTCTCCATTATTTGAAGTAGAGGCACTCCGACTCTCTAAAGCCTTGAGCGCTAATTCATGTTGTCTTTCCCTCTCTCTTTCTCTCTCTCTCTGCGGGCTTCCATTTCTGCCTCAATTTTCTTCTGTTCCAATTGACGATCGTCCGCTTCCTTCTTCCTAGCTTCTGCCCTCTCTTCTCTCTCTTTTTTCTTCCTTCCTCTCAGCTTCTGCCCTTTGTTTCTCTTCCTTCCTCTCTGCTTCTGCTCTTTGTTGCTCCGCGTCATATATTTGCAGTTCCTGGGTGATAAACAGATTCGCGGCTTCTGTGTCTAATCCTGAGTCTTTCGCTTCCTGTCTCAAAATGGATCTTATCCTAATTCTCTCAGCCATTGTCAAAGAACTGGATGCTTCTAAGACTAGAGAATAGTAAGATGGAACAAGAAGGGGAAAAAACTCAAAGCCGCTACGAGAAAAACAAAGTAAAAATTTTCTTAATGACCTCGTGTGTTAACTTATCGCCGCTATTATTGTCACTTAAGACTCGTAACGCAAGCAACTATGCCAATTAAATGGTAAGTTACACTAGAAAAAAATCTACTCTTACTAACAGTAGAGAAAAATTTATATTAAACAATTTAAAAGGAAACAAAAATAATTTTCCCAGAAAATGTTAATTCTCTAACAACAAACTCCGTCCCTGAAGACAATTTTTGAGATGAGACGTAGTTAACTTAATTTTAAAAAATCAGAACAATCCGTCTTTAGCTTAGCTCAACTCAAACGCTTCATAACCTTTAGTGATTGTAAAACAATCACGCAGTCCCAGCAATTATATAACCAAAATTTTCAATTCCCTCTGCCAGAGAATACAAATGTGACAATCTTTTATTATCACTAACTGCCTGTTCCTGTGGAAAAACAAACCTGTCTTAATTATTGTGTGGTTGGCCCAAAATACTGAACGGCTTGGTCTAGGGGAAGTAATACTTTTAAAGATTATACCCTACTTCACAAAGACAATCAACCACACTCTATTTTAACTAAGTTCAGAATCTCGAACGAGCTAACCATATATTGTCGTAATTTTTTATCTGAGAGGGTGCTGATGAATATTGGTCCCTTTAGAGTGTAAAGTGATATTGAAGGCTCTGTGAGAATAAGGATTTGGGAGAATGAGGTAGTAGATTCACAAGCGCTGGGAAGGAGCAAGGACAGTCTCTTATTACGACAATATCTGTTTTCTCACAGACTACTCCTATCTCTCTTCTGCACAAACAATTGTTTGTCAGTTCCAGTCGCTCAGGCGCATTCACCGATTTGGTGATTCTGTCGCTCAACGTACATGAATACAGCCTACACAGATGGAAATGTTTGGAGTTTTAGGCCAACCGACAACCAACACAAATAAAGATTAATACCTTTATTATTATAAGGGAGACACAAATAATTGTACATTTACAGTCAAAAATCAAAGGTTACAGAATACAAATATAACAAGGGAAGAGGGGTTTTTGAGGAGAAATATCCCATCCACCGTTTCCCGTTTATATTTACTAACAGACAAAACCCGGTCCCAAAGACAAGAAAGGGGGGGGGGGGGTGATCAGAGATAGGCAATTTAACCCACTGGTAAATTTATTACTCTGAGGCAAGGGGTTACAGAAAAAGGGGGGGGGGGGGTGTAGAGGAAAAGCTAGGGTTCTCAATTGTCTCCCTTTAAATCAACAAATTTTACGGGAGGGGGAAGGAACACAGTTACCCGATCCCGCTAGGAGAGATCCCGTACAAGGAATATAATGCACCTTAGTACAAGGTCGAACTAATTAAAAGGGTAAGAAAAGATAAATCTCCTTTCATTAAAAAAAAACACACTAGGGCTGGCCATCCCCACAAACACACACGCAGACTTACCGAAAGGTGAATTCTGGCACTTCATAGGAAATACATTAAAAAAAACAGCACTAAACCTTGGCTTAGGTAAAAGTATTTTCTTCCGTGTACAGCCCCAGATTTGCGAGTTGTTGAAGTTAACAAAGTGTCCCGAAATCGCTGGACGTTGAAGTTTAACGGTACTGTTTATTTATTAGATAAAGTTCCTAAAGAATGTCACAGGCACTTGGCTAGGCGTGAGGTATGGTGTGGTTCCTAAAATTGGCACAGCTGGTGGAGATAACTTCCTTTTTCCGTAATGTCACAAGTTAAGAAAAACACTGAGGTAAGTTCTTCTTCGGGGGGAGGGGGTAAAATCCACTGAATATACGTGACAGACAGTGTTCAGGTAGATCGATGTTTTTTCTTCACAAATAGGGGCAGTGAATAAAATATGTTCTGCTTCCAGTTTTCTTTAAGGACTCTATATGAACTAGTATTTTTAAAGTGTTTCTTGAATGGCTTTTTTCTCAGTTACGTTCAGAGGAGCGGGGCCCATTACAGGTCGCCACAAGTTTAGCTTTAAAAAGTTCATATGTTACTGGAGTTATCGAATTGAGTTTGGCAGAACTCTGTATATAATTAATAATTGCTGGGATGCAGGTTGAATGATCGTTCTGAATGAAAGATAATCAAAACAAGAAATGCATTACAAATCATATTATAATCTGACGCGATAAATTACAGTTAGCCTATTTACTTATTAGCGTCGTCAATTAACAAATCAGGAAAACTTCCCGTGAGTTAAAACAATTAAAAGCACATCTATCTATACAGAACTAAACTGTATTAAAGTTATAATTCTCTTTAACGTCTGCAAAATAAATTTACGCGTCAATTGTATTAGGAAATACTTTTAGCTGTAACATTAGTTTGCACTAGAACTTTGAAAATGGGTTTATTTAATAAGGTTAAATTTACACCACAATCCATTGAAATCAATTGAAATAACTCGACCACTGATCACTCGAAGCTAATGTATAAATTACCGTCTGCACAGAAAGAATACACTCCAATAGTCACGAAGGTAGATGAAATCCAGCAGGAATCCGACTATGCTAGTGCAACTAGGATTCTGTCAGAGCGAACGATAAAATGCAGTTTCTCGGAGTTCTCTATTTATACTTCTCGAATGTAACTTGAATAGGGCGTGTTAGATTTTCGCACCTTTCTTGAACTTGAGCAAAATCCGGGGTACCTCGCCGATGTGTTAACCGCTGCGATTCCTTCGTTTTCCCCGGTCTACCGATTTCCTTCCGTCTCAGGCTTCTAGCACGAGAGTGCGAAAATTTCTCGAGAAGCTAACTCTGTGAGCTGAAAGTCCCCTGATTCTTTAGATCGTGTGCCGCTGCGATTGAATTCTGAGATCTGTCTGTCTTTGATGGTACCGCTGTTCTGAGAGCTTTGGCAACTCCCACCAGGCGGGGTGACAGCCAGGTAAGAAAATGATCTGCTGTTTATTGCTCTAGAAACAGGAGTGAGTCTGTGGCCCGTCCTCTTTTGGGCCGGCGTTAAGGAAAAGATTGCTATAAATCGTTCTCAGAAATGGTTGTGGGCGGGATTTAACCTCCCATCAAAGGCCATGCGATCTCAAACGTTCACATAAGATAGCAGGCTACATATTAATGATCCAGCGTGTAAGGTTCTCGTGGAAATGCTGCATGCCGGTAAAAGTTACAACAGATGATCAGGGGTTCTAAAGTTATGAGAGGCCAATATTCTGTTATCATCCATCGAGTCAGGGAAATTCATTTGTCATACTTAGACGTACGTCACAATCGTCCCCACTTTTGAGACATGGAAACTCGTTTTCATGTTTCATTTATGACAATGAAGCTGCCCTGATCGGTAGCTTTAGGATGATTGGCATCGTCGATTTTCTCCTCTTCCTCCGTGGTCCAGTTTCTACTCAAGAAGTCAGCTCCGACATTCTGTTTTCCTGGAATATATTCCACTTTGAAGGAATAAACACTCAATAGCAAGGCCCAACGCATTATCCTTGCGTTGAATTCCTTCTTGGCCCCCAGGAAAGATAGTGGAGCATGGTCTGTTTGCACCGTGAAAGAAGTACCATACAGAAACTCATGATGGCGTCTGATGCCATGAATCAGAGCGAAACATTCTCTTTCAACGACACTGTAGTTGCGTTCCGCTTTATTCAGTTTCCGACTGCCATAGGCAACTGGAAATAGCACGTTCAGGTCACTGTCATCGGCTTGCAGCAATGTTGACCCGATGCCCTGACCTGACGCATCAACTCTCAGTATGAAAGGTTTCTTAAGGTCAGGTAACCTTAGGATGGGGTATGCCGACAACTGTCCTTTCAAAGTGCTATACGCGTGTTCGCACTTTTGATTCCACATGACCTTATCAGGACAACCTTTCTTGGTGAGGTCAGTCAGAGGTGCCGTCAGTCCGTTGAAGTTCTGGATGTACTTCTGATAGTATGCACATAGCGATATGAAGGAACGTACGTCTTTCTTCGTTCGGGGTCTTTTTGCTGCCACTATTTTCTCCACGTTCTTCTTAATAGGCCAACTGCATCCGTGAGAAATAGTATGCCCCCGAAGTCTAACTGTTCAAACCCGATGAGACATTTGCTAGGTCTGGCTGTGAGACCCGTTTCCTGTAGTCTCATGAGGAGCATAGCAACCGTAGCAATATGTTCTTCATAGGTTTCCGATGCAATTAATATGTCATCCATGAAATTATGGATATGGGGACTTTGCAAAGGCTCTAGAAGCTTCCTCATCATCCTGGTGAACACTCCTGGTGCGTTATGCAAACCGAACGGCATCACATTAAATGTGTAATGTCCTTCGCTAGTGCTGAAAGCTAACAAAGGTTTAATTTCCTCCTTGACTGGTATTTGATAATAACCTTTACTGAGGTCAATCTTGGAGAAGATCTTTGCTTTGCTGAGCTTGGTGAACAACTGAGAAACAGTTTGGAGAGGTTCGGGCTGGAATTCCGTTACAGCGTTTAGCAACCTGTAATCAATGCACAGCCGAACTTCCTTATTGGGCTTCTGCAACAGCACTACACTCGAGCTGTAAGGAGATGTAGACTCACTGATAATTCCTGCCTGACGCAGCTTGTCTATTTCTCCGCGAAGTGCATCCGCTTTAGCGTACGGGATGGGGTAAACTCTGGTTTGAACAGGGGTCTCGTTTGTTAATTTCATATCAAATTCAATGAGATTTGTTCGACCAGGTACGTCCGTTAAGACTGCACTGTACTGTTTTAGTAGAGCCCTGGTTTCTGTTTGTTGTTCTGGTGAGAGATTGTCGCCGAACTTGACATCTTTAAAGGATTCTGTGGGTTGCAGTGGATACGCCATGCAACCATCATCATCTTCCTCGTCTTCCGTTGCTATGGCGACAGCCAGGAGATGCTCGGAGGATGGCACCGGTCTTTCCAAATATTTCTTTAGCAGATTTATGTGGAAGACCTTCTCCTTTCCTTTGATGGAGATCTTGTAATTGGTACGTGAGATCTTTTTAAGGACGGTAAACGGCCCTTGCCATCCGATGCGAAGTTTATTGCTTCCGGTTGGGAGTAGCAACAAAACTTTCTCCCCTGGTTGGAGCTCTCTCTCTTTTGCAGCTTTGTTGTATCTTTTAGCGTGTTTAGCGCGGGCTTTCGTAAGGTTGGTTGTAGCTAGATCCCATCCTAGCTTTAGCCTTTCCTTGAGCTCAGATACATACTTGCTTGCAGAGACGACTGTCTCGTCAGCCTTTTGGTCTGTCAGGGACCGAAGTAAGGCTTCTAATGACCCCTTTATAGGTCTGCCAAATAAAAGTGTAGCAGGCGGGAATCCCGTAGACGCTTGGGGAACCTCTCGGTAGGCGAATAAGGCAGCCGATATATATAGGTCCCAGTCTTCCGGTTTCTCCTGACCCAGCTTACGTAACATGGTGGTGAGGCTGCCATTAAAACGTTCCACGAGCCCATTTCCGGCCGGATGGTAGGGACTTGTGTGGATATGTTTGGCCCTCAAGATCTTAAAGATCTCCTCCATTAACAGGCTACGGAATTGGGATCCATTGTCCGTCAAAACTTGTTGAGGGAATCCCAACCGTGTAAAGATTTGCACGAGGGCTTCTGCAACATGCTTGGAATCTATGCATGTTAGCGGTACAGCTTCGGCCCACATTGTGCAAGTGTCGACTAAAGTCAGGATGAACCTGTGCTTTCTTTTGGTCCTTTCCAGTTGTCCAATGATGTCGACAGCAACCCGTTCAAATGGAGTCCCTACTATTGGCTTTTGCCCCATGGGTACTGGGGGTGTCAAGTGCTTGGGTGCTACCCGTTGGCACTGGGCGCAAGATTTCACATACCTGATAATGTCAGAGTTCATTCCTGGCCACCAATAGTGGGTTTTTATTCGCTGAATAGTGGCGTTTTGCCCCATATGTCCGCTAAAGGGAAGAGAGTGCCCCATCTCTAAGATCTGGCTTCGGTACTGCCTCGGTACTAGGAGCTGGTTATTCCCCTTGTCTGGGTTGCCCGTTCTACGAAACAATACGCCATCCTTAGAAAAGATGTCTCCGTTGTGTCTGGGGTCCTTAGTTATGGGCAGTTTTTTAAAGCAGAGCTCCAGAGTAGGGTCCTTTTGTTGCGCCTCCTTCAGTTCGTTCGGCAACAAATTTGGCGCAGGCTCCCTCTCCTTCTTGGCTTGCCCTCTTGTGGTTACCGCTGCCACAATCGGCTCCTTTGGTCTCCCAATAAACACATATCTACATCCCAGGATAACTGGGTAGATAGGATCATCCATAATGGCCGCTTTTATAACTCCTCTGACAAAGTCAGAGTGTATTTCTACCAGTGCCATAGGCAGCGTCCTGGGCGCATCACTCTTAAACACTCCACTAAGTTTGACGGTTTCCTCTGTCTCCTGACCTGGTTTGACTAGGTGTCTAGCAACAATACAACTAAAACTTAATCCAGTGTCAAAGAGACAAGTGGTTGAGGTACCGTTCAAAATTACAGTTCCTCGAGTTGAGGGTCGGTCCCCCTCAGGTTGAGAATCACTGACATTGACTCTACCTTTCGAGGCTGTATGCAAACATCCAACGCGGTTTGGACCGGTTTGTTTGCCCTGATCAGACGTTCCTGATGTAGGGGTCTTTCCTTTTCCTTGACCTTGGTGGCCGCGCTGCCACGTAGGCTTGGTGGGTTGATCAGAATTGTTGTTGGGGGGGGGGGGGGTATCGGGTTTTGTAGAATTTCGATTTTTCCTGGGGAGGTCTCTGGGTATTATTTTCTCGTTGGTTATAATTCTGAGAGGAATTAGAGGATTAGGATGACTGCTCTAGATTTTGTTTACGAGATGGCTCATCTGTGGGTTTACGTTTAGTGCTGGGAAGTTCGGCCATTGCATTGGTATAGCGTTCGGCCTTATTGAGTATGTCCTCAAGCCTGACTGCGCCCTGTTCAGCCAAAAATCTACGGGTTTCGTTTGACAGAGTTGCCTTTATCTGTTCCACAAGAACAAGTTCAAGTAGTCTCTCATATGTAAGAGGTAGGTCAGATAATTCAATGCACTTTGTCAAATAGCCCGTGAGACGTGAAGAGAATTGTGGGAATGTTTCCGTGCTCTCTTTTCGGCTGTTTCTGAACATTTGCAGAAATTTTCGGGCGGTCATTTCGAACCGCTCTAGCAAGGCCTTCTTAAGCATGTCGTAATCATGTTGGTTCGGTCCCAGCTTTGTGTATACGTCATAAGCATTCGCTTTTAGTGACGTTGAGAGTTTCAGTGCCCAGCGGAAACTCTCTAACCCATACAGATTTGCGAGCCTTTCGAATTTTTCTAGGTAGCTGTCAATTTTTTCGTTAGGGCTAGGAAAAGACTCTAAAGCAAAAGACATCGCAGTTAATTGGGCAGACTGAGTGCTGGAGAGATCCATTGTTTGAGACTGGGGCGAAGACGGCTCTCCATTATTTGAAGTAGAGGCACTCCGACTCTCTAAAGCCTTGAGCGCTAATTCATGTTGTCTTTCCCTCTCTCTTTCTCTCTCTCTGCGGGCTTCCATTTCTGCCTCAATTTTCTTCTGTTCCAATTGACGATCGTCCGCTTCCTTCTTCCTAGCTTCTGCCCTCTCTTCTCTCTCTTTTTCTTCCTTCCTCTCAGCTTCTGCCCTTTGTTTCTCTTCCTTCCTCTCTGCTTCTGCGCTTTGTTGCTCCGCGTCATATATTTGCAGTTCCTGGGTGATAAACAGATTCGCGGCTTCTGTGTCTAATCCTGAGTCTTTCGCTTCCTGTCTCAAAATGTATCTTATCCTAATTGTCTCAGATATTGTCAAAGAACTGGATAATTCTAAGACTAGAGAATAGTAAGATGGAACAAGAAGGGGAAAAAACTCAAAGCCGCTACGAGAAAAAACAAAGTAAAAATTTTCTTAATGACCTCGTGTGTTAACTTATCGCCGCTATTATTGTCACTTAAGACTCGTAACGCAAGCAACTATGCCAATTAAATGGTAAGTTACACTAGAAAAGAATCTACTCTTACTAACAGTAGAGAAAAATTTATATTAAACAATTTAAAAGGAAACAAAAAAAATTTTCCCAGAAAATGTTAATTCTCTAACAACAAACTCCGTCCCTGAAGACAATTTTTGAGATGAGACGTAGTTAACTTAATTTTAAAAAATCAGAACAATCCGTCTTTAGCTTAGCTCAACTCAAACGCTTCATAACCTTTAGTGATTGTAAAACAATCACGCAGTCCCAGCAATTATATAACCAAAATTTTCAATTCCCTCTGCCAGAGAATACAAATGTGACAATCTTTTATTATCACTAACTGCCTGTTCCTGTGGAAAAACAAACCTGTCTTAATTATTGTGTGGTTGGCCCAAAATACTGAACGGCTTGGTCTAGGGGAAGTAATACTTTTAAAGATTATACCTTACTTCACAAAGACAATCAACCACACTCTATTTTAACTAAGTTCAGAATCTCGAACGAGCTAACCATATATTGTCGTAATTTTTTTATCTGAGAGGGTGCTGATGAATATTGGTCCCTTTAGAGTGTAAAGTGATATTGAAGGCTCTGTGAGAATAAGGATTTGGGAGAATGAGGTAGTAGATTCACAAGCGCTGGGAAGGAGCAAGGACAGTCTCTTATTACGACAATATCTGTTTTCTCACCGACTACTCCTATCTCTCTTCTGCACAAACAATTGTTTGTCAGTTCCAGTCGCTCAGGCGCACTCACCGATTTGGTGATTCTGTCGCTCAACGTACATGAATACAGCCTACACAGATGGAAATGTTTGGAGTTTTAGGCCAACCGACAACCAACACAAATAAAGATTAATACCTTTATTATTATAAGGGAGTCACAAATAAATGTACATTTACAGTAAAAAATCAAAGGTTACAGAATACAAATATAACAAGGGAAGAGGGGTTTTTGAGGAGAAATATCCCATCCACCGTTTCCCGTTTATATTTACTAACAGACAAAACCCGGTCCCAAAGACAAGAAAGGGGGGGGGTGTGATCAGAGATAGGCAATTTAACCCACTGGTAAATTTATTACTCTGAGGCAAGGGGTTACAGAAAAAGGGGGGGGAAGGGTGTAGAGGAAAAGCTAGGGTTCTCAATTGTCTCCCTTTAAATCAACAAATTTTACGGGAGGGGGAAGGAACACAGTTACCCGATCCCGCTAGGAGAGATCCCGTACAAGGAATATAATGCACCTTAGTACAAGGTCGAACTAATTAAAAGGGTAAGAAAAGATAAATCTCCTTTCATTCAAAAAAACACACTAGGGCTGGCCATCCCCACAAACACACACGCAGACTTACCGAAAGGTGAATTCTGGCACTTCATAGGAAATACATAAAAAAACAGCACTAAACCTTGGCTTAGGTAAAAGTATTTTCTTCCGTGTACAGCCCCAGATTTGCGAGTTGTTGAAGTTAACAAAGTGTCCCGAAATCGCTGGACGTTGAAGTTTAACGGTACTGTTTATTTATTAGATAAAGTTCCCAAAGAATGTCACAGGCACTTGGCTAGGCGTGAGGTATGGTGTGGTTCCTAAAATTGGCACAGCTGGTGGAGATAACTTCCTTTTTCCGTAATGTCACAAGTTAAGAAAAACACTGAGGTAAGTTCTTCTTCGGGGGGGGGGGGGGGGGAAGGGGAGGGGGTAAAATCCACTGAGTATACGTGACAGACAGTGTTCAGGTAGATCGATGTTTTTTCTTCACAAATAGGGGCAGTGAATAAAATATGTTCTGCTTCCAGTTTTCTTTAAGGACTCTATATGAACTAGTATTTTTAAAGTGTTTCTTGAATGGCTTTATTCTCAGTTACGTTCAGAGGAGCGGGGCCCATTACAGGTCGCCACAAGTTTAGCTTTAAAAAGTTCATATGTTACTGGAGTTATCGAATTGAGTTGGCAGAACTCTGTATATAATTAATAATTGCTGGGATGCAGGTTGAATGATCGTTCTGAATGAAAGATAATCAAAACAAGAAATGCATTACAAATCATATTATAATCTGACGCGATAAATTACAGTTAGCCTATTTACTTATTAGCGTCGTCAATTAACAAATCAGGAAAACTTCCCGTGAGTTAAAACAATTAAAAGCACATCTATCTATACAGAACTAAACTGTATTAAAGTTATAATTCTCTTTAACGTCTGCAAAATAAATTTACGCGTCAATTGTATTAGGAAATACTTTTAGCTGTAACATTAGTTCGCACTAGAACTTTGAAAATGGGTTTATTTAATAAGGTTAAATTTACACCACAATCCATTGAAATCAATTGAAATAACTCGACCACTGATCACTCGAAGCTAATGTATAAATTACCGTCTGCACAGAAAGAATACACTCCAATAGTCACGAAGGTAGATGAAATCCAGCAGGAATCCGACTATGCTAGTGCAACTAGGATTCTGTCAGAGCGAACGATAAAATGCAGTTTCTCGGAGTTCTCTATTTATACTTCTCGAATGTAACTTGAATAGGGCGTGTTAGATTTTCGCACCTTTCTTGAACTTGAGCAAAATCCGGGGTACCTCGCCGATGTGTTAACCGCTGCGATTCCTTCGTTTTCCCCGGTCTACCGATTTCCTTCCGTCTCAGGCTTCTAGCATGAGAGTGCGAAAATTTCTCGAGAAGCTAACTCTGTGAGCTGAAAGTCCCCTGATTCTTTAGATCGTGTGCCGCTGCGATTGAATTCTGAGATCTGTCTGTCTTTGATGGTACCGCTGTTCTGAGAGCTTTGGCAACTCCCACCAGGCGGGGTGACAGCCAGGTAAGAAAATGATCTGCTGTTTATTGCTCTAGAAACAGGAGTGAGTCTGTGGCCCGTCCTCTTTTGGGCCGGCGTTAAGGAAAAGATTGCTATAAATCGTTCTCAGAAATGGTTGTGGGCGGGAATTAACCTCCCATCAAAGGCCATGCGATCTCAAACGTTCACATAAGATAGCAGGCTACATATTAATGATCCAGCGTGTAAGGTTCTCGTGGAAATGCTGCATGCCGGTAAAAGTTACAACAGATGATCAGGGGTTCTAAAGTTATGAGAGGCCAATATTCTGTTATCATCCATCGAGTCAGGGAAATTCATTTGTCATACTTAGACGTACGTCACATATGTCATGTAAACATCGGTATTATTCAACAGAATCCCTATCAACTTGTACGGCTTTATGCCAGCGCGAAACAAGTGCATGTATTCCTTGCCCGTACCAGATTTTGTCTTGATCATGTAACCATTTCTTCGCTGCATGAATCACTCCTTCATCATCATCAAACCTTGTCCCACGGAGGGCATCTTTAAATGGACCAAATAGATGAAAATCAGAGGGTGCCAAATCGGGACTATAGGGTGGATGGGGTAGTACAGTCCAACCCAATTTGGTGATTGCTTCCCGTGTTGCCAGACTTGGGTGAGGGCGCGCATTGTCGTGAAGGAGAAGCAGGTCTGTTGGATTCTTGTGCGGCCGAACACTGCGAAAACGTTGATTGAGTTTTTTCAATGTCTTAATGTAAGCATGCGAATTGATTGTCTCTCCTCTTGGCATAACGTCCACAAGAATCACACCTTCAATGTCCCAAAAGACAGTGATCATGACCTTTCCAGCTGAAGGAATTGTCTTGAATTTCTTTCTTCGTGGTGATTGCGGATGATGCCACTCTATTGACTGTCTTTTTGTCTCAGGTTCAAAATGATGTGCCCAGGTTTCGTCACCTGTACACCTGTAACGATCTTAGCCAAAATGTTCTCTCCATCAGCATTGAAACGCTCCAACAATTCAGAAGAAATTGCTTTCCTTTGCAATCGGTGGTCATTTGTGAGACTTCGAGGAACCCATCTTGCGCAAACCTTAGAAAATCCGAGAATTTTTATAACTGCATTTGCACTACCAATGCTGACTGACAGCTGTAAGGCCAATTGTTGAGTAGTGATTCACCTATCAGTAAGAATAATGTCCTCAGCGCATTCCATCTCATACAACCTCATACAGTTAATCAATCAACCCACGAGAGTAACAGACTCATCATCTACACTAATTGATCATATCTATACGACCTGCCCAGAAAACATTATAGAATGCACAGTCCCACAGACATCATTAAGTGACCACTATCCTATTTGCTGTACCTGGACGAGAAAGGGGTTTAAAGCACCTAAAACGGAATACATCACAGTCCATTACAGGAATTTCAAAAACTTTAACATTCAATTATTCCTACAAGACCTACAAATATCCCCTTTCTCATACGTGTACCAACTTCCGCTTCCAGAAGAAGCCATAACATACTGGACACAAACTTTCAACAACGTATTCGACAAACATGTTCCTATAAAGCAGGTTCGGGTCAAAAACATCAGAAAGACCCCATGGATAACCAACGAAATACTATCAACAATGAGAGAGCGGGACGAAGCACATAAGCTCAAAGATTTCAGCAGGTATCGGATGCTTAGAAACAAAGTACAATATCTCATTCGTCAGGAAAAGAAACTACATTTCAGAAAGATGATTCAAGACAAAGCAAACAGCAAAGAAGTCTGGGCAGCCATTAGAACACTAACACACAAATCAAAGTCACTAAACTCTTTACCAAAAAGCTGCTCCCTCACGGCAACTCATTTTAGCAACCACTTCAAAACAGAAATTAGCCTTCTCAAGTCGACACTAAAGCCAATGGACTGCGATATTAGTAAATTGACAGCCTTCTGCAACACTGAACACACCACAACAGATCTAAGACATATTCCTTTTCTAACAGTACATGAAGTTCTCAAATATATCTTGGCATTAAAAAACAACAATTCATCTGGGCTTGATGGTATCAGCAATAAGATTCTACGTTACGCTGCGCCCATCATTTGCGACTCCTTAACCTATGTATACAACCAATGTATTGCACACAACTACTTCCCCACAGCATTTAAATCTGCCAAAGTGTACCCCCTCTATAAATCTGGCTCACATAGCGATCCCAACAGCTACAGACCAATATCCCTTCTATCATCTCTTTCAAAACCACTAGAGAAACACATTTACAACACCACATTTCAACACTTAACAACAAACAAACTGCTCATTGATAGCCAGTCAGGTTTCAGACCCAAACATTCCTGTCACACAGCGCTCACCAAAATGGCAGACAACTGGCTGTCGAACATAAATGATGGAAAATTATGTGGTGCTGTTTTTGTCTGCTTCAAGAAAGCATTTGACATGATTGACCCCACTATCTTGGTTCAAAAGTTGGAAACCCTCAGAATAGGCTCTAATCCACTAAACATCATCAAATCATTCCTGGCAGATCGACAACAGTTAGTGCTTCACAACAACTCGGCATCAGATTTCTCGAAGGTAGTTACAGGAGTACCGCAGGGCTCTATTCTTGGGCCCCTACTCTTCGCAATGTTCATCAACGACCTGCCACTACATCTAAAATATTCAACTTGTGACCTCTTTGCAGATGATTGTACTATCTACACTAGGGACAATGACTGCGTGGCACTTGAAATGACTCTTCAAAGCGATGTAGACAATCTAACAAAATGGAGTAATATGAATCGTATGCCAGTAAACACAACAAAAACGAAATCTATGTTGATTA
The DNA here is from genome assembly GCA_024509875.1 of Oreohelix idahoensis. Taxonomy (NCBI): domain Eukaryota; kingdom Metazoa; phylum Mollusca; class Gastropoda; order Stylommatophora; family Oreohelicidae; genus Oreohelix; species Oreohelix idahoensis. The sequence continues at coordinate 85,738 of JAMPIV010001221.1, read as the reverse complement.
CCACCAGACAGAAACTCCTAAGCTGCACCAAAAGATCGCTACAGCTACACGCGGAATCAATACAAATTGAACATGTAACAGAACACAAAGTTCTGGGGATCACGATTGACCAGCACTTAACGTGGAACTCCCATGTACGGAATTTAACCAAACACATAGCACAAAAGACGTACCAGCTAGCCAAAATAAAACACTTCTTAGACGCAGACACTAGACTATTGTTCTACACCTCACATATACAGACACATCTAGATTACTGCTCTACACTATGGGATTGTTGCCCTGCTTCCACCTCGAAGAGACTGCACTCCCTGCAAAAGAGAGCAGTGCGTCTGATCACCGATAATCGCACGACACCACACACAAGGACAGGAAAAGAACCCAAAATACTGTCGCTAAAAAAACGTCTTCTCTACAACAAAGCCAAGCTGACTCACACAATTCTATCTAACAATGCCCCGTCGTACCTAAGATCATTGTTTCAAACCAGTAGAAGGGAGGGACAACGATTACATCAGTTACGTCTGCCCAAACCTAGGATCGACCTGTTAAAAAAAGAGTCTAGCCTACTCTGGTGCCTACTTATGGAACAGCCTTCCACACCACCTAAAAAGCCTACCTACACAATATTCTTTTAACAAAGCACTTTTCAAACACTTCCTCAACACTGATTATCTACCCCCATAGAAACAGTATTCGCCTGTCAACATCTCATCCATAGGTCAACATTTCTTTTCCTCTTCCGCTCATTTTTGTGTGTGAATAATTTGTTTTATATCCATGTAATATCATTATTATATTCACTTAAAAATATTATTATATAATGTAATGTATGTGTGAATGTACCCACATAATACTGTACTTTAGAAATGTGAGTCGTGAGAATGTACCCGCATACCAAAAATACAGATTAATTGTAGACGGATTGACCGCATGAGTGAGTGTCGGTATACAGAATTTATTGATTTTTATTTATTGTTTTATTTATTTTATTTTATTATTACTTTTTTCCCCCATTTACTAGCTTGTTTGTTTCAAAAAAAAAACAAAAAACCCCTACTCATTTATTTAATTATGCTTGCATACTGTAAATGAATGCTGTTATGGTAACTTTATAATGTTGCATGCCTTTAAATTAATGCTTAAAGTATCATGTGGGAATGAAAGGATATAGTATGCAAGATTAATGAGAGTGGAAGGGCAGAATGTTAGACGGGCCTGCGCGCCCAATTCTTTACCCTTCGAAAATAAAGTTCGTTCGTTCGTTCGTTCGTTCAACATTTCTGCGTTGGTGGCTGTGGCAGGACCTCCACAGTACGGCCGATCAAGCAGCTCTGTATCTCCACTTCCTGATTCTTTGATTCTCTGAACCCAGCGACTGACTGTACTCCTGTCGACTGCAAAACTTCCATACACATCACATAGACGCTTGTGAATATTCACAACAGTTTCCTTCTCTGCAACGAGAAATTCTATCACAATTCGCTGTTTATAACGCAAGTTGCTAACACGCTCCATTTCAACGGTTTAGGGCAGCCGTATTATTTGGCCGGTTGCAGTGCAATTTGGTGCACACAATTGGCGCATGCCATATTTGAAGTGTGCAATATTTCATGCTTCTATCTTTATTATTAGCTGAGAAAAACGATGTGGTGCATTACTTTCTGAATGCCCCTCGTATTTACTGCTGTGTTACTGTTGTACAAGGGGATTGACATAAGTCTTGGGCCTGACCATGAAGGACATATCACAGAGAGCTGAAATTTTGTATAGTGTTTATTCCTTTTCAATATAGCCACTGTCTGAATTGACACACTTCTGTCATCTCTGCTTGACCTTGAAAAGACCTTGGGAGTAGTACACCCTATTTTTCAAACTAAACCAGTCATCACATGCCAGTATAACCTCTTCATCGCTGTCAAAATGATTTCCTTTCAGCTGTTTTTTAAGATTTGGGAATATATAAAAAAGTCTGATGGAGCCAAATCTGGAGAAAATGGTGGGTGTGAAAGAATTTCAATATTCAAATCGTTGGCTGCTAGCTGCACACGCCGTGCTTTGTGAAAGGGCGCGTTGTCTTGAAGCAAAGGAAGATTTTGAGTGCGCGTTATCCCTCGTTTCCTGGTCACAACCTTTCTCAGTTTGGTGAGAAGATCTGCATAGTACTTTCCATTAACTATGTTGCCACGAGGCAGATAATCTTTCAAAAGGACACCTTTGCCGTCACAAAAAACAGTCAGCATCACTTTTCCTGCAGATTTCTGCGCCCTCGGCTTGACAGGTGTTGGGGAGCCCGGGGTTTTCAATTGCATGCTGGCAATTTTGGATTCGGGGTCATAATGGTGTACCCAAGCCTCATCTACTGTCACCATGGTCTCCAAAAGATTTTTTGACTGACACTTTTTGAGCAACTGTTGACAGCAATTTACCCTCGTTTGCTTCTGTTCACGTGTCAACAGTCGCGGAACCCAGCGTGCACACACTTTTCTCATCTTCAGTCTGTTGTGTAAAATTCTATAAACTGTTCTTTCATTTAGTTTTACTCTACTAGCTATCTCCACAATTGTCATTTTTCGATCCTGGTCAATGATTTTCTTCACTCTTGTTGCATTTTCATCGTTGTACTCTGAGGCTGGTCAACCAGATCTTGGCAGATCAGCAACATTTGAACGGCCGCACTTAAACTGTTGACACCAGTTTTTTACCGAAGTATATGAAGGACAAGAATCACGAAACACTGGTTCCATCTCCCTGTGTATTTCTGTAGGTGTTTTTCCCTGAAACATCAGAAGTTTTATCACAGCTCTGGCCTCCTTCTTTTCCATTGTTTTGTCAAATCTTTGGAGCAGCAGATCCGGTCAATAGGGTACATTGCACCGTGCACCGTAGCGGGAAAACCCATTGAAGAAACAAACGCATACTTCACACATTCAGTGCAAATATGATGAACTTTAAATGTGCCAAGTTTCATCTTCCTCCTGTGACTCCTTCATGGTCAGGCCCAAGACTTATGTCAATCCCCTTGTATTATAGTACATTACCTCATATAGTACAGTACCACATATTTACTGCTGTGTTACTGTTGTATTATAGTACAGTACCTCATACTTACTACTGTGTTACTGTTGTATTATAGTACAGTACCTCATATTTACTGCTGTGTTAATGTTGTATTATATTATATTATATGTATTGTCGGGTAAAATCAGATTTTAGTTGCCAGCTCGTAATGGCTTCGCGCTGCGTCGGCTTCACGCAGGGTGGCAGTGGTGTGCTGCGGAACAACCGCAATAATTTGTCTTCACTTTGTTACTGTCACAATTGCTTCCAGCTGGCGGAATTGTGGATTTTAAAACTGCAACCAAGGTGGAACGGGGTCATTTTCTACGCAAGAGAGCAGGAGACTGAGACACTTGAGAGTCATGACCCAGGTGGACCCGTTCCCCTTACAGTGTAAAGGAGAATAAAGGGCCGAAACAATTGTTCGACGGGAGGATTCCTTGTAATGACCAGATTATCTCTTGTTGTATCGCTCTGTATAGAGTTTCCTATCACTCATGCATTATAGTACAGTACCACATATTTACTTCTGTATTACAGTTGTATTATAGTACAGTACATACTATTTACTGCTGTGTTACTGTTGTATTACTGTTCAGTGTCTCATATTTACTGCTGTGTTACTGCTATATTATATTGCATTGCCTCATAGTTACTACTATTTTACTGTTGTATTATAGTGCAGTACTTCATACTTACTGTTGTTGTACTGATGTTTTATAGTACACTATCTCATATTTACTGCTGTGTTACTGTTGTATTATAGTACAGTACCACATATTTTCTGCTGTGTTGCTGTTGTATTATAGTACAATACCTCATATTTACTTCTGTGTTACTGTTGTATTATAGTACAGTACCTCATATTTACTGCTGTGTTACTGTTGTATTATAGTACAATATCGCATATTTACTGCTGTGTTACTGTTGTATTATAGTACAGTACCTCATATTTACTGTTGAAAAAAAATCACAAAAAACAAACAATTAACGTGATTCGCGTTTACCATCACCAATGAATTAACATGCGAGTCACGTAACGTCATTTATGTCATTATATGCAAACGTTGCAAAATTACTTACATCGGCAAAACGGGCACACGACTTGGTGACCGATTCTGCAGACACCTCTACAACATCTCATCTAATCAGCTGTCTTTTTGACACACAGGAAAGCGACCTTCGCCTTTCATGTGACCGAGCGCGTCTAGAATCGCGAACTCTGGTCGTTCGAATGATTGGCTGAATGTCGCTACAGCTTACGTAACACTTTTTCCCACGTGACGTCTGGGAGTCAACTTCCCGAGGTCCTTGCGTCGTTGTTACTCTGCCATCAATGCATGTGCAACCCCCGCCTGAACACCTGCTACTAAATTTGACTATACAAGCTAGGTGTCTCTAACACTCCTCGCCATTGTCTCCAGAGAATTGTATTACCTTACAAAGTGATTTCTGAGCCAAAGCGAATACCAGTTTTGTTGTGTTAGGAATTTATTCTTATTTGGTAAGCACACTTAGTTACTTAATGCATTAGCATAGGCCGCCAGGGCTTTAACTTATATATACGAGTAGAATAGAGATTCTTTGTTACTTTGTTTCATCTTAAATATATATACATGTTTTCCTTAAGATAAGAGTATTTTTCCTATGACAGAAGGTCTGTGAATAATATTACTTTAGCGGCTGCCAAGGTGGTAAATAGTACTACAATTTTTCACTTGGTCTGGGTATTGTAATTGCTTTAAAGAGTATTGCTATTTTGTAAATACAGATTATAAGAGCATGGCTATTTATGTAATTAATATGGTTTTATTACTTACTTAAGTAATTATCAATCGGGCAACTCTTAATTACTTGGGATGTGTGTATAACCTTAAATTTGTTCTAAACATTTGTATCTTGTACGCTAATTGTGTGTGTGGAATAATTAGGCCCTAAGCTAAAACCTCAGATGTAAATAATCGCTGCCCGATAAACCAGCCACGAAGCACCTGGCGACACGCCTTTTTAATCGATAAGAGGGCGAGACTTTATTTGTGAGTCTGATGCCTTAAGGCAAATAACGCAAGAAGAAAAGGGGAGTGTAAAAGGTGAGGGCTTGTCTTTGTTTTATATGTGCGAGAGTGAATAATTACGAATGTCCGGTGCGTGTTATTAATAGAATATTGATTCCTTGTTGTTTTAGATGGGCAGTCGGATCATTCTTGCATCTGCTTCCTTCAGCACCTTCGTATTACAGGTACACACTGCCAGTTCCTTCACCTTCCACGTACTACGGCACATACTGCCAGACCCATTGACACCCAGTTACTACTGCATATACGGACAGGTAACCATAGATCCTTGTTAGTTGGCTGAACGCTGTTCCCATCTGGTTGATACACGATTCATCTCTAACCATTACAGGAGGTGCATACTTGACACCCCTCATGGTTACTCGTTTCCATTCAGACGTCAGTTCAAATCGATCAGCTGGAGTCTCTCAATCGGGACTTAACCTCGTCAGATACTCAACTGATATTTCAACTACACGCATAGGACAATAGTAATATATCAATTGGTTGCAAAGTTCTCTACATTGAAAGCCTTAATCTACAGCAATACCACTAGCTGCCTTTGGGATAGGCGTTCTTTCCACAGCCTACAGTGACGGAATATAATATTTCCCTAATTCGGTGGAGTATTGAAGCGGAACGGTGGGATATTATTTAGGCTGACTGGAGGATAGTTAGTTAGTGATTTCTGCAGCATAGGAGGTGTATTCCTGCGAATTAATTTAACCAAACAGCAGCAGCCATATTCGCACAAGAGGCCTTGGGTACCGCACCTGTTAGTTAGATTTTCTTTTACTGTACATGTATGGGCACTCGGTGGTTTGAATACATATGATTCATCTTTGCTCTTTATTGCATTGTTGTAATATGAGATCACTAGCCCATCAAAGCTAGAGAGGTTATTATTTTATGTTATGATGATTTATTTAGTAAATATATTTATTTATTCTAAGCGGTTAAAATTCGCTTTCTATTCTTTCTGTCACTTGATGTCAACTTGTGTTGTCCTTACTGTAATAGATTAAACTATTTAGCGGAGAGGACGGATGAGGCGCAAACATTGTCTCGATTGTGGCTGGAAGAAGACATTAGATACCTAATTATATATCTCTTCTCTCCAGAAGTCATACCTCCCGCTCTATTTTGCACTACTAACTTTATCCATATCTACTTTCACACAACTCATTCATGCTCTGTCTAAACTCACTCATAATCTAGTTTTATACCCATGCACTTTTGTATAACTCTACAGTTTCTGGTACGAAGTTATTTAAAAAATAGGTGAACATTTTTGACAAGGAATTTTAAAATTTGCTAGCTTCTTTTCACGGGAAGTAATTTGTCATCCAACGGCTGTCTGAGAAAAAAAACCACACCTTATAAAAATATCATTTACTATATATCATTGTATGACATTTTTACCAAAGCGTATTCACTTATTAAGTTAAATTAAATTTACAGTTATATTTTTTCAGTTGCAATTCAAACAATAAGGCAACTTTTCCGTAGCTACATACTTACTTACTACTTAGTCGTTCCTGTTCTACAGTGAGGTGTGGAGGTTTGGAAGAAAGAGCGCCATACTATCCCATTGGCTCTCTTCCTCCTGGCCTGGTTTTGTTCTAGTCCTCTGTCCTTCAAAGATTGTCTAATGTTGTCCTCCCAGCGGACACTGGGTCGTCCTGGTGGTCTGGATCCCTAAATCTTAATTTCCAATACTTGTCGTGGTAGCCGATCTTCTTTCATTCTGCAGACATGGCCAAACCATCTTAGTTGGGACTGTTCTACTCGTGTCTGCAGGGGTTGAGGTTTTAGACCTTGACGTATTGTCTGGTTGCGAGTCATGTCTCTTCTTGTTACTTCAACCACCTTCCTCAGATACCTCATTTCTGAGATTTGGATATGGCTTTTGTGGGTTATAGTCATTGCCCATGACTCGCATCCATACATCAAGACTGGAACATAGGTGGAGCGGCATACAGCCATCTTCGCTTTCATACCAACTTCTCTTTTGCCATAGTTATCTATGGTACTTTATTTTGACTCTTGCATATAATATCTCTCTGGAAGTAAGAAGGACGAAAAAAATACATTGAATCTTTTATACTCCGGAACAATCGCATAATTACATTTATATTTATTGATGTGTTCACGTAGAAATCTGGCTTCCAATGTCGACAACCCTAAATACATCAGTCTGCTCACTACTTTGCATTTGCAACTTACAAAATACATATATACATGCGTATTTACATACGTGTGAAGAAGGCTTTCATTTATATAAGAATGTTGAACTGTTATTCTTCTACAGGGCAAGCATTAAAGACATTCTACGTTAGACATTCTGTCCACATTAATAGACTCGAGGGCTAATAATTTAAGATGACAGACGAGTCTTCCAATACCAGCCTGATCAACATGAAGAGCTGGAACTTAACGCTAAAGGAAGTTATTTTGATCTTAATAGCTGGGCTACTGCTTTTGTTAGTCTTGGTCTTTGCAGGACTCTATGGCAGAACGGAATCACAGCTGGACTGTTGGACTACAACAAATGCTTCGGTTGTTATGGGTATGTTCTGTAGAACTTCTGTTATTTCAAGAACATTATCAGTTTAGCCGGGGCGCTAAAAATACACAACTTGTTTCCAGACATTGATTCACTAATCTAAGGCAGTTCTCTAACCATAATCACTAATATTATTCCATTTTTCGCTCTTTATAAAGCTTGGCCATGTAATCTGGTTGGATCTAGCTAATACGTATAGATCCGTTCCACACCAATATGCTGTGGCAGGCCCTGGAAATGTACCATGTCCAACAATAAATTGCATCAAAGCTGAAGCTGTATTTCTCAGGGTTCTCTGTCATATTTTCAGCCAGAGAGTACACAACGAAGTGGATTGACTTACAAGTTGGAATTACGATGGATGTACTCTATCCGATACTGTTCGTGTTGGCTATGCAGGTAAGCCTCAAAGTGGCCTAAGGATTTGCAATAGGTCCAAAGCTCAATGGAAGGTGTCACATGCCACCGCTTAAAGCATTCATGGATGACACAACAATTCTTACATCAGATGAACACCAGGCCCGGAGAATGTTAGAGCGCCTGGATGAACTAGTCAGCTGTGCAGAATGAGCTTAAAAAATAAGAAGTCTAGAATCCTATCAGACAGGAAAGGGAAGACATCTGAGGTCACATTCATTGTTTCAAACCAAAGACTCCCGACTATCATTCAAGAACCAAGAACCTTGGCAGGGTGTATGATGCCTCGTTAAAAGGCTCAAAGGCAGTTCAACGGACAATAGAAATGGCATACAGAGGACTACAGATCATAAAGCAAAGCAGACTCCTAGGAAATGTCATACTGTTGTGTATCTAGTTCATGTTGATACCTTAATTGCAATGGCCACTGCTTAAATACATGCTATCAGCTTGCAAGGTGTCATTAGGGCAAGGGCGATACACATTGCGCAACAACAAAGTACTAAATAAGTTGGATGCTACAATAGACCTGGCAAGGGTGAAGGCGAACAGCAAAATCAGACGAGCACCGCAAATACATACTTTCTGAAAGCAGGAAAGTCAGCACATCCCAAACCAAGAAAACCAAGTAGCAGTTTACCATCTCTTCTTGACTGTGCAAACGACTGGGAGATGGCAGTAGACCTGCCTGGGCTAGGGGCATATCCAGAGAGTATCAGAAGATCCGAAGACGGCCAGATATAGTGCTGCATTCCTCATCATAGCACCAGATTATAATGACTGAGCTGACCGTGCCATTTGAATCCAGTTTGGCAATACTCGTTCAAAGTCGCCAAGTATAATAATCTGGCCACGGACTTGAGACACGATGGGTTCACTGCAAGGGTCATGGCTGTTGAGGTGGGTGTAAGAGGACTCGTGGCGGTCTCAGTGTATGATCTACTGTAACTGTTGGGGTTGAGGGGTGATAAAGGTGGTATTTAGGCTGACATCAAATTCACCACCCCTATCGACACCAGGTATTAAAGTGCAGGATGTAGGTGTCTTCTCTGGTTTATGATGTTGCTGTGTATATTGTAGTAGAACAATTCACAGCGTACAACACAGGCAACATGATGTGTAAAGTCATAGAAATGGTAACTTCGCTTTACGTTTTCTACCATTTATTGCACGCCACAAAACAGTCATGATATATATGTCATCACCAACATAGTCTAAGAACTTCAGCATTCAAAATAATATTAGTGCCAGCTGATAGTCATGTAGAATCCAATATTCATAATGTAAACAAATAGCTTCCACATAGTCGATAACATAAAGTTCTGGTTCGTGAAGCTGTATACATAATATATAGCCCAAATCTGGGTACCTAAAGTTCATACATATAAATTCTGCAACAGTGTCAGCTGCATCTCATCACTGTTCATAGATAATAATAAATACTCCCTTCCTGATGCTAGCAGATCAGATATGTACAATAAGTCTATTTATCCTCTGCACGTGAATAGCATACTGGGAATATAAGTCAAACCAACCTTTATAACGTTCCTAAGTCTAACCATCTGACTTGGATGTGATCTCTGATATAACGAATCCTGGAACACAGACAATAGTCTTGTTTGGTCTAGAGCGACCCATATATATAACTAGTTCAGGTATAAAGATACCGGTGGCGAAATCCTAATCAAAGTACCTCTCCATTTTGAATCACACAAACGAGCAGAGAGCAGCAAAAAATGTCGAACTTTTAGATGACATCAAAAAGTTCAAATAAAGAGGAATTACCTTTATTCGGAATCAACCACAAACATATGCCTCCAGGCAGGCTTGAATAACACTGGGAAATAGTCTAGTTAGCTAACTAACTCACAAGACAATGTATTTCCCTCAGAGAAATCACAAGACGCAGATTTGCGTCCGCTCGCTGCTCAGACCATTTCTTAACTCCCCGAGCTGGGCGGAACACACCAATGAACTCTCCAAGTCTAGACATGCGCAGAACTCCACTACTTGAGTCGCCGTTCACATAAGACGATTCTAAGAACATTCGAGATAAAAGTCTTACACAGTCGCGCCTTTTATGGACATGAACAGAAACGTTAAGACAGGTTTCAGACATCTACAACAGTTGACTGATACTACCAAATAAGGAGATATGGTCACGCTTCGTTCAAGAAATTATAGACCGAACGTGTCTCGATACAAGAGAAGGCAAACTCCTAAAAAATTGTAGTCTCAATATCTCGGGTTATGTCCCTTTTACTGTAAAAAACATAATACACATTTCAGTCAAAAAATGATCATACATACGAAAAATGATCATACAAAGACTTTGAAAAAAGTAATTATTTGTGCGTAACATTACCGCACCCTCCCGGGGAAAAAAATGAAACATTTTTTTTAAAATCCTGGAGCCGGAAAAATCTAGGCTCCTAACGCACGTATGATGCGCGGATATATACCTAACAAACTAGCTCAACGCATGGAGCGAAACTGAGATCATATCTCAGGTCCTTAGAGAAAAAATTTATCTAAGTATTCGCGTATATATTCCAGGAAGGTGCCACCAACACACGCCACAATGATGGCAACATCACAATAAAAGTCAAATTACTCTCATACCAGTATATGAAATTAAATATATTATTATGATATCATATAATGTGTTGTGCAAACAGCGGTGTAATATATTAATATACCGCACTATATTATTACATTATATAATGCATCAGTAATTAATAACTAATACAATGTTGTTCTTTGTTGACATAAACAAGCAATAGAAGATGTGGACATCATCCGCTCCCAATCTAGGACAGGACTTGATATCCTCAAAGTTCCACAATGGACATAATCTCGCAGACTTCAATGATGTGCTGCGAAAATATCAATAACAGAAATCTTAAAGTAACTGGTAAATCTCTTAATACAATTATGCAAATATATTATCTAAATGTGGCCGAGTGATCTTTTGGCCCGTATATCACTAACTAAGCCTTCTTAGATAATTACATGGTACAATGTTATAAATTCCTCAAAAAACAAAATAAGTGAGAAAATTTTTGCTAACATGTCATTATAGTATTGGACTGTATATCAGGATATATATATATATGACAGGAGAATCATGTGGAATCGTGTGGGCATCTGGACAGAATGTCTGCCATCACATTATCCGAACCACGGATAGCTCGCACCGAGAAATGAAATGGTTGAAGAGCTATGGCATAACGAGTGGACCTCGAGCTCTTCAAGTTTTTACTCTGAATAGCAGTAAGCGCTTTCTGGTCGGTTTCCACAATGAAGTGTGCGCCTAGAAGAAATCTTTGTAACTTCAGAATAGACCATACCATAGCCAATAACTCACGGTCTAAAACCGAGTAATTCTTTTCTGCAGCATTTAATTTCCTAGAGATATACATCACCGGATGCAGAGTATCAGAATACTCCTGCATAAGTGCTGCCCCAATCCCCGTTGACGAGGCGTCACTTCGAAGCACAAAAGTCTTCTCAATAGTAGGTAACTTAAGGATAGGTGGAGATGAAAACAGAGTTTTAACCTGATCCAATGAGGATTCACATTCTTGCGACCAGCGGATCAGATTAGGCGATCCTTTCTTCAATAAAGTAGAAAGCGGTGCCATAATGGATGACAGATTCGGAATGAATCGTCCGTAAAATTGGATCAAACCTAAGAGACTCCGTACTTGTTTCTTTGTCTTAGGGACCGAAATGTTAAGTATTTTTGAAACATTGTGGTCCTCTGTCTTTAAAAGACCATGACCAACCCGATGACCTAGGAAAGAAATCTCGCTAAATCCTATAAAGGCTTTAGAGGGTTTTGCAGTCAAGTTATACTCGCGAAGAGTAGACAGTAATTCGTATAAACCCAAATAGTGATCTTCCCAGGAATCACTGAATAGACAGATATCGTCTAAGTATGCTATGACATCTGTACGATATGCGAGAATTCGCCGCATCATGCGTACGAATGTAGCAGGGGCGTTCATAAGACCGAAAGGCATGAAATTCCATTGGAATAAACCTCTAGGTGTAGAAAAAGCTGTAAAAGGTTTGGCACGTTCAGTTAGAGGAACTTGCCAATAACCTTTAGACAAATCTAGTTTGGTAAAGAACCTAGAATTAGCAAGTTTATTTAGCAGCTCTTCCAATGAAGGCATAGGTTCAGCATCGAACTTCGTAACTTGGTTCAATTTGCGATAATCTACGCAAATGCGAATGTTATTATCCTTCTTCCGAACAATAACCATAGACGAAGAGTATGCTGAAGTGGATGGTTCAATGATTTCCAAACGTATCATTTCATCCAATTCTTTTTCGACTTGAGACTGGAAATGGATAGGTATTGGATAGGGTCTGACTCTGATAGGATTATGATCAGTTAGTATAATGTCATGTTCGATGACATGTGTGTGTCCCGGGATGTCTGTAAGAACATCCTGAAATGTTTGCAACATCGAAGAAACTTGTCGATGTTCTTCAGCGGAAAGATTAGGAGAAACGGTAACGTTTTTCCAAGATTCCGTAGAATAAAGTGGGACCATAGGAAGGGAAAGATTGACATCAGAAAAAGTAGATTCCTCGTCCTGTATAACTGACAGGGATGAGTAATGACCATGAGGTACTTGAGAATTGTCCGTTGCCTGGAAAATAGGCTGCCAATAGCCTGGTCTGTCATGAAATTCCGTGAGCATGTTTATGTGGAAAGTTTTATGCTTTCCATCAATATCGACTATATAGTCGACCTCGGAAATTTTGGAGACTATTGCATATGGACCTTTCCATGCAATAAGAAGTCTGTTCTCCCTTGAAGGAAGTAGAACGAGAGCTTTGTCACCTGGACAAAGTTGTCGTAGACATCTATTCTTATTTGCAAACTGCCTTGCCTTTTCTTTAGCAAATTCGGAAGACGAAGTTGCTAGTTTGCATGCCTCGATGATCTTTTGCCTAAGAGCAATGACATACTCATAAGAAGATTGAGTCTCATCGCTAATATTATCGGCAGTGATTAGACCGTGAAGTAAAGACATAGGGCCGCGCGGATGCGCGCCAAAGACAAGTTCAAAAGGGGAAAACCCCGTATGTTCATTGGGGACCTCTCTATACGCAAAGAGAGCCGCGGGTAAGACCCTGTCCCAATCCTGAGGATGATCCTCAGTTATCTTCCCAAGTAAAGTTTTCAGAGTCCTATTCAAACGTTCGACTAACCCATTAGACATTGGGTGATAGATACTGCTGAGAGACCTTTTAATATGTAGCATAGACATTACCTGTGACATAGTGTCCGATATAAGTTGAGTGCCATGGTCTGACAATATTTCTCCGGGAAAACCCAAGCGAGAAAATATCAGCCAAAGAGCGTCTGCGATATCAGCAGTTGAGATGCTCTTGAGAGGTATTGCCTCTGGCCAACGTGTGCACATATCGACACATGTAAGAATAAATTGATGTCCTCTAGCTGACTTAATTCTAAAAGGACCGATAATATATATTGCCATTTTTTGAAAAGGGCGAATAGGAATGTCAGCAGCCTGGATAGGCGCAGCATGTCGTGGTCCTTTAGATTTGACCTCCTGACATACTTTGCAAGAGCGACAGTAAACTCGTATGTCCTTGCTCACAAATGGCCAAAAGAAAGCCGCAAGAACTCTCGACTTTGTACGGGAAAAACCCATATGTCCAGCACATTGCGAGTCATGAGCATGTTGCAATATTTGCAATCTCATGCTCTTAGGCACAAGAATTTGTGAATGGGTGGACGTAGTCGAGTCTTGTACCATACGTACAAGTACGCCGTTCTTCATAGAAATCCAAGATTTTCTATTAGTATTCTGATTAGGATCACCTTTTTTTGCTAGAATGAAGAATTTTTGGAAAGACGGATCTTCTTCATGCAATTTGATAAATGAGTCACGTGTAATAGTCAAGTGACTATCTTGGTCATTTACTTCATCATTATTAGTTAATGAAGTTTGAGGTGGATCCAGAGCATGTGCTCTTGTGACCACCGCATTGGTAGCTTCAATGTTTTGCTCTTCCCAAACAGCAATCTGCTGTGGGGTACATTCCCTAACTCCGTGAATACGACCAATAATAAGGTCCGCAATAGGGTTTGGAAGTAGACACGCGTGGACCTCTCCCGTGAAGAAAGGAGTAGCTATATGTATTATGGCAGTAGGATATTTTTCCAACGTGCCACCAAATGTGACACATTTGATGACCTTTCCTGTAGCACAGGATGGATTTACAAGAGATTGTCTAACACCAACAGTAGTACATCCAGAATCAAACAATACTGAGACTGGATTACTATTTACAAGCCCCTTATGTAATATAAGAGAACCTCTCCCGTCATGAGCAACATTAGCAGGAAGAGCGGGCAAAGGATGACCACAGCTTAGAGTACTAACGGTCTTCGGATCAAATAAAGTACTGCATTGGATACATTTATTTGCTCTACCAAAATCAAAAGATGAGTATCCGATAGCATTATGGTCTTTATCATTATTAACCTGTTTATCTGCTCCCTGAGATTCTTGTTGAACAGAGTTTGTCTGTTGGTATTTTTTTCTCTTATGTTGCGATCTACCGCGGCCATTATTGCCTCTGCAATCATTAAAGTCCCTACTGTAATTTTTATCCTGGTTTGAGTTCCAGTTTCCATAACTGTCATTACCATCTCTATACTGGTGAGAACCTCTATTATCTTGGTATTGAGGTCTCTGCGAAAAATATTTTCCTCTATACCGATTACCTTTATGAAAATTTTTAAAGTTACCGGGAGTAGAATACCGTGTAATATTTGGTTGTCTCCAGTTCTGGGAAGAAGAATCACCCTGGAATTGATTGCTATGATTCTGGGCATAATTACGGTTACTCTTTTTATTGAAATTCATGCTACCCTGAAATTTACGCATAAAATTTGGGCCATAAGGTGCTGCCGAAGCAACTGGCAGACCTTCTTTTACTTTAGAGTTGCCAATGGTTATGTGAGGATGCGCAGTAACATACTGGCTACAGTATTCTTCCATTTCTTTTATGTTTTTAGGCTTACGCTCATGAAGAAAAGAAAGAAAAGCTTCATTAACAGAAGACATGACCTTGTCTCTAAGTAGTAAGTCCATAAGGGCTTCAAATGTACTTTCTGTCTTAGAAAGCTCAACCCATCGTAAAAAAGTAAGACGTATGCTTGAGATGAATTCTGAGAATTCAGCTCCAGTTTCTGGTAACATGTTTTTAAATTTAAGACGATATCCGTCCTCGTTAAGTTGGTACTTCTTTAACAATGCCGCCCTGACAACCTCATAGTTGTTTTTGTCAGGCACATCTACCATACTCAACAAAGTCAAAGCATCACCTCTAAGTATCTTGGACAGATGATAAACATATAATGTTTTATCTATATTATGCACCTTACATGCACTTTCAAATCTATCTAGATAAAATGTTATATCATCAATTGAGGGATTAAATGCTGGTAGATTAAGCTTGAAATCCTTAGCATTAGTCTTATCTGACACCTTATTTGCATCATTAGCATTACCAGTGTTCAATAACTTTAACTTTTCTAACTCTAAAGCCAAGAGTTTTTCTTCATGCTCCATTTTTGCTTTTCTCTCATCAGCCTCTCTTTGTAACCTTCTTTCTTCAGCCTCTATTTCAAGTCTCTTATTTTCAGCCTCTTTTTCAAGTCTCTTATTTTCAGCCTCTTTTTCAAGTCTCTTACTTTCAGCCTCTTTTTCAAGTCTCTTATTTTCAGCCTCAGCCTGAAGTCTCTTCTCCTGAGATTCTGCTTCTCTTTTTTGTTTTTCCATTTCCATTTGGAATCTCTTTTCCTCCACCTGCATCTGCAATTTCTTTTGCTCAACTTCTAATACCTTATCATATTGAGCAGTTGCATATTCTTCCAACTTATCACTGTCTTGCCAAGGGATTTCCCTTGTTCAATAAAGTAATCAAGTGTAGACATGATGTCTAATATTATGAGTCACAACCTGAAATAATTAATGAACTTATTTCAACCTTAATAGAAACAAGACTTAATAAAGTACTTGTATAATCCCAATGTAAACAATAACAAGGATCAGAACAATACGAAAACATTCGCATAAGTCAAATAAATAAACAGCGAAAATTAAAAGAAATATCACAAAGGATGTGATGACAAAATGCGAAAATATGACAAACAAATGACGCTACAGTGTATAAACAAAAATTTTTGTAAAGAACTAAATAATAGAAAAGAGGAGACCTACAAATACAACAAATGAAAACGAAACTAAAGAACAGAAAGAGAGAAAAAAAAATACAAAAAACGAAAATAAAGCACAACTCGTCACAACTAAACAGATATAGCAACGATTGTCGCTAGAAAATTTCACAGTAGGAAATTCGCACAGTCCCTAACGAAAACGCTAACAGTAGAACCTCTGTGACGTGGTATCTTCTACTGAAAGACACCGCCCAACCGAAAAACCCGCTGAAATATAAACATATAAATATACAAATACAAATAACATTTAACATGTAACATGTAAACAGTGTGAAAAATGTGAGAGACAGAAGGCTCAGTTAGAACATAAGGGCACAGTTCACAAACAAAACAGGCCACTTAACTTCTATGTATCCACAACGTCAGCACAGTTCAGAACAGGATGTGATCAGCATTCTTAGGACAATGATCCAACGTTGATCCATATCTGCTCTCATAAACTGCCATGACGAAGGAAATGAGCTTCTGACAGGAAACAGATGCTACGGCACTTGACCTTCTGAATCCGCAACAGTACCTCTGAGACCGGAACAGTTGTTACGGCACTTGTCCTTCTTCCTTACAGATCAGGAAAACAATTTGCTCGGCACTTGTCCTTCTATCGTAGGAAAACTGCCAACTTGACGAGCAACGCCGGGTATTTTGAAACAATTTCCAACTTTCAGCAACGCCGGGTACTTTCAAAATCTTTCATCAAACATTGAGGTGATGAGTTGAAACTGTAATGTTGTCTTGTATATAGTATGATGATGATGTCTGGGTTTGTTGACCCCCTTGCAAGCTGGTACCAGAATAAACCAACCTCTGGCCACCATGAAATGATAATGGTGCGCCAAACTGCCAGGTACGTTAGCTCCGTTATAACACACTACAGTTCAATGAATGTCTGCATTCAGAAATAATAATTCTGATATAGTGTAGGAATCCAGATCTCAAATAGTGTAAACAAATAGCTTCCACATAGTCGATAACATAAAGTTCTGGTTCGTGAAGCTGTATACATAATATATAGCCCAAATCTGGGTACCTAAAGTTCATACATATAAATTCTGCAACAGTGTCAGCTGCATCTCATCACTGTTCATAGATAATAATAAATACTCCCTTCCTGATGCTAGCAGATCAGATATGTACAATAAGTCTATTTATCCTCTGCACGTGAATAGCATACTGGGAATACAAGTCAAGCCAACCTTTATAACGTTCCTAAGTCTAACCATCTGACTTGGATGTGATCTCTGATATAACGAATCCTGGAACACAGACAATAGTCTTGTTTGGTCTAGAGCGACCCATATATATAACTAGTTCATGTATAAAGATACCGGTGGCGAAATCCTAATCAAAGTACCTCTCCATTTTGAATCACACAAGCGAGCAGAGAGCAGCAAAAAATGTCGAACTTTTAGATGACATCGAAAAGTTCAAATAAAGAGGAATTACCTTTATTCGGAATCAACCACAAAACATATGCCTCCAGGCAGGCTTGAATAACACTGGGAAATAGTCTAGTTAGCTAACTAACTCACAAAGACAATGTATTTCCCTCAGAGAAATCACAAGACGCAGATTTGCGTCCGCTCGCTGCTCAGACCATTTCTTAACTCCCCGAGCTGGGCGGAACACACCAATGAACTCTCCAAGTCTAGACATGCGCAGAACTCCACTACTTGAGTCGCCGTTCACATAAGACGATTCTAAGAACATTCGAGATAAAAGTCTTACACAGTCGCGCCTTTTATGGACATGAACAGAAACGTTAAGACAGGTTTCAGACATCTACAACAGTTGACTGATACTACCAAATAAGGAGATATGGTCACGCTTCGTTCAAGAAATTATAGACCGAACGTGTCTCGATACAAGAGAAGGCAAACTCCTAAAAAATTGTAGTCTCAATATCTCGGGTTATGTCCCTTTTACTGTAAAAAACATAATACACATTTCAGTCAAAAAATGATCATACATACGAAAAATGATCATACAAAGACTTTGAAAAAAGTAATTATTTGTGCGTAACAAGGGGACAGTCAAGAACAAGGGCGCTTAAGAGGCTCAGCGTAACTGCGGACAATGCACCGTGCTGGCTATGGAACAACCGCAACGGGCTATGGAACACGGAAAAGCAATAAGTTTTTAACATAGAGGCTACTTTCAGAATAACCTCCAGCTGGCAGAAAATAGGAGTGAATTTGAAAGCTGCTACCAAGGTGGAGTGGGTTCAATTCTGTGCCCAAGACAACAGGATGCTGATACTTGGCAGTCATGACCCAAGTAGGCCCCACCCCCCGCCCATTAGAGTGTAAAATAGATTATGGGGCCGAAACACTTGATCGTCTTCTTCTCATAATCAGATTGCCTCCTGTTGTATCGCTCTGAATAGAGTTTCTATCATGGAGTTCCAACTGCATTTGGTCATTTCGTAAAAAGCATGCACCAAAGCTTTCACATTCTTTTGAAGTGGTGATTATAAAGTGTTGCGCCTCTTGTTCAGCACCGCGATGGTCCAAAATCATGAACACATTGCGGTGCGCAAAAAGACGCGCAACATTATTAATTATGTTGGTGCTCAACAAGAACGTCGCTAGAATGAAATGTCGTCAAATAAAATGCAGAGTAACGGCAGTTGACTTTTGGAAGCGTTTCAAGCCGGAATGGCTGCGTTTCATGTGTGTCTCTGCTAATGTTCTTATGTCCACCAGTGTGTCTGCATACTAAGGAGGTGTTTACTTATATGTATATGTATTTACTGACCAGGAA
This sequence comes from Oreohelix idahoensis, assembly GCA_024509875.1. Classification (NCBI taxonomy): domain Eukaryota; kingdom Metazoa; phylum Mollusca; class Gastropoda; order Stylommatophora; family Oreohelicidae; genus Oreohelix; species Oreohelix idahoensis. The sequence continues at coordinate 66,588 of JAMPIV010001221.1, read as the reverse complement.
AGTATCGTGTCGATAATATACGCTTGAGTACCATATAATTGTATCCCGGACTTGTACCAGACGGACGAAAACACTATTACTGCCATAGTTTTAGGCATGAACTTTGATGGCCCGTTGTGGTTGGCCTGGTTGAACAAGAGTGTCTATGAGTTATGATTATCATGTGGAGCCATGTGTTGTGGAACATGTAAATAAATTGTCAAGAATCGTCAACAGGAGTGATCTACAATTATTTCCCAAGATTCTGTGTTCGTTACCATTTAACAGTTGAACCATTATTACCCTAGATTCGCTTCACCAATATTATCTAATATCAAAATAACATGGAACGTCACATGTAGCAATTAGTTTTGTATGATAAAGTTGCCAATCTCATGTACAGCTTCATAATAGTCACCTCTCGTAACTTTCCTAGCGAGTAGTTTCCTTATATTTTTATAGTCACCCTAGAGATCCCCAATTACTACACCAGACAACGGGCAGCAGTACATACGGTACGCATACATTCTTTGTATTGAAACTAAGTACTAGACACAACTCTTATACCTGTGTTTCCTGGATGTAGGTGTACGTATGTTGTCCACCTCTAATTCTTAAGGTACGGGGTTCGCTCCAAGTAGAAGGAATATAATTTGTTGTAATGTTTTTTTTTCTTCAGAATCTAAAGATATAAAACTCCTATCTAATCTCCTATGGTAGTGACATCGGATGCTTAGCCTTCTCGGATAAAGACTAACAAAAATAAGGTCCTGTTTGCAAGTTGCGCACGTTAAAAATCTCTCGACAGTTGTAAATTGTAAAGAGTAGGCCATACGGCCAGTGCCGTGGTAAAAATTAAAAATCAGGAAAACTACCCACCCCAGAAACTATTTATAGAATGCGTGACTCTTGTATACAGACATTGGGATCCTCAAAAGTGCTACAGAGTTCGTGCACTGTGCTGAGATCCTCCTTCTGTGATCTAAGGGAGGAGATCGGAGCACTGATGGAGTTGTCCGTGCACAATGAAGATGGTCATCAAAAACCAAAACCAAACCAAACCATTCTGTGAGTCTGCCAACAGTCTGTATTATAAATATGTTAATGTCAGTGGGGGTATATGTCAACCGTCCAGATTCAAATTTTACAAGAACTCCCCACTATCCACGGACATAACTCTTCTATCAGTCGCTTTACAGTGCACAGTGTACAGTAGAAGTTACATGGGACAATGTTGGTGTTAGATAAAAGATACACATTGACAAAGACCAGTTAATAGTTTAAAATGCAGTATTCTTCAGGAATACCCTGGGTATGATAAATAGAGTGAGGCCAACAGGGACGATTGACAAGAGAAATGCATATGGTCAAGGAAGGGATAATTTACAAGAACTCTCCACTATCCAGTTCCACAAATCGTATACTAGCCGCTTGACAGAGCACAATGTACAGCAGAAGATAGACATTGTCAGACAATGCTGAAGTTACATAAAAGCCACACCATGAAAGAAAAAAATCAAGGTCATAGCTTTACAAATCAGTCCTTGTTCTGGAAAACCCCAGGGTAGGAGAAATAGAATGAAACCAAAAACTAGAAAACGGGGCAAAGAACTGGCTAAGGACGTGACAAGGATAAAGACATGGATGGACCTTAAACTGGTGGTTCAGGTATACAGGATTTGGTGTGTGTTTATTTATTTATCAGCTGTGCTCCAGCGAAGGAGATTTTTTTACAATGCAGTAAGATCAGCTGCCATCACTGGGCTTCAAGATCAGGTTTACAGCATTATCTTTATCAACTCCGTCGAGAAGTTGTATGACGATGAGAGAAGTCAAACAGAGACCTCCAAATTTATGACAGAGAAATATATATAGTTATGCAACCACAACAACGAAAAACCCCAAAAAGCTACAGACTTTCCTAAGTGAGTTCTTGCGTAGATAAAACAGAATGAAAGAATATGACAGGGTCACTAATGTGGAACTGATGCCAAGAACCAGAAAAATGCGAGTTAAACAGGCGATGAGATGAAGACGCTGGACATGGATAGGACACACACTGAGGAAACATGCTGATAGCATTACGAGATAGTCCTCGTTCTGCAATCCCCATGGTAAATGAGGTAGTTAGAGATCAAGTAACACGTTGAGAAGAGAGCTGGTGACATACATGTAGGAGATGAAGACGGCACGGGATAATCCTGGAGCTAATGCAACATGATATCAAAACATTTCATAAGTTTGTAGAAGGTCAAAGCACCTTATAGAACCGAAGGGTTAATTAATGAATGTGAGAGCGAACTACTACACAGAACTGACAATCAGTTGCACGAAGATCTGACTATTTGGCAGAGTGACACCTGAGAGGAAGGTGGATACACAATGTTAAAGAAATCCTGATTATACATGGCAAAACACTACACAAGTAAACACGCTTCGCACAAGGGCAACAAGTGATTCTCTCCAGGACGGGTTATATGGAACAAGTGATTCTCTCCAGTACGCGTTAATGGAACAAGTGATTCTCTCCAGGACGCGTTAATGGAACAAGTGCAAAGAAAAAAAGTTATGTAAAGAAGCTACTGTGGAATGCTATTTTTTATAAATAATTGAAGGACTCACATTAAAACGCGCAGGCTAAACCTGATTTACAATTAGTAATGGGTAAGAAAGAGTTTAATTGTAATGTGTTGTTGGTTGTAGTCAAATTGTAATGTTGTATTTAAGTTTGCTAAGGCCCATTTTTGGTGTGAGTTAAGAGTACCAAATATGAATATAAAGCTGAACATACTAATTTAAAACTTCCGTTAGATACAATTTTAAAAAATAATTTATGTTATCAAGATCTGTATATTTGTAAAATTCAAAACCACTTTGTTTCAACTGATGAAGAAAAATTACGTGTTTAACCCCTGAAGAGTTATAATTAGGATATACATTGTCTCTGTTTTTAAACATTTTGAACATGCATGAAAATAGGGTCACTATATAGTCGTATTTTTTTTTTTAACGGGAGGAGTGAGTTTCCTCAGAGACAACAGGAAATATTTCACACACATGGCTCATTTATAAGTGCTAGAAAGTTAAATAGATACTAGTACAAAAAGGTTGCAGATGGCCCTAAATTTATTAAATGAAGAATTTAATCAGTGTAAAAGTAAAGTAAATAAAGACTCTTTGAAATAGTAGACAGCGATTCTAATAGGACGCTTTCTACCATGTCTTAGACGCCAACTACTGTACCAGCCCCAGCTGCCTGAAGACGGCGGATCGCTTCCTACAGTTGATGAACAGAAGTGTCGACCCGTGTGAGAACTTTTACGAGTACGCCTGTGGCAACTATCAAATTTCCAAGCCATTCTTTGTTGACACAGGTTTGTATCTGTGCTAAGTAATATTCTGTATTTTATTTTTATGATGTCTACAAGCGCTAACGTTTTGTATCTTTCTAACCTTGATGTTTGGCGCATCGAAGAGTTATTCTGTTGAAGTCTGGGATATTTCTTAATATTGTAGTTTCTGCTTTTGACATCTCTGCACTGATTTGCAGATCCTCCTGACAACACTGCATTCAGACGTTCCGGCCATTTAAGATGTGATTATGGGTAATGGCATATGTTTTCGCCGGCGAGTGGACCGAATATTTCATTCTTTGACTTTCTAAATATTGTAAAAATAACGTAGATTGAAATCCTTACTCTTATAATGTTATGTTCTGACAATTAGCACCTCTTGCAATGCGGGCCGGCTTTCTGAGGCTAGAAACAAAATAAAATATAATAAAATCTACAGCAGCCAATAAATGTACGTTACAAGAGACAGATGGTCACTATAATAACTGCCACATGGGTAATAAGTGTTATTTTTGTCTTTTATTTCTAGAAACAAAACAAACTAAAACAAAAATCTAAATCGGCCTATAAATGTACGTTACAAGAAACAGCACCAATAGTTACCCGCTATAAAATCCTGTATCGGCCAATAAATGTGCTTTACCAGAGACAACACCAATAGTTACCCGCTATAAAATCCTGTATTGAGCAATAAATGTACGTTACAAGAAACAGCACCAATAGTTACCCGCTATAAAATCCTGTATCGGCCAGTCCAGATCTCACTATTAGTGCGACATAACATTTTGTGTAATACCGTGGCAGGTAAATCTCTTTATCTTGATGTTTGTTTCATATAAATTAGTTGGATGAGTGAAAATATAATAATTTAAAAATAGCAAGGGGCTTTTAAATCAACCTGTAGATAACAAGCACGCAAGGCCAGCCTAGCAGTGGTGTGGTATGATTACGTAGACCAGAGATCCTGGACCACCCAGCCAACAGGTCTTGTTGGAAGGAAGTGGTAAGTGAGTCAAGCGGCAGGAACCTACATACAAAAATTGGTTATCAGTCAGACTCAGACTGCTAGACTGGATACCAACATTGGTTATCAATCAAACTCAGACTTAGACTGGATACCGAAATTGGATATCAGTCAAACTTAGGCTGCTAGACTGGATAGCGAAATTGGTTATCAGTCAAACTTAGACTGCTAGACTGGATACCGAAATTGGTTATCAGTCAAACTCAGACTGCTAGACTGGATACCGACATTGGTTATTAGTCAAATTCAGACTACTACACTGGGATCAGGCCTTTCTCGACAGGGAGTAGTCATCTATGACATGAAATAATAAAACAAAATCAATATGTCTATCCGATAAATCCAGCAAACGGATCATGTCACGGAGTTCCAATAACGTATACGAAACTAATGCAATAAGGCCAGTTGATTACATGAACATACTTTCTGCGTACGTCCCTGCCATTGACAAATAAATGGCACCATTTTGACTGAGCTTATCAACTCTATGTATGAGTTTCCACATGATCGGAAACAGCGTGAACATTTTCAATCACGCTGCATAATGCTCCTTTAGTTTTCAAAGTGATTACCTGTCTAAACTGTCTAAAAATTGTTCGTAGTTCACTAATTGAATGTAAAGTCTTCATGTCCGGTACCATCAATTCAAAGTCTTTCAATATCATCCTCATCCTCTTCATGTTTGTCTACAGTTCTCTTCTTCATATGTTCTTTGGTCTCTCTCTACATCATTTATACTGGGGGTTCAAGAATAAATGCTGCTTCATAATGCTATCAGCAGGTTTCTTAAATGTCTGTCCAATTTATCTCCAGCATCTTGTTCTTATCTCTTGTTCCCATGTTGTACAGGTTCTTCTTTTTTTCTTTAGCCGCAGCTTACTCTGCTTCACTTGAAAAATTATGAAATGTAATCTCTTCTGACGTCCATTGTTACTTTTTTGTTCTCTTCAATGTATATTTTATAAGCATATTTTATAAGCATATTTTATAAGCATTGGTTCTGGAACTTCTGTCATTTCATCATTGACGAACAAACAAACGAACGGATGTTATTTTTAAAGAGTTTAGAACTGGGCACGAATGCCCGTTCAACATTATGCCCTTCTGTTCTCTGGTCTTCTATACTGAATCTATTTGTTTCCACATGTATTTTAAATATTATCTTTATTTAAACAATACAATAAACAAATAGAATACAATAAAATAAATGACAATATTGCAACATTACGATAACAGTTACACACATTACGATAATAGTTACACACATTACGATAACAGTTACACACATTACGATAACAGTTACACACATTACGATAACAGTTACACACATTACGATAACAGTTACACACATTACGATAACAGTTACACACATTACAATAACAGTTACACACATTACGATAACAGTTACACACATTACGATAACAGTTACACACATTACAATAACAGTTACAAACATTACGATAACAGTTACGCACATTACGATAACAGGTACACACATTACGATAACAGTTACATACATTACGATAACAGTTACACACATTACAATAACAGTTACACACATTACGATAACAGTTACACACATTACGATAACAGTTACACACATTACAATAACAGTTACACACATTACAATAACAGTTAAACACATTACGATAACAGTTACACACATTACGATAACAGTTACACACATTGCAATAACAGTTACACACATTACAATAACAGTTACACACATTACGATAACAGTTACACACATTACGATAACAGTTACACACATTACGATAACAGTTACGCATATTACGATAACAGTTACACACATTACGATAACAGTTACACACATTACGATAACAGTTACACACATTACGATAACAGTTACACACATTACGATAACAGTTACACACATTACGATAACAGTTACACACATTACAATAACAGTTACACACATTACGATAACAGTTACACACATTACGATAACAGTTACACACATTACGATAACAGTTACACACATTACGATAACAGTTAACACATTACGATAACAGTTACACACATTACGATAACAGTTACGCACATTACGATAACAGTTACACACATTACGATAACAGTTACGCACATTACGATAACAGTTACACACATTACGATATTAGTTACGCACATTACGATAACAGTTACACACATTACGATAACAGTTACACACATTACGATAACAGTTACACACATTACGATAACAGTTACACACATTACGATAACAGTTACACACATTACGATAACAGTTACACACATTACGATAACAATTACACACATTACGATAACAATTACACACATTACGATAACAGTTACACACATTAGGATAACAGTTACACACATTACGATAACAGTTACACACATTACGATAACAATTACACACATTACGATAACAATTACACACATTACGATAACAGTTACACACATTAGGATAACAGTTACACACATTACGATAACAGTTACACACATTACGATAACAGTTACACACATTACGATAACAGTTACACACATTTACAGTAAAGATAAAGGTAGTCCCGTAGCGGATACTGCAGTAGGGGAGTGAAGTGTTAGAGACTTCACCATACTAGGTCCAGCATCGAGAGATGGGTGACTTGTTCCCTTCCTCGCTGCCTTTTCCTTACCTAACTCAAACAGTAGAGTCATGTACCCATTTACTGGAGCGTGTCGGTAACGTGATTCGAACCCGGCACCTTTGTGACGAGAGACAGTTTACAGTATCTTAAGATAATCAATATTCCATAAAACCTACATATGATACTATATAATGATTTGGGAACATAACTAAATTAGGATGGCATATAATCTGCACTCACTGTGTATTTAGAAAGCCTTCGATTAAATTAATATGGACAAAGTAGAACAAAATATGGCCTTGGTGACGATTGATTTTTTTTTTTTTTTGTGGACAAGGAAGGATGGGTTCGATACGTAAACAACTTATCTTCTTGGAAATTGTTGTTCATTCAGTTCTGTAGCTTCCTGCTGGTTTGGTTTTCCTCGTATTCACGGTGTTCCTGAATTTTCTTCCTCTGACATGAAGGCTCGATGCTTCTGCCAGACGTGCAGCGTTGTTTCTTGTTTCGTATGCTGGAACATATCTCAGAGCCTTTAAGGGAAATAACACAAAGAAGCTTATGGTATCTTAATGTTAGCACTGGGACGTGCATCCGGTGACTGATTTACCATATAGATTTGAACCCTCATTTATGACAACACTGTCATGAAGTTGTCATTATATCAGTCAATGGAGTACGTCGTACCTTTGTATATCAACATTACAGTATAAAAAGACAAACATGAAAATACATTTAAGGTTTTTAATATCATTTCAAATTTATTCAGCATGCTCTTACAATTATTTCTTTTGGAATTTAGTTTTGCAAAAGTAATCTCCTTTCCCAAAATGACAACATGAACTTTTTCGCAGATCCCTGAAACGAACTTGCTATACAGCAATAAAAATCCAAGACATGAAAAGGACTTTAAGCTGTTATTGCTAGCATTTAGAATTCCTGATAAAGCCTCCTCCAGAGACGACCAGCTCGCAGACTCAGTGTTGTTCGAGGAATGTTTTCAGGTTATATTCAGTTGAAGACCAACTTCAGATGTCATGCAAGATTGGGGGGGGGGGGGGGGGGGGGGGGGGGGGGGGGGGGGCAAGACAAAAAAAGCATGTAGATTTATGTGAAACATACATGAATTTTAAATGTTACAATGTTACATACATACATGAATTTTAAATGTTACATCAATTTACATGAAATAAAGATACTTAACGACCTAGCCACTTATACCATCAGACACAATAGTACTTCGAGTATTTAGTAGCTTGAAGTTCATCACACAATTTATTAGTACAAGGTAAGTCAGCCTGGCGTCTTCTCAACTGTAAAATCGTGATGCGAACTCGGGAAATTTTCGAACTATATCTGCACGGGCAATATGTACTTGTTTGCAGTCAGTCTGACTTGATTGAGCTTGTGTATGACTGGATCTCTCTATCTCAATTTGAATGATTCCTTCGTTTTAATCTCCTGTGTTGGTATAGTGTTATTCTGCCACAATCGATTGATGGTCTCACTTAATTGACTGTGCACAGTTAATAGACCAACGGTTTTGAATGTAAATGTCTTTTTTTCCAATTAAAAAAAGTAAGTTCCTCAGTGAATTAGTTTTTATGGATGAAAATCAACTGGAAAGTAAATTTCCTTCGTGTAAAATCACTGTCTAAATAAATATAAATGGCTAAATGATAAAGATGCTTCCACAGCTAAAATTCAGAGAGAATTGTATATATAATCAAAATATCAGTGAATTTAATCATTTATGGTTCAATTTTCAGAGTATTTTTTCCCAAATCGCATCATCAATGTACTGTTGGATATCTATTGATTTTCGTCTTTATTTCTGCTAACTGATAATAATGATGGAAACTTTTGTTTGTGAATATATGATCAATCTAATTTTTCTGTGTCTTGCACTCACCATTCCAACTATTATCACCAGCAATAACAATACATTGTTCGTTATTACAGTTCATAAAAACGTGTTGGACGATGTTATGAAAGATAACGAGGATCGTCTGATCGCCATTTTAGAGAAACCAGTCTCTCAGAATGACACTGAATCATATGAATACAAGCTGAAACAGTTCTTCCGGTCTTGCAACACTGTGGAGCTTAGAGAAAGGAATAGAGGTACGTCCGACTGTCTGGAGGACGAGTATGTTTAGTTGTTAAGGAAGTTAATGATAAACGGAGTTTTGTATTATATACATATATACGGAAGCACACTAAAAACGCACCACCTGTATAATCCAGGAACAGAGTGTGAAATGTAAATATAAGTGTTTACAAGTTTATCTATTTGGAATCTTTATTCATTTTCCTATGAATCCATGCTGGTCATTAATTTGTACATTTGATTGTTATGAAATTCATTGCATTCTGTGCAGGCAAGGGAGACAACCAAAAATGCAACCAATAAAAAAATTCATTCACACTATCCTCAGTATCTGGTATGTCCACCGTGTGCTTACAAACAAGCTTGGCAGCGGCTCTGCATGGAACGCACAAGTCTCTGAAGGAAATTCCGGGGAATCAAGTCCCATTCACGTGTAAGAGCAGCTTCGAGCTGTTGCAGATTAGCTGGAGAACCTTGCCTGTAGACTCTGCGTCCAAGCTCGTCCCACAGATGTTCTATAGGGGACATGTCTGGTGATAGGGCAGGCCAATCGATCGTCACAATATTCTGCTGCTGTAGAAATTGCTGCGTAATGCATGCGGTGTGCGCACGTGCGTTATCCTGCTGGAGAAGCTGCAAGTCTGGATAATTTGTGAACGCAGGAGCAACCAATGCATGCAGAACCGCATCTCGATATGTCACAGCATCAACATTTCCACGGAAGACGTGAAGAGGCAAGCGATGGTGAAAACTGAATCCTCCGAAATGTGAATACTGCCACCTCCAAATCGGTTGTGCTGACAAACACAGCAATCTGCAAAGCGCTCTCCACACCGTCGCCAAATCCGCATACGTCCATCAGCAAAGGATATGTTGAATCTGCTCTCGTCTGTGAATAGGACAGCAGTTCACTGCAGTCTAGTCCATCTGACATGTTGCTCTGCCCATTGCAGGCGCTGCTGACGATGTCTGTGAGTCAAGTTTGGCCCAACATAAGGTCGTCTTGCAGTAAGGCCTGTATCTCTGAGTCGTCGTATGACTGTCATTCGAGAGACTTGCCCACGTCTACCCACTATTGCTCTTGCTGTTTGACTTGCTGGGAGAGAACGATTCCGTAAGGGACTCAGTACAATTTGACGATCTTGCGCAGGGGTAGTAACTCGTGGTTGGCCACTCCGAAGTCTATCCCGGGCACTGCCAGTGGTTCCGTAACGTTCATTGTGACGTACAATAGTGCTGTGGTGGCAATTTATCCTTCTGGCAATGGCCCGCGAGCTCATTCCGGTCTCCAACATACCAATGGCTCGTTGGCGGTCGTTTTCAGATAGTCGTGGCATTTCAAGCACATGTACTGAGTGTTTTGTCTCAATGGCCTTTTCATACCGAGTATACTGCCACAACGCGTACACATTTTCAGGGTCATAGCTGTTGGGAATCGTGTTGCACGTGTAACTTTCATTGTTTTCATGTAGTCTGTACACAAACCCGTGGGTTGAATCATGCACTTTCCATTCCAGCAGCCATTCGCTCTCTACCTCATGACAAACACGGGGAAAATCCATTCCCACACTTTTTTTCCAGCGTTTTGGCATCAGTATATATAATAGTGGTGCGTTTCTAATGTGCTTCAGTATATATATATATATATATATATATATATATATATATATATATATATATATATATATATATATATATATATATATATATATATATATATGAAGACCAGATTGGTGATCAATTCTTTTGTTGACATTTAGAAAAAATCTATTTACAAGTAAAAACGCAAGTCATAACACTCAGAAGTTCTCGAGAGCGGCCATTGTAGTTAACATTAATTTAGCAAATAAGAGCGCTTTAATCAAACGCACTCAGCCACTTATATCCAATAAACGCTCTCGTCACATGTGACGTGTAATGGAAAAAGAATCTACAGTACAATCTGACAGCTTATTGCAACCTAATAGCTGCCCTCTGATTTGTTAGCTAAACAGGCATACATACCAACCGTCTATTTCTGCAACGTACCATTTTATCCCGCCTTCTTTTCTCTTGACACGAGATAACGAAATAATTACAAACTGCGTGACATGTCAGTCATAACAGGGAAGCAAATCATGCTGTGTTTACCTCGTCGCCTCACGCGAGCATGTGTCAATCATAATAGTTCGCAGACAGGCAAGCACGTGGGACAGACCAAAACTCAGACCCTTTTGAAATTTCGTGCTCAGGGGAAGTTAGAAACCCATGGGCACTTTGATCTTCAAAAGCGGGCATTCTTAAAGAGAAACCCGCTAGTCGAACAGAAAGTCTTTTGATGCCGGGGGAAAACTCCCGACGAGAAACCTCATCGACCAACCGTAAGTCTTTTATCTTGATACGCCTAGCTTCTGAATTTTCGGTCTCGCTGGAACGCAAAATTTACAACATTAGAGATCAGATAAATTCATTGATATATATACTGACATTGTCAGTTGTCAGTCAGAACTTGGAAAAATTCTAGCGCGCAGCCGTAAACTATTTCCTTGCTTAGATTTGTTATTAGTGTTTCGTGGAGATTTTATTTCTGAATTTTCTGGTTAAAAGGATAATAGTGCTAATGTTTTAAGAAGTGATAGTTTTTAACATTTGTTCTTCACTTAGATTTTTCTCGCTAGTAAAACGAGTGAAAAAAAAGTAACGCGTAGCGATTTCATACCAGATATTCTATTAAAATTGTAATCACGCCACCCGCATACCTTAGACCGTAATGATGTTAACAGTATAGGCAGACGAGACACTTAATCTCTACAGGAGAGAGATAAACCCGACGGTTTAACTGACTGGACTTAAAGGCAATAAAGCGACTGATAGGGGGAAGCTTGATTACATGTTATATCTCATTTTTGCATATTTGTCATTATAGTGTCTATTATTTTTGATGCCTTACGACGAACTAACAGAAGCCGAAAATTTAAAAGCTATTTAATGACAAGCGATCATTGTCAAGGTAGCGCGTATGGAGAGATTAAATAATAATTAACATTGTACGATGAACGCCGGCGCAAGCAAGGGCGGGCGAATTAACATAATTCAGTCCGACCGAACTGAGCGCCAGCGGCGTCTGCTAACTTGTAGGCATAAGGAAACACCGTGTGCCTTTTAAATTTAATCATGACTGACGGAGTGGAGAAAAGATCGTCTTGTCCCGTTTGTGTATCGATATAGTAGTAGCATTTTTATATAAATTATTCTTGTATTCCTTGCAGACCTGATCACAAGGGCGGCCAGCGGTCTTTTTCTTATTTGGATTTGTTATTTTCTCCTTTTCTTGGCTTGTGTGTCATCGATTTCATTTGTAAACGGGCACTCGCCAGAGAGTATTGGAGGACAATAAATTTGTATCACTGGACTTACCAAACCCAGATTTATATTTTTACCAGCCACAGCAGTGAACATTATTTTATCGCGACTCTTGACAGTCGTAATTCAAATGTAGTATACCTCTCTAAATACCTACGCTGTGTAGAATCGGGGATGGACTGGGGCCAATTTGGATCTGCAAAAACTGGAGTGACAGAATATTAAGTGAAAATAGATAATATATTCATGGACTAATTCTACTACCAAGGTATATTACAGACATGCCATATCAGGCAATTAGGTAAGAGTGTGAGAGTGGCCACTGCTTGAAAGAGTGTGCGAGTATTTTTCTTGTTTGCGGAAAAACTATCCATATATCAGATTTGTCTAAAAGTTTGTTTATTTTACTGGGTTTCATAGAGTACCACTACTGTTCATTCTGTAATATAGTGCTAACCTTCAACCTTTGGGTTAATAATTGTTAAGGTTTTTTCCTCCATTCGTGTAGGGTGCACTTTTTCTGCTTTATTTCAAATGCATGTAAATGACACGTTGATCTTTTCCTTTAGATATTTTGATGTTGTCAAGTTTAAATGATAATACACTTCAAAGAAACTTACCTTTATGTGTTGGTCAGACCCAGACCCATTTATCTGTAGTTTTTTCACGTTTGTTTGTCTTGTTGTCACATAGCTCTGCGTGTGTATAGAGAAACTTATCTATTCTTGATAGGGAGGTAAAAGCTGTCTTGCAACAAAGTAAAGTCGTACGGATAGGTTGGAGGAGAAAACCTAATCACTCCAGAGACAAATCTTTCCCTCAATCTACCACCTGTGAAAAATCTATTTTCTATACCTTCTCGCGTAACTGTCGACATCCACTCTACTCAGACGGGCCAATTAGAACAATTAACCTTCCGTACGACAGAATGGTGGCTAGATCCAGGAATTAAATCTTAGTCTGAGTCTAGAATGATTACTAACGGCTGTTATAGAATCTTAGTCTATCTCTAGTTAGAGCGTGTTGTACGTCCTGCTGATGTAATAGAAAAAAGAATTTATCCACTAGGCAAAGATCTTATTGTGTCTGGGTTCTGACCACATAAAATAGAGACATAATTTGTTTTCTTTCCACTGCAGCTTATAATTTACTTGCAGTTTAATTTTGATGGTGAATTTTGTTAATGGTATGATATATAATAATGTGTGTACAAAAAGACTGTTTGTACGCGTGATTGTTTAGGAGTCACATTTTTATTGGAGCAGTGGAGCGTGAGCCCCGCAAAGGAAGTGCATTGGGCAGTTGCCAAGTTAATCGCCTTCCCATAGTTCCATACTGACTCCAGGTGTGGGTGAGCGTGGTGGAGAAAATAGGAGAAATATTTTCTTTTTCTTCTGAAATTTAATTTTTTTTTCCACATTCAGTAATAGTAGATCTAAAGTTTTTTTTAGCCTAATCTACTATCCCTATGGAATAAGTCGACTGCGTTAGGAGTCTTTTTGCCAGTTAACAGCAGTGATTGATTAGACAACTTAGAAACAGGGAGAAGGATACAGTAAACAACTTTTTTATATTTCTTTATTGGTTATTGGTCTTTATTTTCTTCTTTCTTTCTCGGGAATTTCGCAGTCAGGTATATTTGCCATGGCGGAGCGAGCAACGTTTAAGGCAATGCTAAGAGAGGAAGCAAAAGAAACAGGATTACAAGGAGACGAGTTGCTAGCTTTTGTGAACGACGAACTAGCCAAATATGAGGCATAGAAGAAGGAAGCAGAAGCTAGAGAGAACGAATGAGAAGATAGGGAGAAAAAGAAAAAGCTAGGGAGAAAGAGAAAGAAGAGCGGCAATTGGAAAGTAAGAAAATTGAGGCGGAAATGGAAACTCGCAGGGAGAAGGAACGCGAGATAGAGAGAAAACACGAGGAAAGAGAGAACGACAAAAGAAGTCAGCATGAATTGTCGCTTATGACTTTTGAGGTCCAAAGTCGTGGTGCTGCGTCTAGCTCCAGCAATGGAGAGTCTTCCTTACCTCAATCACCCTCAGCGGACGACTTAAATAGTCAGTCTTCCCAATTAGCTGCTATGCCTTTTGCCCTAGAATCCTTCACAAGCCCCAATGAGAACATTGATAGCTATCTAGACAAATTTGAGGGAATGGCAACCCTGTACGGTTTGGACAGTTCGCGATGGTGCTTGAAGCTATCCCAGGCCCTCAAATGCAATGCGTACGATGTGTATGCGAAACTGGCAAGCAGCAGTCAAGACAATTACGACTTGCCCAAGAAAGGTTTACTTGAACGCTTCGAGATGAACGCTCGCAAGTTTTTACAACTTTTCTGAAACAGCAGAAAGGAGGGAGCCGAGACGTAGGCTCAGTTCTCTTCTCATCTAATGGGATATTTGACAAAGTGTGTGGAGCTGTCAGAACTCCCTTGCATTTTTGAAGGTTTAGAAGAACTTATTCTAACCGAACAGATCAAAAGCACTTTGTCAAATGAAACCCGTAGATTTCATGCTGAACAGAGAACAGTAAAATGTGAAGACATTTTGAGCAAGGCAGAGCGATATGCGAACGCGCTCGTCGAACTTCCAGTCTCTATACTCAAACTTACAGATGTGCCTTCTCGGAGCAATAATCTAGAGCATTCTCCCCAGCAATTTTCCAACCAAAATCCAAGAGAAACTGTACCCCATAACCCTCTCCAAAATAAATCGAAATTCTCTAAACCCAGATACCCTACCGAAACCCGTAATGACCCTAAACGTACCCCATGGCAGAGCCAGAAAGGATATGAGAAAGGGAAAACCCCTTCGCGAGGTAAATCTGATTGGGACCAGCAAACCAGTTCCAAGTGGATTGCGTGTTTGCAAACAGCCTTACCGCAAAATAGCAAGGTCAGTGATTCTCAACCAGACGGTGAGAGGCCTTCTACGTGAGGTATGGTTATGTTGAACGGAACTTCCACGGAGTGTCTTTTTGACAGCGGATTAAGCTTTGTTAGTATAGTCGCGAGGCATTTGGTTAAACCAGGCCAAGACAAGGGAGAAACCGTCGACATATGTGGAGTTTTGAAAGGAGATTCACCCATGTCGCTCGCTGTCACGCATGTGGAAATAGACTCGGATTACGTCCGTGGTTTTATTAAGGCGGCGGTAATGGAGGACCCTATCTACAACGTCATACTTGGCTGTAGATATGTGTTTCTATGGAGACCGAAAGAGCCGATTGTGGCAGAGTAACCACAAGACGGCAAACCCAAAAGGAACGGGAGCCTGCACCTAACATGTTACCTAAGGAACTGAAAGATGCGCTACAAAAGGACCCTACCTTGGAGACCTGCTTTAAGAAACTGTCCATGGCCAAGGACCCCAGACACAAAGGGGATATTTTTTCTAAGGAAGGACTGTTGTATCGAAGAACGGGCGACCATGAACAGGGACATAATCAGCTCATAGTACCGACGCAGTACCGAGACCAAATCTTGGAAATGGGGCACTCTCTTCCCTTTAGCGGACATATGGCAAAAAAACGCCACAATACAACGTATTTCCACTCACTATTGTGGCCAGGAATGAACACTGAAATTATCACATACGTTAAATCTTGCGCCAAGTGCCAACGTGTGGCACCAAAACATGGACACCCCCAGTTCCTACGGGAGAAATGCCAATAGTGGGGACCCCATTTGAACGGCCCGCAGTCGACATTATAGGACCCATTGAAAGGACTAAACGAAGGAACAGCTTTATCTTGACCTTAGTCGACACCTGCACTATGTGGGTCGAAGCTATACTGCTAACATCCACGGAATCCAAGCATGTAGCAGAAGCCCTAGTGCAGGTTTTTACACGGCTGGGATTTCCTTAACAACTTTTGACGGATAACGGATCCCAGTTTCGTAGCCTGTTAATAGAGGAGATCTTCAAGATGTTGAGGAACCAGCACATCTACATCAGCCCCTATAATCCGGCCGGAAGTGGGTTAGTAGACCGTGTCAACGGAAACCTCACCATGATGTTACATAAGCTGGGGCAGGAAAAGCCAGAAGATTCTGGCCTTTTCATTCCTGCAGCTTTGTTCGACTACAGGGAAGTCCCCCAGGCCTTTACAGGGCTACCGCCAGCTACGCTGTTATTCGGCAGACTTATTAAGGGTCCGCTAGAAGCCTTACGATGGTCATTGACAGATCAGAAGGCCGATGAGACAGTTGTCTCAGCATTTACGTATGTATCTGAGTTAAAGGAACGGCTAAAACTAGGATGAGATCTAGCAGCAACCAACCTTAAGCGCGCACGCCTGAAGCACGCTAAAAGATACAACAAACCAGCTAAGGAGAGAGAACGGGATCCAGAAAAGAAAGTTTTGTTGTTACTCCCTACCAGAAACAACAAACTGCGTATCGGATGGCAAGGGCCGTTTACCGTCATTAAAAAAGATCTCTAGAACCAACTACAAGATCTCTATTAAAGGTAAGAACAAGGTCTACCATGTAAATCTGTTAAAGAAATACTTGGAAAGAACGGTGCCTTCCCCCGAGCATCTTTTGGCAGTTGCTATAGCAACCAAGAATGACGGAGATGATGAAAGTTGTATGGAATATCCACTGCAACAAACGGAGTCATATAAGGACGTTAAATTCGGCGACACTCTCTCGGAAGCTCAACTAACAGAGTCGAAGGCGCTATTGAAACATTATTCAGCAGTCTTAAGGCACGTACCTGGTCTTACACATCTCGTAGCGTTTGATATGAAGCTAACAAACGAGACGCATGTAAGAACAAGAGTTTATCCGATCCTGTATGCGAAAGCAGACACATTACGTATAGAAATAGACTAACTACTACAAGCTGGGATTATTAGCGAGTCCACATCTATGTTTAGCTCAAGCGTAGTACTGTTACAGAAACCGAATAAGGAAGTTCGGCTGCGTATTGACTACCGACTACTCAACACAGTAACATAATTTCAGCCCGAACCACTCCCAAGCGCCTAAGAACTGTTTACCAAGCTAAGCAAGGCAAACATTTCTCCAAGATTGACCTGAGTAAAGGTTATTACCAAATACCAGTCAAGGAGGAAATTAAGCCCCTGTTAGCCTTTAGCACCAGCGAAGGACATTATACTTTTAATGTTATGCCTTTCGGTTTACACAATGCACCAGTAGTCTTCACCAGAATGATGAGAAAGCTTTTGGAACCCTTGCAAAGTCCAAATATTTACAATTTCATGGACGACATACTTATTGCAACGGATAATTAAGAAGAACATATTGCTACGGTCGCTATGCTCCTCGAGAGACTAAAGGAAGCTGGGTTGACCGCCCAACCTAGCAAATGTTTAATCGGCTTTAAAAATCTTGACTTCCTAGGTCATACCATTTCTCAAGGTTTTATGTGGCCAGTTGCAAAAAACATCGAGAAAATACATGCAGCAACGAGGCCAAAAACAAAGAGAGACACTCGTTCATTCCTTTCGCTTTGCGCATACTACCAGAAGCTCATTAAAAACTTCAATGGTCTTACCGCGCCACTGACTGACCTCACGCGAAAGGAGAAACCCGATAAGGTCATTTGGACAGCAGGGTGCGAAAACGCTTACGTCACTCTGAAGGAACAGCTGTCCAAACATTCATTTGTAAGGTTACCCGACCTTAAGAAACCTTTTGTCTTGCTCGCTGAAGCCAGTGAAAACGGAATAGGATGAACATTGCTGTAGGCAGACGACAAACACCCTAACCTGTTGTTTCCAGTCGCCTACGGCAGCAGGAAACTTAACGCAGCTGAGAAAATCTACTCGACTGTTGAAAGATAATGTCTGGCACTCGTGAACGGAATCAGGAGACACCATGAATATTTAAATGGAGTTCCATTCACAGTACAAACTGGCCATGCTCCATTGGCATTCCTAGGAGCCAATAAGGATTTTAACGCTAAAATTATGCGTTGAGCTATTTTGTTAAGTCTTTACTCGTTCAACGTACAATACATACCAGGGAGAGAAAATGTAGGCGCGGACTTTATGAGTCGTCATTGGACTAACGAAGAGAATAATGCAAGTGTGGATAACCATCAAGCTGTAGATACGGATGACAGTAGCTCTGTTTCAATAAATGAGATATGAATGGGTTTCACATCTTCAAGCCCGGACGTACTGTGATTTGTAATGGAAAAGAAGTCTACAGTATAATCTGACAGCTTTTTGCAACCTAATAGCTACCCTCTGATTTGCTCGCTAAACAGGCATATAAAACAACTGTCTATTTCTGCAACGTAGCATTTTGTCCCGCCATCTTTTCTTTTAACATGAGCTAACGAAATGTTTACAAACTGCGTGACTTGTCAGTCATAACAAGGAAGCAAATCAGGCTGTGTTTACCTCGTCCCCTCACGCGAGCATCTGTCAGTCATAATAGTTCTCATACAGGCAAGCACGTGGGACAGACAAAAACACAGATCCTTTTGAAGTTTCGTACTCAGGAGAAGTTAGAAAACCCTGGACTCTTTGATTTTCAGAAGCGGGCATTCTTAAAGAGAAACCCGCTAGTCGAACAGAAAGTCTTTTGATGCCGGTCGGAAACTCCCGAAGAGAAATCTCATCGACCAACCGTAAGTCTTTTATCTTGATACGCCTAGCTTCTGAATTTTGGGTCTCACCGGGACGCAAAATTAACAACATTAGAGATCAGAGATATTCAATGATTTATATAATGACATTGTCAGTTGTCAGTCAGAATGTTGAAGTATTCTAGCGCGCAGTCGAAAACTATTTTCTTGTTTGAATTTGTTATTAGTGTTTCGTGGAGATTTCATTTCTGAATTTTCTGGTAAAAAGGATAATAGTGCAAATGTTTTAAGAAGTGATAGCTTTTAACATTTGTTCTTCACTTAGATTTTTCTCGCTAGTAAAACGATTGAAAAAAGTAACGCGTAGTGATTTCATACCAGATATTTTATTAAAATGTTAAATCATTTCACCGCATACCTTAGACCGTAATGATGTTAACAGTGTAGGCAGACGCGACACTTAATCTCTACAGGAGATAAATAAACCCGACGGTTTAGCTGACTGGACTTATAGGCAATAATTCAGTTCGACCGACCTGAGCGCCAGCGGCGTCTGCTAACTTGTAGGCGTAAGGAAACACCGTTTGCCTTTTAAATTTAATCAGGACTGACGGAGTGGAGAAGAGATCGTCATGTCCCGTTTGTGTATAGATATAGTTGTAGCATTTTTATATAAATGTTTCTTGAATTTTTCGCAGACATGATCACAAGGGCGGCCAGCGGTCTTTTTTGGATTTGTTATTTTCTCCTTTTTTTGGCTTGTGTGTCACCGATTTCATTTGTAATCGGGCACTCTGCAGAGAGTATTGGAGGACAATACATTTTCACCACTGGACTTACGAAACCCAGATTTATATTTTTACCAGCCACAGCAGTGAACATTATTTTATCCCGACTCCTGACAGTCGTAATTCACGGGGAGTATACTTCTCTAATTACCTACGCTGTGCAGAATCGGCGCTTTAATACACGGTTGGCCGATAGAAGAACCATCACCATCATATGAATATTTTTTTTAGCAACCAGATGTTTCCCATTATCGGAAGTTTTTTCCCGTTAAAGAGTGACCCTCAAGAACTCTCACTGTTTTAACTGGTTGTAATAACACGAATAGGAGAAGCACCAGATTAGGCGTTTACCTCATTAACTAATTCTGGGGATGGACTGGGGCCAATTTGGATCTGCGACAACTGGGGTGACAGAATATTAAGTGAAAATAGATTATATATTCATGGGCTAATTCTATTACCAAGGGATATTATAGACCTACCATACCAGGCAATTAGGTAAGAGTGTGAGAGTAGCCACTGCTCGAAAGAGTGTGCGAGTATGTTTCTTGTTTGCGGGAAAACTATCCATATATCTGATTTGTCTAAACGTTTGTTTATTTTACTGGGTCTCATAGATTACCACTACTGTTCGTTCTGTAATATTGTGCTAACCTTCAACCTGTGGGTTAGTATTTTTTTTTAGCTTTTTTGTCTCCATTCGGGGAGGGTGCACTTTTTCTGCTTTATTTCATAATGATGTTGTCAAGTTTAAATGATAATAAACTACAAAGAAACTTACCTTTGTGTGTTGGTCAGACCCATACCTATTTATCCATAGTTTTTTTTACGTTTGTGTGTCTTGTTGTCACATGTACATGGTTGATGGTTGAAGTGGGCGTGATATAAAGAAAAATAGCAAACACATTAATAAAAAAACAAACCTGTACATTTGATTCCAACCACAGAGAGAAAGAGAGAGAGAGATAGAGAGAGAGAGGTAGAGAGAGAGAGGGAGAGAGAGAGACAGAGGAGATTCAACAGAAGATATAAACGATATCTAGTGTAAGACATGATTAATACCAGAAGTATTCTTTTATTTTAAATTAAAGTACTGACCTTAAGAGTGTTAAGTTTGTTTTCTCGTGGTAATTGATTTGCTGTGCAATTTTTATTGATTTAGTGATATTTTTAAATTGAAAAAAATTGAGTTAGCCTCGATAGGATTGTTCGTTCTGTTCAGACTACCATATCCTCAATCTAACTTTACTTCTTTACCGTACTATTTGTGGGTGACACAGTGTGTGCAAAAGAGTAATATTGTCGCCAGAGAAAACAAGAAGAACTGTGTGTGTGGTTTTCTTAGTGAAGAACTCACTGACTCAGCCTGTGCCTTCTGTCTATCTCTCTTGCACATCACTATCACACGTCAGTGTGCACTACTCTCACTCACCTCCCTGCAGCTGAGTGGCTTTCCTTACTGTTTACCCAAGTTAATCAGAGCTTAGATCTTGTAGTTAAACAATTATCATTAGCTCTACCTTAGGAAAACTGCATCGTAACTATAGCAGTAATCGCTATCTAAAGGTTCTGTGAAACAAAGTAAGCTACTGTAGTGAAAAATTCTAATACCCATCTATAAATTAGAACATAAAGGTAAAGCAGAACGAAATAATACACTAGAAAGAAGAATGGAGCAAGACCAGTGCGTTCCCAATTGCGCAAAAGCCTGAGATTAATAACGCAGTCATGGCGCAACACACGATCTCTGCTTTTCCTACTGCATTCTACAAATAAATGTATCGCAACACCCACTGTATAAAACGTGTACTGTATTTTCATAATGACCTAGATACAAATACTAACATTAATGTTATTATACGCACAAGGTTAACCTAGAAAGACAGACAGACTAAGCAGAGACGAGAAAGGATGGACTGAGCGGCGCAATAGTACTACGTCGTCTCGCGATTCAAAAGTGAACGCCAATCACATGCGAAACGCGTGAGGGCGATTTCAAATAAACAGGAGGAAAAAACTAAAGATTTAACAAAAGGTCCCGACTCAATCTTAGCTCTTATTGGGAAACATGACATTCCACTGTTTTACACCTGATTCCTGACTTTATACTGACAGTACAGTTAAAAAGATGCGGACAGTGGCTGTTAAGAATAAACAATTAACATCGAACAAAAGATAACATTTTAAATACGCCACTTAGCCCCTTTAAAATCATATATTCGGGTTTCTGAACACTTGTGGACAAAGACTATGCAATTAGTTGTCTAAATAGTCCAGTAGATAATTAAATATTGATAATAAAACATATAGAGAACATAGATACTGTCAGGTTTGGTCATTTCTGCTTTGGGGTGGAAATCCCTGAATTTTGTTCAAACATAGTAGTGCAGGAAGTCTAGATAGTACGAGAGAGGGTATTGGCTGAACTTTGTAGTTACACTAAATATTATTGGTTGACCTCTGAATAACAACTAGATGCCTAGTAACAGGAAAAAGTGAATGAAAAATTTGAATGTCTATGTACCCTTTTGAAATTATGCAAAACGATTGGCCAATATACTGGATATTGGCAGAAGAAATCTTAGAAGGGACGCCATTATCGTTACACATTATAAGAGATGAGATCAGAAATTGTATTCAGAATTAAATATACAGCCTGGACATACAGCAGATCAAACTGTGCAAGTCATCTTTAGTGTGTTTTCCTTACGAATTGTGGTAAGCTAGACATTTTTAATTTGTATTATATATATGAAAATTGAATGTGAAATGATAACTTATGTCTGTATGTGTGTGGTTCAGTAGCAAACCTGAGGCAAAGCCTAGATATTGCTCCACCATGTAAAAGCTTGTCAGAGAGGAGGATAACTGCATATATATATATATATATATATATATATATATATATATATATATATATATATATATATATATATATTGGATTGCCATATAGTAACATAACACCTATCCTATTATATGGAAGAGAGTACATGTGACCGAGCCGGTGGTGATCCTTGCCCAATCCTAATTATAACTAGGTGGCTGAGGCAGGCCTAGTTATCTATCATTCACTTTTTTATCTTCCAAGCGAGAATATTTCTCTTACTGGCCCCTTTGTTCCGCCAGAGATAGTAGTTCTTGGATGATATAAGGTTCGTCTTTTGTCCAACCCAGACCACGTTCTTCCCTCCTTGGTGGTGAGCAGCGACGTGCTTGTACTAGTGGTTTTAAGGCTGTATTTGTCATATAGGTTTAATTCTTTCTCACATACCCACTCCACATCCTTTATTGATTATACCAACTTGAGTGTTGAATTTCCAAAACATGATGGCTTTTATTTACGTAACATGTGTTCCACAATTCTTTTCTCATAAGGGTAGGTTACAGTCTCCCTTTTATTAAGTCTTCCAGACTTAAGCTCAATGTATTTTTCAAAGGTATATTATTATATCCTCTACGGTAGACTCTTGTCTAAAGCACTCTAATCTGCTAGGCATAGCTCAATTTCATGCATCAATATCAATTCATGATTCACCTAAACAAAGTAATATAATGGCAGGTGCAGCTGTGGTGGCGTCTTCATACTTACTCTTACATGAGAGAGCGCATGAGATGTTACATCAATATCAGATTCAACTGTGGTGGCGTCTTCATACTTACTCTTATATGAGAGAGCGCATGAGATGTTTCATGAATGTCAGTGCTGTAAACCCTTTGTTCAATACAATCTCATTTAATGGCAATGCCTCATCTTCTTTGTATGACAACCCATCCTGGCTATCTGATATTAAAAGTTATCCACTTTTTAAGCCTTAATTATGCCTTTGCTTCAATATTCTCTTCTGTAGCTCGCTCCCTTAAATATGAGCGTCATTAGCCTGTGACAAAGTTGCTGAAAGTCTAAAAAATAGTTCAAAGTTCATCTTACCGTATTAAAACGAAGTCCAGCACCTATCACAATCCCTACTGTTCACCCTTATTCTATTCCTAATATGTTCATCTCAGTATTTAAACACAGATAAGCTACTCTCCCGAATTCCTATCGCTAAGAAATTCTAAGTCTAGCTATAGGTTTCTGGATACGAACAACTGTCGCCCACAAGTTCGTTTCTTGAGTCCAGTTTGGCACTTCTTGCTTCCGCAAAGTTTCTGATGGGACTGTGTAAACATGACCGCTCAGTAGCGCGTCAATCTCTGGACTGATCTCTTTTCGTCCTTCAATTTCCTATCTGATGATCCAAAGTTGTTTTTGAGTGAATTCGATTGGTCCGTTATTCAGTTCACTCACCTATCGCCAACTACACGCTTAATTCTATGCTGTCCAACTCCGTGAACTGTGCTACATAACTGTTTATATTTCGCTCACTTTTCACGTGCGGTTTATTCTACTCTGCGTTCTCTTAACTGTAAAGGGCGCTAATAATATTGTTATTCCCCTTAGTACTTTTTACCTTAGTTTCATTTTTCCTTCTATGTCTTTACTAAAACTAGTCTGATATGCAAATTTGGTAAACTCTAATGATATATACTTAGATTACTTTAAAGTCTAAAAAGGTTCCCTCCCTTACAAAAAACACTACATTTTCATTCTTTTATCTCCCATGTTAAGAACGAATAGCCTATCACTTAAATTATTCTGATTTTCTAACCCATTTTTACATACTCTTTAACCTTGTTAACACCAAATAACTGTTCGACTGACTTAAACCTACAGTGTATTTTACACTGTACAACCACACGGTGACATATACGTCCCGGGGCCGTTCAAATGTATCCCGCAGGGAAACATTTGTGTTCTATAAAAAAAACTATTATCTATTTACCCCACTAACATCTCTAATACTATTACCATAGACTACTCGAAATACAAGCAAATTAAATCGTAATAGTGAGACTACATTATAAACCTAATATCAATGCTACAACTAGAGCATCTCATTAATTACTACTTCAACATAAAATCATTACATGAATATATAAAAGGCATAAATGAACATTGTATTTACTTAATTCATTACCATCATCTCTCAAACATGTAGTACCCAATAATGCAACCAAGTTTTATCCCTTGTATCTCTACATAACCAGTGCTATAAAAGATATATATATATATAGGGACGTTCATCCTCAGTGTAATATTTGCGTAAGTCCATGAGTAAGACTCCATATGACTAAGTCTGGATCATTTCTCATCTCCTTTCTCTTTTTTTTCTAGTCCTGAACACCTCTATGCCTGAGATAGGTACATTATAGCAATTAACATGCACCTAAGGTACTATACATATTTTACCCAATGTCAGTGTTGATCATGTAGTATGCCATATCTTGTACCTTGGGAAGAAGTCTATTAAGTTTCCCAAGACTATGTGTAGTTATTGTAGTTTGTCACACTCTTAAGATTATATATGTCTATTCTAACATCTCATTAACATCGTATTGAAAAAACAAGTAAACA
Source organism: Oreohelix idahoensis (assembly GCA_024509875.1). Lineage (NCBI taxonomy): Eukaryota > Metazoa > Mollusca > Gastropoda > Stylommatophora > Oreohelicidae > Oreohelix > Oreohelix idahoensis. Next base: position 41,365 of record JAMPIV010001221.1, on the reverse strand, counting down.
TTGTACTTAATACTTCTCAAACGTTATCATTATACATTCTATTTATACATATATATAGGGGCGACATGGTACTGCCTCTGGAAACAGATGTTTGTCAGTCCTTAATATGTCTATAGTATCTGCCGTCAATGTCAGTATTCATTGCAACGGTCAGATAGGCAGAGTAGTAGAAATATAATATATATAGCGTCACCAAGCATGCATTTAACTAAACATCCCCAAAGTGACAGCAAGAAATGTGTTACTCCGTCAGGATGTGATGTGCTCGGCTGATTCTAGCCTTGGATGCATCAGTCGAGTTACCAGTCATGTATGCAACTAATCACGCGAAATCCTACCATCTGTCTTGGGGCAATAGCGAAAGACCTATGTCACTATTGTCAGAACAGGATGTGCTCGGCTGATTCTAGCCTTTGATGCATCAGTCGAAACCGTAAGCTCATTCTGTTACTATACACATGTACCCCTGTATGTCGGAGTTACCCAAAATTCCAGACCAAAATGCCTCAACTCAATGCGGACATGACCATGTAAGGGTCATCTGTGTTATATCTTACCCGACCAGTAATTAATATCAATTGTGGAAACATCTCATCTCGAAGTCACCTGTATAAACACTGTCATATGGAATAAGGCCCTTTATCTACCGTCTAATGTGCGCAGCTCTGAGGGAGTAGGTTTTTCTCTCTTTTTTTTTTCTGCTGCAACACCATGGCTTGGTCTGTGACATCTGTTTTCATATCTCTTCCCTTCTTTGAACTGGTCCTAAACAAAATATATCTGAAATACATACACATTATAAGTTAACCATGCACATTGTTCTATATAAGCTAATTAACAGTGCTGATCTGTTATGGCAAGCCTTGTCCTATGAAGAATCTTGTTATTGTCTCTCTAGAAATCTGTGTCTTTTCTAATCTTGGTATAAACTAGTTTGATCAGTTATAACGGTCTGTTTCTAAGCTTTCTTTATCACTGAAATATGTCATGTGATTAATCAAACTTTATCCTTCATCTCTATATGATCAATGTACTTTCATAAGTTAATGCACTACACAGTTAAGTTTCTTTGCAAAGTTCTACGCTTCTGTTCACAACGTTAGTGTATTTTGTAAATGTCTAAGTGTATTTCGAACTATCACTAACCACTATGTTGAGCACTAATAGATCTGATTAGCTAACTAATCGTTGGATTCCGTTGATAGAGGTACCGTAATTAAGCACTATATCTGGGGAAGTGCTGTGAACTAGTACTATTTGCTGGGGAAGTACTTTACGGCGATTACACTGTTTGTATGAGTTTGGAGATCTCTTTTGCAAGCTCCATCAGTGTAACTTTCTCTACTGTAGAGACGACTGTCGTACTGATGAAGTTGGTATCAGTTGTGATGTTATTTATAGTCGCTCTGCAGGAGGATGAGGACGAACGAGTTAATATGTTGTGGTTGTCAGTATGACAATAGTTTGTTTACTTGATGATGTTTACATTCTGAGTCTGGTGTTGGTAAAGTCGTCCATTCTTTGAATGACATTTTCTTTGCTCTACGTTGAGAAGTTCTGATTGCGATAGTGCTACAGTCGTATCAGCGATAGTCTGGTAAATGTTTGTATGCTGTGCTGTAGAGCTTCACTTCTGACAGGTTTTGTTATGTTTCAGTGCTCGTAAGGTATCTGATCTTCTTCTTCCCAACCGTAATGTCTTCGCTAGTGGTTGTCGTTGTGGCTGGTAGTTGTTGTTGATCTAATTTCTCCTTCTGTAAGGCTCCGTTTCTGCAACTTGTTTCTTCTTATCGGTTGTAGATGCCTGTTCTTCATCTTGATACATCTGAGCTTGCCTGGCATTTCTTCTGTCATCACATGTTCGCTTCACATGATCACTGGGGATGCGACAGGTGTCACAGGGAATGTATTGGGCTTGACGCAGGGATAGGGGAAAGATGGTTGTGACCATGTGAAAACATTGCAAACACTGATGCGTTGTCTCTGTATAGTGTGGCCAGACTTCTGATATGATTCTCGCTTCTTTGTTTCTTCTGTAAGGCTTCGACTCCACTGTAGTATGTCATTTCCCGTTGACTGCAAAGGTCTCCCATCTTCAATGTCCCGACTTGATCGTCTAGGCTGATGTCAACTTGTGGCTGGTAGTTATGGTTAGCTTCTGTTTCCTTCTGTAAAGTTCCAATTCGGCTGATACTTCTGAAGGTGTGAGTGATCGTCTTCTGTCATCACATGTTCGCTTCACATGATCACTGGGGTTGCAACAGGTGTTGCAGGGAGTATGTTGGGATTAACGAAGGAATAGGGAATGATGGTTGTGACCATGTGACTAACATTGCGAACATTGATGTGTTGTCTTTGTAGTGCAGGTAGACTCATGTGCTTCTTGCTTCTTTGTTTCGTCTGTAAGGCTTAGACTCCGCTGTAGTATGTCATTTCCCGTTGACTGCAAAGGTCTCCCATCTTCAATGTCCCGACTTGATCATATAAGGTAGGATTAACTTGTAGCTGATAGTTGTAGTTGATACTTTATTTCGTTCCATAATTGCTGTCTTCTTGTGGTGCGTCATCAAAAATCTAAGTCTGTAGTATTTCTGCCGTCGTCACCACGACTTACTATTTCCGTCGTCACCACGACATTTTTCATAAATTTCGCCATGCTCTCATGACCTCAAATGCATCTCTTACATCTTTATCAACCGTCTCGTCTACTGCAATACCATATTGGTCCTGTGTAGTCAGTTCCATTTTGTTTGCGGGACAGACCACTTATACTTAATCTTCTCAAGACTAAGCTGCCGCCGCCATTTTGTTTACCTCTCATAATATCCTATGCCATCAGCAGATATGGGAACAGATGATATTTTCAGGTCTTGAACTGAAGACGTGCCTAATGAGCTTTTATGATCTGCAACTGATTGAAGAAGGGAGGGTTTTCCATCTACTTCAAGTGCCTCATTTAAGTACTCTGAATTGTCATTAGCAGATGTGCATGGTTTTACTTCCTGAATTGGCGGAGTTTTTCTTCCTTTTTTCTTCTTTTTCTTTTGTTGGTGTTTACTCTCCCCCTGTGCTGATTCTGTGATTTGCTTCAACTGCTCTTGATTCTTTTGTGAATTAAGGCTGTCATCTCTTGAATCTCCTCTATCTAAGAGAACGTCGCTCAACTCTGGAGCCGGTATATGACTTTGCACATTCAGGTCAGTTCTTTCTTTATCTTTGTATGTGACAGCTTCTTGTTTCTCATCTTGCACCTGATCTTGAATGTTACTTTGTTGTACGTTATCAATAACATTCTTGTTACTTTGACTTGCCTTTCCCATCTGAAGAAGTAATGTCTTTATGTCTTCTAGAACACCTATTCCTTTTGATACTAAACTGTTCAGCATCTCATCAGCAGTCTTTTGCTCTGAAATATTAGTAATTGTTTGCTGGACTTTTCTGCACCGTTTATCTTTCTTCATCTGTGCTTGACTCCATAGCATCGACAAGAATGTTCCTGGTTTCATGCCTGCACTGTCATTCTCCATATAACTTTCTTCAGATGTTATCTTTTCTGTATTATCGACCGTTTCAATACTGTACGAATCAGGTAAGTCATCTGTTTGTACTGCGACATTTGTAACTTGTCTTTTCTGGACTGCTTGTGGACTTGTTGTCATTTCTGTTAATATCTTTGTATTTGTTCTTGTTGGTATTCTGTGATGTTTCTTCCCTGATTTGATTTGCCCGATGTGTGCTCTCCATCCATCTTCTGTTGTGAGGAGGCCAACTTGACCGTTGTTTGATGTTATGTTTTTAAACTCCCATAACTGTCTGGTTTTAATTTCATTGATAAAATTTCTTAATGTTATTCTCTGTGCTCTCTTGTTCAAAGTGTCCCAGTGTTTGTTATAACCATTCCGTCGTGAGTTGTTGTAGTTTTGTTGGTGTGGGCGAGAATGTTGTCGATGCTGTTGACATGTTTCATCCTGAAATGATGTAGCCATTTTGTCGCTGTTGGAGGAGTGGTCACGGCGCCAAATAGGATATTCTACTCCACATCCTTTATTGCTTATCAAAGGCAATGAAGAGTGTTGCATTTCCAGCAACCTCATGGCTTTTGTTTACATAGCATGTGTTCCACAATTCTTTTCTCATAAGGGTAGGTTACAGTCTCCCTTTTATTAAGTCTTCCAGACTTAAGCTCAATGTATTTTTCAAAGGTATATTATTATATCCTCTACGGTAGACTCTTGTCTAAAGCACTCTAATCTGCTAGGCATAGCTCAATTTCATGCATCAATATCAATTCATGATTCACCTAAACAAAGTAATATAATGGCAGGTGCAGCTGTGGTGGCGTCTTCATACTTACTCTTACATGAGAGAGCGCATGAGATGTTACATCAATATCAGATTCAACTGTGGTGGCGTCTTCATACTTACTCTTATATGAGAGAGCGCATGAGATGTTTCATGAATGTCAGTGCTGTAAACCCTTTGTTCAATACAATCTCATTTAATGGCAATGCCTCATCTTCTTTGTATGACAACCCATCCTGGCTATCTGATATTAAAAGTTATCCACTTTTTAAGCCTTAATTATGCCTTTGCTTCAATATTCTCTTCTGTAGCTCGATCCCTTAAATATGAGCGTCATTAGCCTGTGACAAAGTTGCTGAAAGTCTAAAAAATAGTTCAAAGTTCATCTTACCGTATTAAAACGAAGTCCAGCACCTATCACAATCCCTACTGTTCACCCTTATTCTATTCCTAATATGTTCATCTCAGTATTTAAACACAGATAAGCTACTCTCCCGAAGTCCTATTGCTAAGAAATTCTAAGTCTAGCTATAGGTTTCTGGATACGAACAACTGTCGCCCACAAGTTCGTTTCTTGAGTCCAGTTTGGCACTTCTTGCTTCCGCAAAGTTTCTGATGGGACTGTGTAATTTTTTTTTTTTTTTTAAACCCTTTATTCAGGTTAATACATCGATGTTATTTACAGATAAATTTTACAAATATCACATGGTATAGAGTAAACCCCCCCCCCCCCCTCCCAAACTAGCATTGCAATCAGTCAATGACTATATCAAAACAATATACCGTATCAAAGTTACCAAGTTATATATCAATAACACATAGTAAACATACTAAGGATAAACCCCCTCCCCCCTCCCCCCTCCTTCCCCCCTAGACTAACATTGCAATCAGTAAGCGACTATAGCAAAACAATATATCGTATCAAATTTACCAAGTCATATAACAATAATACATAATAAACATACTAAAGATAAACCCCCCTCCTCTTTCCACCTCCCCCCCCCTCCCCCAAACTACCTTTATTACAAGTCAATACATGGATGGTGAAAGAGTATTTACATTTTATGATTTATAAAACACGAAGTATTCAAGGCTACTTGCTTTTATATTATGTAATTTACACACAAAGTACATCAATTAAATGTTAAAATTGTTCTATTATGTCTTGTGTCATGCGCTCATATATTTGTGTAAATATTGTACTGTCGTAATGTCTACCGTCATATACGGCCCTATTTCTACAAGTCCAAACAAGGTATCTGAAGTTTGCTAGTAAAGTTAGTAACTTAAGTTCTGTTTGTCTTGTCATTTGTGGTAAAGTGTTCATTGTGACTGCTCTATATAAATTAAGTGTCTGTTGTGAGTGTGGGGCTATTAATTTCCTTAACTTGTTTAAAGTGGGGGCCACTGTCTTACATGTGTAAAATAAGTGGTCTTCTGTCTCTATAATGTTGTCACTACACAGTTTACATTTGGGCGCTAATCTGTTTGCCTTTATTGATGATTTGTTAGCTATTGGTGTTAAACTGTGTAGTAGTCTGTAAGTGACTTCTTTTGCTTGTGGTTTAATGTCTATTGCATGAATATTTGTAAAACTCTGTGTGTAATCGGTTATAAAGAGGTTGTACCCTCTTCGTGTGTTTAGAGGTGTTTCCTGTGCTGCGACTAGAAGTTTGTATATAAGTTTAGTGTCTTGTTTTATTAAATGATTATTCCCTTCTAAATTTTGTAGACATATTTTGTAAAAAGGTGGTGGTGTACCAAAAAAATGGGGTTGATTGTTATTCAACTTACAAAGGTTTAATAATCTTAAACCAATGTAGTAGTGTGCCAGCGGGTATAGACTCGGGCTTTTTATAACTTCCCCTATGTATTTAATCCTTAAAGCTTTTATTTTAGTGTTGATGTCTTGTAAGGCTATCCCCCCTTTATTTTTAGGTTGTATTAGAGTAGTGTGTTTAATACTGTGCCAGGTATTCCTAAAAATAAAGGTCCTAATTAGTTTATTTATTTCTGTTATAATCTTTTTAGGTACTATTTGTATATTTGCTGTGTAAATTATTTTTGGCATAATAAAACAATTAACTATAATACTTCTTCCGAAAATGGTAGCCGTTTTATATTTGTAAATTTCTAACATATTTTGGATTTTCTCTATCAATTTTGTCCATGTTTCTTTATTGGGGTCTTGAGGATTAAAAGAAAAGTTAATTCCATAAATTTTAATTTTATTCACTACCGTTAATTGAAAAGGGAAATCTGACCTATTGCCCCATTTACCTATTCCCATTATGCTAGATTTTTGAATATTTAGTTTGGATTCGCTAGCGTATCCAAACTCTGTGAAAACCTCTAAGATATTTTTTATAGAATCCTTTGTTGTTGGAAAGAATATCGTGTCATCGGCGTAGGCCAACAATTTTCTTTCCCCTGCACCGGGGACGAAAGTCCCCGTTATATTTGTGTCTTGTCTTATTCTTTCCAACACAGGTTCTAGCGTTATTACATATAACAAGGGCGACAGAGGGCACCCTTGCCTAACACTTCTCGTTAATCTGAATGTTTTAGTTAAACTATGGTTAATCAATATTTTACTTTTAGGTTTTTTATATAGGATTTTTATCCATGATCTAAAATATTTCCCTATATTATTAGCTTTAAGACTCTTATGTAGGAAGGCATGTGATACTCTATCAAATGCCTTTTCCTGGTCTAAAGATAATATGGCACTCTGGCACTGCCTTTCATGTGTGTATGTAATTAGGTCTCTAATGAAATGTGTGTGTCTGCTAATGTTTCTACTATGTACACAACTTTGTTGATCTGAATGTATTATTTTGTGCATGCGTGGTTTAAGCTTCAGAGTTAGTGCCTTGGCTAGAATTTTGTAATCAACATTTAAAAGGGAGATGGGCCTAAAATTCTTGATTGACTTTTTGTCATTATCGTCCTTGGGAATTAACGTAATATGAGATTGATTTAGACTATCCGAGAGTTCCCCTTTTTGAAAAGCCTCTTCGAACGCTTTAATTAAGATAGGGCGTAAACATGGGAAGAAAAACCTGTAAAATTCTGCTGTTAGCCCGTCAGGCCCAGGTGCTTTATCTTTTTGAAAAGTACTAAGTGCCCCTTGTAAATTATCTAAAGTTAGGGGTTGGTCTAGCCTTTCACTTTCCTCATCACTTAGACACTTTGTGTATTTTAGAAATTTGTCTTGTATGTTTGCATCACTTTCTTCTTTAGTATATAGCTGCTTGTAGTATTCGAAGAAAGCGTGACTAATATTGGTATTGTCTGTATGATGTTTTCCTTTCATGTCAATTATTTCGTGTATCTGTCTACTGCGTTGTACATTCTGTTCAATTGCTAAATATTGCCTACTAGGGATTTCTTGCGTTATAGTGTGTAATTTGGTTCTAAGTAGCGCTCCCTGGTAGGTATGCTGTCTATATTGATCTAAATGCTCTTCTAAGGTTTGGATGTGAGGGTTCGTGTTGTCTAAACTTTTGGTTAAACTAATTGCTTCTTCTAAAATCCCCTCTTCTTTCTTAAATTTTTTGTGAATAAGTGTAGCCAAAATCTGCGTTCTATCTCTAAGTGTGTTTTTTAACATATCCCAATATTGTGCAATGTTGTTATTGGGAATGTCTTGTGCATAACCTTGTATCAGTTGTGTTATTTGTTCTGTGTAGTAAGTGTTTTTAAATAGACTGTTGTTAAATTTCGAATGTGGGGATCTCTTTACTTGCTTGTGCGTGTGTCCCGTACTTAAAGATGTGTAAACGGCCTTGTGATCTGTAAATTTAAGAGTGCTTCCTATATGGTATGTTTTGTGTATATTGTAGGTACTAGATGCATATATTCTGTCCAGTCTTGATGCCCGTCTAAAGTATGGGTTTATATTGTCATAGTGCGTAAAGGTTTGTTTGTGAGGCTCTATTTTTCTGTATACGTCCGAGAGGTCGTGTTCGTCTAGCATAGTATGTATTTGTCTTAAGAGCGAAGACTTTTCTCGTGCCTGTGCTCCCCCCCCCTGGAGCTCCTAGACAAGTCTAGGTCAGACAGGACACAATTAAAGTCTCCGCCCAAAATTTTCCTAGTCCCTTTGTAATGTTTTGTTAAAGTGTCATGTAATTTGTCATAGAAACTAGGTCGTTCGTCTCTTGTCGCTGGTGCGTATATGTTAATGAGTGCGAGTGTGTCTTGTCTGTTATGTTTGTTTTGTATTTGAATTATGACTGTTCTGCCACAACCGTCTGTCCTATAATGTACCGTGTCCCAATCTTCGTTAATTTGTATTTTTTTTTTTTTCCTTAACCAGCGGCACTTGGGCTTTCAGCCCTTCGGCCCAATGACATGTCATTGCGAGGCTGGGGTACCTGAGGACTTTCCTTCCAACCCGGTCAGGAGCTTCGCTCCTTCCCATCCACAGAGGGTTTATCACAGGAGCCGTTCAGGCTATTCAGTCAAATTTCCGGCCGTAAACATTTCTTCAAACGCCGACGCCCGGGTTTGAACCATGAACACCTGGTCGCCAGTACAACGCCGAAGCCATTACACCAGCGCGGCTCCCCGTTAATTTGTAAGATGGCGGCACTACTATGCCTGGGGCCTAGGGCGAACCAGCCATGTTTAAGTCCTAATCTAGTTACAATCCGACTGGCAGTAAAGTCGGACATAACCCCTGTTTGCTGCAAGAACAAAAAATCAGGTTTATCTTTTTTAATCACTTTGATAATGTGCTCCAGTTTATTCCTCAACCCATTGGTATTGAGGGATATAACAACTAGGCTACTTGACAAAGTGGTAAGCTTGGGTTGGCCACTTGTTGCAAACTGTCTACATGGCTAAGTGGCAGAGTGGCCACTTGCCATATCTAAACTAGAGTTACAAGGCAATGTAGTGGTCTGGGGCTGGCTACATGCCATAGATGAATTACTCAGCAGCAAAGTACTATCTAAAGATTTGTCACATGTTGTAATGGGTGTACCTGTTACACGTAGTTTACTCGACAGAGCGGTGCATAAGGGCTGACCGTTATCTGTCATTACTAAACCACTCAACACATTCATGTTTGCATTTCTTGACAAAGCGGTGCATAAGGGCTGACCGTTGTCTGTAAAATGACTGCTCGACACATTAGTGACTGGTCGCTGGCTAAAGGTCGTTGTGCCCTGATGATTAGGGCCCAACGCAGCCGACGCTGCGTTGTCAGTCCCTCCCGCCCTGACAGGGGGGAGGGTTGGCTGCCTAAGTAAAACTGTACGCATTTAAAAGTGTAAGGGTGCGTGCTGTATTATGTAAAAACTAAACAACAGAAATAAACTACTTGCAATCAACACAACTCTTAAAATACACTGTAAAAAAGCACCTAAACTATAGTGGTTGTCACTCTTTACTATAATAAAATACATTCTTATTATTTTTATTTTGGACATTTGCACTTGTGTCCACTTGAGGGGGGACATCTCACACACTGGCCTGAAGCTTGACAATTGAAGCATCAGGAGTTCTGGCTCGCACTGGCCCCCAGTGCACGGGAAAAGGACTTCTAGTGGCAGACTCATGAACTGACATCTTCGAAAGCCTGCCCGTCTATAAACAGGTCTGTCTGTGATAACATCGCTTCCATTTCAGCTTCTTCTGTTTCCCTCGCCCAGTTGGAGGAAAAATGCGTTGACGCCTCTGGAACCTCGAGTCGTGGTCCTTTTGCCGGTCTATTTGGCGCAGACATTCCCCGTTCGTCGACGACAGGTGTCGACGAAAAATACCTCAGGGAGGGCTCTGGTGAAAGCGCCCTTGGCGATGGTGATCTAGGTAGATCTCTCCTGCTTGGGGATTTCTTGCCCGGTGACCTGCTGTCACTGCGCCTCCCCTCTTTCATCCTTACAGGCCCTGCTGCCTGCAATAAGTCTTTTTCTATTCTTTTCACCTTTCTTTGTGCGCACCTCTTCAAAGTCTAGTTCGTTGTTTTTTTCGAGTTCTGATGCAGAGCTCTCTGGTGCGGGGCTCTCTTGTGCAGAGCTCCCTGGTGCTGGGCTCTCTTGTGCAGGGCTCTCTGGTGCTGGGCTCTCTCGTGCAGGGCTCTCTGGTGCTGGGCTCTCTCTTGCAAGGCTCTCTGGTGCGGGGCTCTCTTTCCGGCGGCTTTGCTCCGCTGGCGTAGTATTCTTCACCGACTCTTCCACCATTGAAGGCTTGGCTTGGGTGGCCCCTCTCTTTTTGGGGCATTGACTGACCCAGTGGTCGTCTTGCCCGCAAATGGCGCACTGAATCCTTCTCCCCGGTAGGGACACCCATGCCCTTAGGTATTTATCCTCCGCCGCTTTAAGATGGACGAAATGCGGTACCTGGTGCGTTGAGGGCTTGTACATAAAGTTCCATTTATCGCCCGCATTTTTTATCCTCATCACTTCTGCATCTTTATCGCCCGTGATGGCAGCCGCCACTCGCTGCACCGCCTCCGTTTTCATCGTAGGTGGGATCCAATTTAGAGTCCCTTTGGCCTTCTCCTTGTCTTGGTGTTCTATCAAAACACTCATCTGTGGATGGGTCCACTCCAGCCTCTTTCCGTGGAGCTCTTTATAGTGTTTGACTTGGGCCGCTGCCGTCAGGGTGGCGAACCACCTGAAAGGCCCTGCAAATCGATATAAAGTGGCAATGCCAATTGTACCCACACCTGCGAGCCCTGCTAGAATACTCGTTATGAGGGAATAAGATGCCCTGTTGGCCTGTGGGCCAGTTACGGTTATTATTAATGTTCCTGGGCGGTGCAACTCACCTCCCTCGAAGTCCTCTTCCATATTGATATTTACTACTGGCACAAAAGGTGCTGACATTCTCTTTATTTTCTTTCTTGGTTATTAAAAACCAAATTAAGCAAAAACAAAAGTCACAACACAGTTAGCCTAGCTAACGAACTAAGCTAAACAAACACAAGTCCTGGAAGCACAAAAAAATCCTGGAAGCGCCTTTTTTTTTTTTAAAATACCTTTATTAAGGTCAATATAACAATGTTATTTACAAATTTTTTACAAGTATCACATAATGTAGGGAAAAAAAAAACAAAAAAAAAAAAAACAGTATACCAATATATCACTTAATGAACATACTGAAGAAAAACCCTCCCCCCCCCCCCAATATATTACAAGTCAACAGTTGAACATGGATGATGGAATGATTAATGGTACATCGACAAAGGGGTGGTGACTCCCTACCATGAAATGATTAATGAGGACATATGTTAAGGAGTATTTACATTGTATGATGTTTATAATATTTACAACAAAGCTACCTGCTTTGTATGATGACCAAAGGGTCTATTAATTATTTATTAAACAATCAACAAAAAAATTTCAAGTTTGTTGCATTGTGTTATGTGTTATTTGTTCGTATATCTGTAAAAAAAACTCTACTATTGTAATGTATGGCGTCATGTACTGCCCTATTCCTACATGTCCACACTAAGTGTCTAAATTCTGCTAATAAAGTTAGGAGTTTAAGTTCTGTCTGTCTAGGTAACTTAGGTAAAGTATTCAACATGACCGCTTGGTACATGTTGAGTGATCGTGGTGTTTTGGAAGCTATCAGTGTTCTTAGTTTGTTTAAAGTAGGGACCACTGTCCTACATGTGTAGAACAAGTGGTCCTCTGTTTCTATTGTGTTGTTACTGCACAGTTTACACCTTGGTGGCGCCTTGCCTGCTTTCATTGCTGAATGCTTACTCATGATAGGTGTTAAACCGTACAGTAACCTAAATGTAACTTGTTTGGCTTGTGGCTTGACGTCTATTGCATGAATGTTTGAGAAGCTTTGTGTGTAGTCTGTTATGAAAAGGTTGTACCCTCTTTTAATCCGTGTGCCTAAATAGGGTTCCTGTGCTGCAACTAGTAATTTATATATGAGTTTGGTGTCTTGTTTCACTAATTGTTCGTTTCCTTTTAGATTTTCTATGCATATCCTATAAAAAGGTGGTGGGGTGTCAAAGGAATGTGGTTGGTTGTTTTCTAGTTTGTGTAACTTAATTAGCCTAAGTCCGATATAGTAATGTGCTAGGGGGCACAAGCTTGGGTTTTTAATTATCTCCCCTATATATTTAATCCTTAAAGCTTTAATTTTAGTGTTGATATCTTGTAAAGCTATCCCCCCTTTATGTTTGGGCTGTATTAGGGTTAAATGTTTAATGCTTTTAAAGGTGCCCTTAAAAATGAAATTCCTAATTAGTACATTTATTTTAGTTACCACTGACTTAGGCATAATCTGGATATTTGCTGTATATATAATTTTTGGCATAATGAAACAGTTCACTATGATACTTCTCCCAAAAATAGTAGCTGTCTTATATTTATATTTCTCTAACATGTTTTGAATTTTATCTACTAACTTTATCCATGTCTCTGTATTGAGGTCATGGTGGTTACAAGAGTAGCTTATCCCATAAATTTTGATTCTGTTAACTTGCGTTAACTGAAAAGGGAAATCTGTTTTATTTGCCTATTTACCTAAACCCATTAAACTAGCTTTTGAATATTTAGTTTGGATTCGTTAGCGTATCCAAACTCTGTAAAGGTTTCTAATATCTTTCTTATGGAATCTACAGTTGCTGGAAGGAATAAAGTATCATCAGCATACGCTAATGATTTTCTTTCTCCTTGCCCGGGTACAAAGGTCTCCTTGATGTTTACATCTTGCCTAATTCTTTCCAGCACTGGTTCTAATGTTAATACATATAACAGGGGAGACAAAGGGCAACCCTGTCTCACTGATCGTGTCAGCTTAACTGGGTCAGTTAAACTATGATTAATCAAAATTTTACTATGGGGTTTTTTATATAAGATCTCTATCCATGTTCTAAAATAAGTACCTATGTTGTTTGCTTGTAAAGTTTTGTGTAGAAAGGAATGTGATACCCTGTCAAAGGCTTTTTCCTGATCTAGTGATAGTATTGCACTTTGACACTGTCTATCATGCGTGTATGTAATGAAATCCCTTATGAAGTGTGTATGTCTACAAATGTTCCTACCATGTACACTGCATTGTTGGTCAGGATGTACCAACTTCTTCATGAATAATTTAAGTTTCAGAGTGAGAGCTTTGGCCAAGATTTTATAATCAGTATTTAAAAGCGAAATAGGCCTGTAATTTTTTATTGACTTTCTGTCAGCATTATCTTTAGGTATTAAAGTAATAAAGGATTCATTTAAACTATTCGGAAGCTCTCCTTTCTGGAAGGCTTCCTCAAATACTTTAATTAAAAAGGGGCCTAAAATTGGGAAAAAGAAAAAGTAAAATTCTGCCGTTAACCCATCTGGGCCGGGTGATTTATTTTTCTGGAAAGTACTAATCGCTTCCCTTAAGTTTTCTAAAGTTAAAGTTTCGTCTAATTTCCTGCTCTCATCATCACTTAAACGTTTTGTGTAGTGTAGAAATTTATCCTGTGTGTTTACGTTAGTTGGTTCTTTAGCGTATAATTTTGTGTAGTATTCAAAAAAAGCGTGCCTAATATTAGTGTCTTCTGTCTGATGCTTTCCATTCATGTCAAATATTTCGTGAATCTGTCTACTGTGTTGTACATTTTGCTCAATCGCTAAATATTGTCTACTGGGTGTTTCTTGTGTAATAGTATTTAATTTTGACCTAAGGAGAGCTCCTTGGTATGTGTGTTGTTTGTACAGGTCTAACTGCTCTTCTAAAGAATGAATGTGTGGGTTAGATTTGTCTATCTGCTTTGTTAAACTTATTGCGTCTTCTAATATATTTTGTTCCCTCTTAAAAGCCCTGTGTATTGTTGTTGCTAAAATCTGTGTTCTATCCCTTATTGTGTTTTTAACAGGTCCCAATATTCTGCAATGTTGTTATTGGGGATATCCTGTGTGTAACCCTGAATGAGTTGTGTTATTGTGTCTGTGAAGAAAGTATTTGTTAGCAAATTATTGTTGAATTTCCAATGTGGGGATCTCTTTAATTTTGTATATGTGTGCCCCGTACTTAAAACTGTGTATACTGCTTGATGGTCTGTAAATTTAAGCGTGTTTTTTATATGGTAAGTGTTATGTATATTGTAACTATTGGATGCGTAAAACCTGTCCAGTCTTGAGGCCTGTCTAGAATAAGGGTTTGTCTTGTCGTGAAATGTGAAAGCTTGTCTGTTCGGTTGTAGTTTTATGTAAACGTCTACTAGGTCATGTTTTTCAAGGATGGGTTGTAAGTGTCGTATTGATAGGGGGATTTGAATTTTCTTTCTCTGGGATACGGGTCCAAAGGAACTACTGTCTAAATTGGTCAAAACACAGTTAAAATCTCCCCCTAACACTATTCTAGTTCCTTTGTAGTGCTTATCTATAAAGTCATACAGTCCGTCGTAAAATTTGGGTTTTTCAGTATATAGTGCGGGTGCGTATATATTGATGAGTGTGTGCGTGTCATGTTTATTGTGTTTATTTTGTATTTGTATAATGACAATTCTGCCACAATTGTCTGTTCTTTAATGTACTGCTTCCCAATCCTCATTTATTTGGAGGATGGCAGTACCCCCATGGCAGGTGCCCCGCGCGAACCAACCATGCTTCAGTCCTAACCTAGTTACAATCTTTTCGGCATGATAACCAGAAGTAATTCCCGTTTGCTGCAAAAACAAAAAGTCGCGTTTCTCTTTTTTAATTAGTTTAATTACATGGTCCAGCTTATTTCTCAAACCATTGATATTGAGAGATATTATCACTAGATTGCATGTCGGAGTGGTAAGCTGAGGTTGGCCACTCGTTATAAACTGTCTACTTGGCAAAGTGGCAGAGTCGTCACTTGCCATATCTAAAATATTTGACAAAACGGGGACTGGGTGCGGACCGTTTGTCTCTTTTGAATTACAAGGCAGGATAGTGGTCTGGGGCTGGCTACCCGCCACAGGTAAATTGCACAACAAAGCACTAGTTGATGGTTTATTGTGTGTTGTAATAAATGTACTAGGCAAAGTGATACTTGATGCACATGGCTTACAGAGAATAGCGGTGACTGTCTGACCGCTCTCTGTCGTAACTAGGCCTCTCGACACATTTATGTTTGCATTACTCGACGAAGCGGTGCGTAAGGGCTGGCCGGCTAACCTAGTTACATGACTGCCTGACGGAATAGTGAACTGGGGCTGACTATCCGTTCTGCACTGATAATTTAGGCTAGATGCAGATGAAACCGCGTCGCCTAAACCTCCCACCCCAGTACGGGGGGAAGTTGTCTGCTTAAAGGAAAATGTGCGCATGTTTAAGTGTGTGTATTTGTGAACAAACTAATCATCAAAAAACTATTTACAATAACACAACTCTTAATAATACATTCTAACACCACTCCTAAACTATAGGTGTTGGCACACTTTACTATAATAAAATACATTCTTATTATTTTTATTTTTATTTTTGACATTTGCATCTGTGTCCACTTGAGGGGGGACATCTCACACGCGGGCCTGAAGCTTGACCCTTGAAACATCAAAAGTTCAGGCTCGCACTGGCCCCCAGTGCACGGGAAAAGGACTTCTAGTGGCAGACTCATGAACTGACATCTTCGAAAGCCTGCCCGTCTATAAACAGGTCTGTTTGTGATAACATCGCTTCCATTTCAGCTTCTTCTGTTTCCCTCGCCCAGTTGGAGGAAAATTGTGTTGTTGCCTCTGTAACCTCGAGTCTTGATCCTCTTGCCGGACTATTTGGCGCAGACATTCCCCGTTCGTCGACGACAGGTGTCGACGAAAAATACCTCAGGGAGGGTTCTGGTGAAAGCGCCCTTGGCGATGGTGATCTAGGTAGATCTCTCCTGCGTGGGGATTTCTTGCCCGGTGACCTGCTGTCACTGCGCCTCCCCTCTTTCATCCTTACAGGCCCTGCTGCCTGCAATAAAAGTCTTTTTCTATTCTTTTCACCTTTCTTTGTGCGCACTTCTTCAAAGTCTAATTCGTTGTTTTTTTCGAGTTCTGATGCAGAGCTCCCTGGTGCGGGACTCTCTTGTGCAGAGCTCCCTGGTGCTGGGCTCTCTTGTGCAGGGCTCTCTGGTGCTGGGCTCTCTCGTGTAGGGCTCTCTAGTGCTGGGCTCTCTCTTGCAGGGCTCTCTGGTGCGGGGCTCTCTTTCCGGCGGCTTTGCTCCGCTGGCGTAGTATTCTTCACCGCCTTTTCCACCATTGTAGGCTTGGCTTGGTGGCCCCTCTCTTTTTGGGGCATTGACTGACCCAGTGGTCGTCTTGCCCGCAAATGGCGCACTGGATCTTTCTCCCCGGTAGGGACACCCATGCCCTTAGGTATTTATCCTCCGCCGCTTTAAGATGGACGAAATGCGGTACCTGGTGCGTTGAGGGCTTGTACATAAAGTTCCATTTATCGCCCGAATTTCTTATCCTCATCACTTCTGCATCTTTATCGCCCGTGATGACAGCCGCCACTCGTTGCACCGCCTCCGCTTTCATCGTAGGCGGGATCCAATTAAGAGTCCCTTTGGCCTTCTCCTTGTCTTGGTGTTCTATCAAAACACTCATCTGTGGATTGGTCCACTCCAGCCTCTTTCCGTGGAGCCCTTTATAGTGTTTAACTTGTGCCACTGCCGTCAGGGTGGCGAACCACCTGAAAGGCCATGCAAATCGATATAAAGTGGCAATGCCACTTGTACCCACACCTGCGGGCCCTGCTAGAATACTCGTTATGAGAGAATAAGATGCCCTGTTGGCCTGTGGGCCAGTTACTGTTATTATTAATGTTCCTGGAAGGTGCAACTCACCTCCCTCGAAGTCCTCTTCCATATTGATGTTTACTACTGGCACAAAAGGTGCTGACATTCTCTTTATTTTCTTTCTTCGTACTTAAAAACCAAATTAAGCAAAATACCTTTATTAAGGTCCATATAACAATGTTATTTACAAATTTTTTTACAAATATCACATAGTGAAAAAAAAAAAAAAAGCTAAATATAAACAATATCACCAAATAAACATACTCAAGATAAAACCCTCCCCCCCCATATATTGCAAGTCAATATTTGAAAATAGTTGAACATGGGTGATGATTAATGGTACATCGACAAAGGGGTGGTGACCCCCTACCACGAAATGATTAATGAGGACATATGTTAATGAGTATTTACATTGCATGATGTTTATAGTATTTACAACAAAGTTACCTGCTTTGTGTGTTGACCAAAGGGTCAAATAATTATTTATTTAAACATTCAACAACAATTTCAAATTTGTTCCATTGTGTTATGTGTTATTTGTTCGTATATCTGTAAAAAAATTCTACTATTGTAATGTATGCCGTCATGTACTGCCCTATTCCTACATGTCCACACTAAGTGTCTAAATTCTGCTAATAAAGTTAGGAGTTTAAGTTCTGTCTGTCTTGGTAACTTAGGTAAAGTATTCAACATGTTGTAGTGTTTATCTATAGTGTCATACAGTCCGTCGTAAAATTTGGGTTGGTCAGTGTATAGTGCGGGTGCGTATATATTGATGAGTGTGTGCGTGTCATGTTTATTGTGTTTATTTTGTATTTGTATAATGACAATTCTGCCACAATTGTCTGTTCTATAATGTACTGTCTCCCAATCTTCATTTATTTGGAGGATGGCAGTACCTCCATGGCAGGTGCCCCGGGCAAACCAACCATGCTTAAGTCCTAACCTAGTTACAATCTGGTCGGCATGATAACCAGAAGTAATTCCCGTTTGCTGCAAAAACAAAAAGTCGGGTTTCTCTTTTTTAATTAGTTTGATAATGTGCTCTAGCTTATTCCTCAATCCAGGCTGCTTGACAAAGTGGTAAGCTGGGGTTGGCCACTTGTTGCAAACTGTCTGCCTGGCAAAGTGGCAGAGTCGTCACTTGCCATATCTAAAATATTTGACAAAACGGGGAGTGGGTGCGGACCGTTTGTCTCTTTTAAATTACAAGGCAGGATAGTGGTCTGGGGCTGGCTACCCGCCACAGGTAAATTGCACAACAAAGCGCTAGTTGATGGTTTATTGTGTGTTGTAATAAATGTACTAGGCAAAGTGATACTTGATGCACATGGCTTACACAGCAGGGCGGTGAGTGTGGGCTGACCGCTCTCTGTCGTAACTAGGCCTCTCGACACATTTATGTTTGCATTACTCGACGAAGCGGTGCGTAAGGGCTGGCCTGCTAACCTAGTTACATGACTGCCTGACGGAATAGTGAACTGGGGCTGACTATCCGTTCCGCATTGATAATTTAGGCTGAGCGCAGATGAAACTGCATCGCCTAACACTCTCACCCCAGTGGGGGGGGGAGTTGACTGCTGGAATGAAACTGTGCGCATGTTAGTTGTGCGTGTGCTGTGTCAAAACATACATTAAAATACTACTAAACTTATTTACATTAAAATAAAAACACAACACTCTTAAATCATAACTAACTCGTCCTAAACTATAGGGGTTTGCAGATTTTACTTTAAAAAAATACATTTCTTTTATTTTTCTGGACTTGCACGCTTGAGTCCACTTGAGGCGGCACATCTTCCCACGCACTGGCAGTCTATTGTTCAAGCTTCTAACAGGCTCAAAGGGGAGGGTAGCTTCGGGGTGCAGCTCAGGCGTGCCTTCACATGCACCGTTCGTCATAAACCCTCTCACGTGTCTCACCTGCTCGGAGCTTGAATCTTGACTCGTCTCGCACTGGGTCCCAGTGCAGGGAAGAAAGGCTTGTAAAGACATGTTCATCCGTCGCTCACGTCTTCAAACATTTTCCCGTCAATAAACAGGTCTGCTGGCGACAGCGCGGCTTCCATTTCATCGTCAACTGCCGTCGCTTCCGCCCAACTCACTTGTGTGTTCATTGGCACCTCTAGGACTTCGGGACTTGACCTTCTAGGGCTGTTCGGCGCGGACATGGACCGCTCATCAACCACAGGTGTTGACGAGCCTTTCTTCGGGGAAGGTGACATGGCGCCCTAGGCGATATTGGTAGGGCTGTCCTACTTGGGGAATGCTTTTTAGGCGAATGGCTGTTGCTACGCCTCACTTCTTTTGGCTTAACAGGCCCAGCTGCCTGTTTTAACAGCCTCTTTCTATTTTTCTCACCTTTTTTGGAAAGTACATCTTGGAAATCGATTTCGCTTCTGCCCGATTCGAGTTCAGGGCTCTCTGATGCGGGGCTCTCTCGCACAATGTTTTCTGGCTCGGGGCTCTCTCGTGCGGTGTTTCCTGGCGCGGGGCTCTCATCCCGGCGGTTCTGTTCCGCCGGTGTTTTGTTTTCTGCCGCCTCCTCTTCCCTGGTTTGTTTAACTTGGGTGGTGGCCCCCCGCCTCCTTGGGCACTGGCTGACCCAGTGCGTGTCAAGACCGCAAATGGAGCATTGTATTCTACGCCCTGGAAGGGCTACCCACACTCTCTGGAGCTTCTCACCTTCATTTTCCATTTTTAGGTGGACAAAATGCGGCACCTGGTGTGCTGAAGGTTTGAAAAAAAAGTTCCATTCGTCATGTGCTACCTTGATCCGCGACACCTCTGCATCTTTGTCGCCTGATACTGCCGCCGCAATCCTTTGCACTGCCTCCGCCTTCATCGTCGGAGGGATCCAATGCAGAACTCCCTTGGATTTTTCCTTATCCAGATGCTCTATGTATACAGTCATCTGGGGATTCGACCACTCTAACTTTTTCCCACGAAGTCCTGCATAATGCTTCATCTGGGCCGCTGCCGTTAAAGTGGCAAAGCACTTGAAGGTCCCAGAAAATCTATAAAGGGTGGCGATGCCACTGGTTCCAACCCCGGCTGGTCCGGCTAGGATGCTGGTTAAAAGCGAGTAGGACGCACGATTGGCTTGTGGCCCTGAAATGGTAATCACAAGAGTGCCTTTCCTATGCACCTCTCCTCCCTCCAAATCGTTCTCTCTATTTATCATAATAACCGGCACGGATGGTGCTGACATTTTTGTCTTTTCTTCTTGGTACTAGACCAAATTGAAATTTAAACAAGAGTCACAACAGTTAGCCTAGCTAACACAGCTAAGACTAACACCACACAACAAGTCCTGGAAGCTTTTTTTTTTTTTTTTTTAAATACCTTTATTAAGGTCCATATAACAATGTTATTTACAAATTTTTTACAAATATCACATAGTGAAAAAAAAAAAAGCTAAATATAAACAATATCACCAAATAAACATACTCAAGATAAAACCATCCCCCCCCTCCCATATATTGCAAGTCAATATTTGAAAATAGTTGAACATGGGTGATGATTAATGGTACATCGACAAAGGGGTGGTGACCCCCTACCATGAAATGATTAATGAGGACATATGTTAATGAGTATTTACATTGCATGATGTTTATAGTATTTACAACAAAGCTACCTGCTTTGTGTGTTGACCAAAGGGTCAAATAATTATTTATTTAAACATTCAACAACAATTTCAAATTTGTTCCATTGTGTTATGTGTTATTTGTTCGTATATCTGTAAAAAAACTCTACTATTGTAATGTATGCCGTCATGTACTGCCCTATTCCTACATGTCCACACTAAGTGTCTAAATTCTGCTAATAAAGTTAGGAGTTTAAGTTCTGTCTGTCTTGGTAACTTAGGTAAAGTATTCAACATGACCGCTTGGTACATGTTGAGTGATCGTGGTGTTTTGGAAGCTATCAATGTTCTTAGTTTGCTTAAGGTAGGGACCACTGTCCTACATGTGTAGAACAAGTGGTCCTCTGTTTGTATTGTGTTGTTACTGCACAGTTTACATCTTGGTGGCGCCTTGCCTGCCTTCATTGCTGTATGCTTACTCATGATAGGTGTTAAACCGTACAGTAACCTAAATGTAACTTTTTGGCTTGTGGCTTGATGTCTATTGCATGAATGTTTGAGAAGCTTTGTGTGTAGTCTGTTATGAAAAGGTTGTACCCTCGTTTTATTCGTGTACCTAAGTGGGGTTCCTGTGCTCCTACTAAAAGTTTGTATATGAGTTTAGTGTCTTGTTTTATTAACTGTTCATTCCCTTTTAGATTTTCTATGCATATCCTATAAAAAGGTGGTGGGGTGTCAAAGGAATGTGGTTGGTTGTTTTCTAGTTTGTGTAACTTAATTAGCCTAAGTCCGATATAGTAATGTGCTAGTGGGTACAAGCTTGGGTTTTTAATTATCTCCCCTATATATTTAATCCTTAAAGCTTTAATCTTAGTGTTAATGTCTTGTAAGGCTATCCCCCCTTTATGTTTGGGCTGTATTATGGTTAAATGTTTAATACTTTTAAAAGTGCCCTTAAAAATGAAATTCCTAATTAGTACATTTATTTTAGTTACCACTGACTTAGGCGTAATCTGGATATTTGCTGTATATATAATTTTTGGCATAATGAAACAGTTCACTATGATGCTTCTCCCAAAAATAGTAGCTGTCTTATATTTATATTTCTCTAACATGTTTTGAATTTTATCCACTAACTTTATCCATGTCTCTGTATTGGGGTCATGGGGGTTACAAGAGTAGCTAATCCCATAAATTTTGATTCTGTTAACTTGCGTTAACTGAAAAGGGAAATCTGTTTTATTTGCCCATTTACCTAAACCCATTAAACTAGATTTTTGAATATTTAGTTTGGATTCGTTAGCGTATCCAAACTCTGTAAAGGTTTCTAATATCTTTCTTATGGAATCTACAGTTGCTGGAAGGAATAAAGTATCATCAGCGTACGCTAATGATTTTCTTTCCCCCTGCCCGGGTACAAAAGTCCCCGTGATGTTTACATCTTGTCTTATTTTTTCCAGCACTGGTTCTAGTGTTAAAACATATAACAGAGGAGACAAAGGGCAGCCCTGTCTCACTGATCGTGTCAGCCTAACTGGGTCACTTAAACTGTGATTAATTAGTATTCTACTGTGGGTTTTTTTTATATAAGATCTCTATCCATGTTCTAAAGTATGTACCTATGTTGTTTGCTTGTAAAGTTTTGTGTAGGAAGGAATGTGATACCCTGTCAAAGGCTTTTTCCTGATCTAGTGATAGTATTGCACTTTGACACTGTCTATCATGCGTGTATGTAATGAAATCCCTTATGAAGTGTGTATGTCTACAAATGTTCCTACCATGTACACTACATTGTTGGTCAGGATGTACCAAATTTTTCATGAATAATTTAAGTTTCAGAGTGAGAGCTTTGGCCAAGATTTTATAATCAGTATTTAAAAGCGAAATAGGCCTGTAATTTTTTATTGACTTTCTGTCAGCATTATCTTTAGGTATTAAAGTAATAAAGGATTCATTTAAACTATTCGGAAGCTCTCCTTTCTGGAAGGCTTCCTCAAATACTTTAATTAAAAGGGGGCCTAAAAGTGGGAAAAAGAAGAAGTAAAATTCTGCCGTTAACCCATCTGGGCCGGGTGATTTATTTTTCTGGAAAGTACTAATCGCTTCCCTTAAGTTTTCTAAAGTTAAAGTTTCGTCTAATTTCCTGCTCTCATCATCACTTAAACGTTTTGTGTAGTGTAGAAATTTATCCTGTGTGTTTACGTTAGTTGGTTCTTTAGTGTATAATTGTGTGTAGTATTCAAAAAAAGCGTGCCTAATATTAGTGTCTTCTGTCTGATGCTTTCCATTCATATCAAATATTTCGTGAATCTGTCTACTGTGTTGTACATTTTGCTCAATCGCTAAATATTGTCTACTGGGTGTTTCTTGTGTAATACTATTTAATTTTGACCTAAGGAGAGCTCCTTGGTATGTGTGTTGTTTGTACAGGTCTAACTGCTCTTCTAAAGAATGAATGTGTGGGTTAGATTTGTCTATCTGCTTCGTTAAACTTATTGCGTCTTCTAATATATTTTGTTCCCTCTTAAAAGCCCTGTGTATTGTTGTTGCTAAAATCTGTGTTCTATCCCTTATTGTGTTTTTTAACAGGTCCCAATATTCTGCAATGTTGTTATTGGGGATATCCTGTGTGTAACCCTGAATGAGTTGTGTTATTGTGTCTGTGAAGAAAGTATTTGTTAGCAAATTATTGTTGAATTTCCAATGTGGGGATCTCTTTCATTTTGTATATGTGTGCCCCGTACTTAAAACTGTGTATACTGCTTGATGGTCTGTAAATTTAAGCGTGTTTTTTATATGGTAAGTTTTATGTATATTGTAACTATTGGATGCGTAAAACCTGTCCAGTCTTGAGGCCTGTCTAAAATAAGGGTTTGTCTTGTCGTGAAATGTGAAAGCTTGTGTGTTCGGTTGTAGTTTTCTGTACACGTCTACTAGGTCATGTTTGTCAAGGATGGGTTGTAAATGTCGTACTGATAGGGGGATTTGAATTTTCTTTCTCTGGGATACGGGTCCAAAGGAACTACTGTCTAAATTGGCCAAAACACAGTTAAAATCTCCCCCTAACACTATTCTAGCTTCTTTGTAGTGTTTATCTATAGTGTCATACAGTCCGTCGTAAAATTTGGGTTGGTCAGTGTATAGTGCGGGTGCGTAAATATTGATGAGTGTGTGCGTGTCATGTTTATTGCGTTTATTTTGTATTTGTATAATGACAATTCTGCCACAATTGTCTGTTCTATAATGTACTGTCTCCCAATCTTCATTTATTTGGAGGATGGCAGTACCCCCATGGCAGGTGCCCCGGGCAAACCAACCATGCTTAAGTCCTAACCTAGTTACAATCTGGTCGGCATGATAACCAGAAGTAATTCCCGTTTGCTGCAAAAACAAAAAGTCGGGTTTCTCTTTTTTAATTAGTTTGATAATGTGCTCTAGCTTATTCCTCAATCCATTGATGTTGAGGGATATTAGGACTAGGCTGCTTGACAAAGTGGTAAGCTGGGGTTGGCCACTTGTTGCAAACTGTCTACCTGGCAAAGTGGCAGAGTCGTCACTTGCCATATCTAAAATATTTGACAAAACGGGGAGTGGGTGCGGACCGTTTGTCTCTTTTAAATTACAAGGCAGGATAGTGGTATGGGGCTGGCTACCCGCCACAGGTAAATTGCACAACAAAGCGCTAGTTGATGGTTTATTGTGTGTTGTAATAAATGTACTAGGCAAAGTGATACTTGATGCACATGGCTTACACAGCAGAGCGGTGACTGTGGGCTGACCGCTCTCTGTCGTAACTAGGCCTCTCGACACATTTATGTTTGCATTACTCGACGAAGCGGTGCGTAAGGGCTGGCCTGCTAACCTAGTTACATGACTGCCTGACGGAATAGTGAACTGGGGCTGACTATCCGTTCCGCATTGATAATTTAGGCTGAGCGCAGATGAAACTGCTTCGCCTAACACTCTCACCCCAGTTGGGGGGGGGGGGGAGTTGACTGCTGGAATGAAACTGTGCGCATGTTAGTTGTGCGTGTGCTGTGTCAAAACATACATTAAAATACTACTAAACTGATTTACATTAAAATAAAAACACAACACTCTTAAATCATAACTAACTCGTCCTAAACTATAGTGGTTTGCAGATATTACTTTAAAAAAATACATTTCTTTTATTTTTCTGGATTTGCACGCTTGAGTCCACTTGAGGCGGCACATCTTCCCACGCACTGGCAGTCTATTGTTCAAGCTTCTAACAGGCTCAAAGGGGAGGGTAGCTTCCGGGTGCAGCTCAGGCGTGCCTTCACATGCACCGTTCGTCATAAACCCTCTCACGTGTCTCACCTGCTCGGAGCTTGAATCTTGACTCGTCTCGCACTGGGTCCCAGTGCAGGGAAGAAAGGCTTGTAAAGACATGTTCATCCGTCGCTCACGTCTTCAAACATTTTCCCGTCAATAAACAGGTCTGCTGGCGACAGCGCGGCTTCCATTTCATCGTCAACTGCCGTCGCTTCCGCCCAACTCCCTTGTGTGTTCATTGGCACCTCTAGGACTTCGGGACTTGACCTTCTAGGGCTGTTCGGCGCGGACATGGACCGCTCATCAACCACAGGTGTTGACGAGCCTTTCTTCGGGGAAGGTGACATGGCCGCCCTAGGCGATATTGGTAGGGCTGTCCTACTTGGGGAATGCTTTTTAGGCGAATTGCTGTTGCTATGCCTCACTTCTTTTGGCTTAACAGGCCCAGCTGCCTGTTTTAACAGCCTCTTTCTATTTTTTTCACCTTTTTTGGAAAGTACATCTTGGAAATCGACTTCGCTTCTGCCCGATTCGAGTTCAGGGCTCTCTGATGCGGGGCTCTCTCGCACAATGTTTTCTGGTTCGGGGCTCTCTCGTGCGGTGTTTCCTGGCGCGGGGCTCTCATCCCGGCGGTTCTGTTCCGCCGGTGTTTTGTTTTCTGCCGCCTCCTCTTCCCTGGTTTGTTTAACTTGGGTGGTGACCCCCCGCCTCCTTGGGCACTGGCTGACCCAGTGCGTGTCAAGACCGCAAATGGAGCATTGTATTCTACGCCCTGGAAGGGCTACCCACACTCTCTGGAGCTTCTCACCTTCATTTTCCATTTTTAGGTGGACAAAATGCGGCACCTGGTGTGCTGAAGGTTTGAAAAAAAAGTTCCATTCGTCATGTGCTACCTTGATCCGCGACACCTCTGCATCTTTGTCGCCTGATACTGCCGCCGCAATCCTTTGCACTGCCTCCGCCTTCATCGTCGGAGGGATCCAATGCAGAACTCCCTTGGATTTTTCCTTATCCAGATGCTCTATGTATACAGTCATCTGGGGATTCGACCACTCTAACTTTTTCCCATGAAGTCCTGCATAATGCTTCATCTGGGCCGCTGCCGTTAAAGTGGCAAACCACTTGAAGGGCCCAGAAAATCTATAAAGGGTGGCGATGCCACTGGTTCCAACCCCGGCTGGTCCGGCTAGGATGCTGGTTAAAAGCGAGTAGGACGCACGATTGGCTTGTGGCCCTGAGATGGTAATCACAAGAGTGCCTTTCCTATGCACCTCTCCTCCCTCCAAATCGTTCTCTCTATTTATCATAATAACCGGCACGGATGGTGCTGACATTTTTTTCTTTTCTTCTTGGTACTAGACCAAATTGAAATTTAAACAAGAGTCACAACAGTTAGCCTAGCTAACACAGCTAAGACTAACACCACACAACAAGTCCTGGAAGCTTTTTTTTTTTTTTTTTAAATACCTTTATTAAGGTCCATATAACAATGTTATTTACAAATTTTTTACAAATATCACATAGTGAAAAAAAAAAAAAAGCTAAATATAAAATATATCACCAAATAAACATACTCAAGATAAAACCCTCCCCCCCCATATATTGCAAGTCAATATTTGAAAATAGTTGAACATGGGTGATGATTAATGGTACATCGACAAAGGGGTGGTGACCCCCTACCATGAAATGATTAATGAGGACATATGTTAATGAGTATTTACATTGCATGATGTTTATAGTATTTACAACAAAGCTACCTGCTTTGTGTGTTGACCAAAGGGTCAAATAATTATTTATTTAAACATTCAACAACAATTTCAAATTTGTTCCATTGTGTTATGTGTTATTTGTTCGTATATCTGTAAAAAAATTCTACTATTGTAATGTATGCCGTCATGTACTGCCCTATTCCTACATGTCCACACTAAGTGTCTAAATTCTGCTAATAAAGTTAGGAGTTTAAGTTCTGTCTGTCTTGGTAACTTAGGTAAAGTATTCAACATGACCGCTTGGTACATGTTGAGTGATCGTGGTGTTTTGGAAGCTATCAATGTTCTTAGTTTGTTTAAGGTAGGGACCACTGTCCTACATGTGTAGAACAAGTGGTCCTCTGTTTCTATTGTGTTGTTACTGCACAGTTTACACCTTGGTGGCGCCTTGCCTGCCTTCATTGCTGTATGCTTACTCATGATAGGTGTTAAACCGTACAGTAACCTAAATGTAACTTGTTTGGCTTGTGGCTTGATGTCTATTGCATGAATGTTTGAGAAGCTTTGTGTGTAGTCTGTTATGAAAAGGTTGTACCCTCGTTTTATTCGTGTACCTAAGTGGGGTTCCTGTGCTCCTACTAAAAGTTTGTATATGAGTTTAGTGTCTTGTTTTATTAACTGTTCATTCCCTTTTAGATTTTCTATGCATATTCTATAAAAAGGTGGTGGGGTGTCAAAGGAATGTGGTTGGTTGTTTTCTAGTTTGTGTAACTTAATTAGCCTAAGTCCAATATAGTAATGTGCTAGGGGGTACAAGCTTGGGTTTTTAATTATCTCCCCTATATATTTAATCCTTAAAGCTTTAATCTTAGTGTTAATGTCTTGTAAGGCTATCCCCCCTTTATGTTTGGGCTGTATTAGGGTTAAATGTTTAATAATTACAAAAGTGCCCTTAAAAATGAAATTCCTAATTAGTACATTTATTTTAGTTACCACTGACTTAGGCGTAATCTGGATATTTGCTGTATATATAATTTTTGGCATAATGAAACAGTTCACTATGATGCTTCTCCCAAAAATAGTAGCTGTCTTATATTTATATTTCTCTAACATGTTTTGAATTTTATCCACTAACTTTATCCATGTCTCTGTATTGGGGTCATGGGGGTTACAAGAGTAGCTAATCCCATAAATTTTGATTCTGTTAACTTGCGTTAACTGAAAAGGGAAATCTGTTTTATTTGCCCATTTACCTAAACCCATTAAACTAGATTTTTGAATATTTAGTTTGGATTCTTTAGCGTATCCAAACTCTGTAAAGGTTTCTAATATCTTTCTCATGGAATCTACAGTTGCTGGAAGGAATAAAGTATCATCAGCGTACGCTAATGATTTTCTTTCCCCCTGCCCGGGTACAAAAGTCCCCGTGATGTTTACATCTTGTCTTATTTTTTCCAGCACTGGTTCTAGTGTTAAAACATATAACAGAGGAGATAAAGGGCAGCCCTGTCTCACTGATCGTGTCAGCCTAACTGGGTCACTTAAACTGTGATTAATTAGTATTCTACTGTGGGGTTTTTTATATAAGATCTCTATCCATGTTCTAAAGTATGTACCTATGTTGTTTGCTTGTAAAGTTTTGTGTAGGAAGGAATGTGATACCCTGTCAAAGGCTTTTTCCTGATCTAGTGATAGTATTGCACTTTGACACTGTCTATCATGCGTGTATGTAATGAAATCCCTTATGAAGTGTGTATGTCTACAAATGTTCCTACCATGTACACTACATTGTTGGTCAGGATGTACCAAATTTTTCATGAATAATTTAAGTTTCAGAGTGAGAGCTTTGGCCAAGATTTTATAATCAGTATTTAAAAGCGAAATAGGCCTGTAATTTTTTATTGACTTTCTGTCAGCATTATCTTTAGGTATTAAAGTAATAAAGGATTCATTTAAACTATTCGGAAGCTCTCCTTTCTGGAAGGCTTTCTCAAATACTTTAATTAAAAGGGGGCCTAAAAGTGGGAACAAGAAGAAGTTAAATTCTGCCGTTAACCCATCTGGGCCGGGTGATTTATTTTTCTGGAAAGTACTAATCGCTTCCCTTAAGTTTTCTAAAGTTAAAGTTTCGTCTAATTTCCTGCTCTCATCATCACTTAAACGTGTTGTGTAGTGTAGAAATTTATCCTGTGTGTTTACGTTAGTTGGTTCTTTAGTGTATAATTGTGTGTAGTATTCAAAAAAAGCGTGCCTAATATTAGTGTCTTCTGTCTGATGCTTTCCATTCATATCAAATATTTCGTGAATCTGTCTACTGTGTTGTACATTTTGCTCAATCGCTAAATATTGTCTACTGGGTGTTTCTTGTGTAATACTATTTAATTTTGACCTAAGGAGAGCTCCTTGGTGTGTGTGTTGTTTGTACAGGTCTAACTGCTGTTCTAAAGAATGAATGTGTGGGTTAGATTTGTCTATCTGCTTTGTTAAACTTATTGCGTCTTCTAATATATTTTGTTCCCTCTTAAAAGCCCTGTGTATTGTTGTTGCTAAAATCTGTGTTCTATCCCTTATTGTGTTTTTTAACAGGTCCCAATATTCTGTAATGTTGTTATTGGGGATATCCTGTGTGTTTCCCTGAATGAGTTGTGTTATTGTGTCTGTGAAGAAAGTATTTGTTAGCAAATTATTGTTGAATTTCCAATGTGGGGATCTCTTTCATTTTGTATATGTGTGCCCCGTACTTAAAACTGTGTATACTGCTTGATGGTCTGTAAATTTAAGCGTGTTTTTTATATGGTAAGTTTTATGTATATTGTAACTATTGGATGCGTAAAACCTGTCCAGTCTTGAGGCCTGTCTAAAATAAGGGTTTGTCTTGTCGTGAAATGTGAAAGCTTGTGTGTTCGGTTGTAGTTTTCTGTACACGTCTACTAGGTCATGTTTGTCAAGGATGGGTTGTAAATGTCGTACTGATAGGGGGATTTGAATTTTCTTTCTCTGGGATACAGGTCCAAAGGAACTACTGTCTAAATTGGCCAAAACACAGTTAAAATCTCCCCCTAACACTATTCTAGCTTCTTTGTAGTGTTTATCTATAGTGTCATACAGTCCGTCGTAAAATTTGGGTTGGTCAGTGTATAGTGCGGGTGCGTATATATTGATGAGTGTGTGCGTGTCATGTTTATTGTGTTTATTTTGTATTTGTATAATGACAATTCTGCCACAATTGTCTGTTCTATAATGTACTGTCTCCCAATCTTCATTTATTTGGAGGATGGCAGTACCCCCATGGCAGGTGCCCCGGGCAAACCAACCATGCTTAAGTCCTAACCTAGTTACAATCTGGTCGGCATGATAACCAGAAGTAATTCCCGTTTGCTGCAAAAACAAAAAGTCGGGTTTCTCTTTTTTAATTAGTTTGATAATGTGCTCTAGCTTATTCCTCAATCCATTGATGTTGAGGGATATTAGGACTAGGCTGCTTGACAAAGTGGTAAGCTGGGGTTGGCCACTTGTTGCAAACTGTCTACCTGGCAAAGTGGCAGAGTCGTCACGTGCCATATCTAAAATATTTGACAAAACCCGGAGTGGGTGCGAACCGTTTGTCTCTTTTAAATTACAAGGCAGGATAGTGGTCTGGGGCTGGCTACCCGCCACAGGTAAATTGCACAACAAAGCGCTAGTTGATGGTTTATTGTGTGTTGTAATAAATGTACTAGGCAAAGTGATACTTGATGCACATGGCTTACACAGCAGAGCGGTGACTGTGGGCTGACCGCTCTCTGTCGTAACTAGGCCTCTCGACACATTTATGTTTGCATTACTCGACGAAGCGGTGCGTAAGGGCTGGCCTGCTAACATAGTTACTGATAATGTTGATATTTAGTTGGATATAATATATGTTGATAAAGTACACCAGAACACTCCTAGGCGGGAAGACAGGCGTCTATCATCATCAGTTGACAAGATCCCTATGGTGTTGCCTGCCCCACTGTAGTGTATGGAATGTCAACTTGACCTACGCAGTGTTGTGTAGACATGGATGGAGTGTATAATGTGCGAATGATGATAAGGGTTCGTGTTGTTGACAAATGTTCTCTTCTCACACTCATGTATGACCGGAAGTCATCGACACCAACGACTGTGTACCTTTTCTAAAGTTTAATTGGACGTACACACTCGACAGCACAGATAGTGACAAATCACAGGTTGCCATAATACATCATAGTACAGTGGACAAATGGTCTTGCAATGTTACATGGGCACTCATGTAGAATAATGGTATAATGGACTGTCAATAGCCAAGCACTCAGTATCGCCCATACATATATCATCTGACGTCACTGACTGAGCACGTCAGCTTGTAAACAATATTTCAGATGACTTCTAAACCTAATCTCGTTTAGCAACGATTCTTCAACATAATGTTCAGCACATATTTTTCCATATAATAATATTGAACCGCTAACAATGGGTTCTCATGTGTAGCAGTGATCTCTGGACTGATCAAGCGATAATACGGGCATCCCTTTTCTCTTCTTGAAAGTCCTACATGTTTTGGTTCCAAGATGGCTCCACTCGTGAACTGTCACTCACGTTTGAATACAGATAATGAATCTGTTCTAAAGTTAGTCATTCATACAACATTTCGTTGCTCTGTAGATTTGGTCATGAACAATAGACTGCATTCTACAGAATATAGTGCTGCTAGGAATCGAAGTCGTTTTTCATCGAGTCAAATATATTCTCTTAAACATTCAAATCGTAATTATCGACAATGGTGGCTTCGATCGAGAGTTCATAAGAGTATCTTTGATTACCTTGGTAGAGGGAATATGAAACTGCCATTCCTTGGCAAGATGAATAAACACTGGGGTAAAGCATACACGATAGGTCTAGACGACTATCACTTTCCCCAAAACCACTGAGATCACTTTTTCAAGGCATCAAGCCGACATAGCAAAACACACACAGTCCCTATCAGGACGAAGCCAAATCACACCACTCAAGCGACACATCCGCCGAATAGCCTTTGACCTCTCTAGAGACAACAGAACATATAGTTCGACTTAGATATGTAAAGATATACAGATATAAGACAGACTTGTCCTACTCAGACAAACAATACACATAAATTCAGGCCATAGATATTCTGAAGCAAGAACAATCTATTATTACCCAAACAACGAATAAATCGCAGTAAAATGTATTTATCCGCGGAGTTCAAGGGAAGTAACTCAATAATGACTTTCCCTTAAGCACTAAAAAATTACCTATGTATAATATTGTAAGATATCAAAGACTGCACGTAACAGTCTTACCACACCTCCCGGGAAAAAAAAAAAATGGAACATTTTTTTTTTTTTTTTGAAATACATCTAGGAGCAACGTACAATAGGCTCACAACGCATGAATAATGCGCAGATGAAAATATCAGGAATACCTATAACGCCTAATATGAGGCTAAGTCGACTTATGGAGCGACTGGTGAGAATGTGTCTCATAAACTGAGAGAAATTATTTCTCTACAAGTATATTTTTCCAGGAAGGTGTCATCAAAGTATAATACAATTCTGGCAATTACACAATGCCTAAAAAATTCATATCATCACTACGTATTAGATATCTTAAATTTATGATTTATGAAGAAAAAATCATCAAAGCACAGCGGTGAATAAACATACATGAACCGCTATGTAGTGATACAATCATTATATTATTAAATTACAAATGTGTATCTATCATGATATAGAAAAGGAACTACTATAGAACTAGACATATCAAGAAGTCTAAGCCCTAATAGTTATGTGGAATCATGTGGGCATCTTGACAGAATGTCTGCCATCACATTATCTGATCCCCGAATAGCTCGCACAGAGAAATGAAAAGGTTGAAGAGCAATTGCATATCGAGTAGACCTCGAGCTCTTCAAATTCTTACTCTGTATAGCAGTAAGAGCTTTTTGGTCTGTTTCTACTATGAAATGTGCGCCTAGAAGGAATCTCTGTAGTTTGAGGATCGACCAAACCATAGCTAATAGCTCACGGTCTAAAACCGAATAATTCCTTTCTGCCGCATTAAGTTTTCTGGAAATATACATTACAGGATGCAGAGTTCCAGAGTACTCTTGCATTAGTGCCGCTCCAATCCCAGTGGATGAAGCGTCACTACGAAGAACGAATGTCTTATCTTTAGTGGGTAGCACTAAAATAGGTGGTGTTGAAAACAGTGTTTTAATCTTATCCAGAGAGCATTGGCATTCCTGAGACCAGTGGACCACATTAGGCGAACCTTTCTTTAGAAGTGTTGAGAGAGGTGCCATGATAGAGGATAGATTCTGAATGAATCTGCCATAAAATTGAATAAGACCTAACAGACTTCTCACCTGTTTTTTAGTCTTAGGGATTGAGATGTTAAGTATCTTACTAGTATTATGGTCCTCTGTCTTTAGGAAACCATGACCAACTCGGTGGCCTAGGAAAGAAATTTCGCTAAAACCAATATAGGCTTTAGAGGGTTTCGCTGTCAGGTTGTGCTCACGCAAAGTAGACAGCAATTCATCTAACCCTGAATAGTGATCTTCCCAAGTATCGCTGAAAAGACAGATGTCGTCTAGATATGCAATGACATCTGACCGATAAGATAGGATTCGGCGCATCATGCGTACGAACGTAGCTGGTGCGTTCATAAGACCGAAAGGCATAAAATTCCATTGGAACAAACCTCTAGGTGTTGAAAAAGCCGTGAGAGGTTTGGCGCGTTCAGATAAAGGAACTTGCCAATATCCCTTAGACAAATCAAGTTTAGTGAAAAAATGAGATTTGGAGAGTCGAGTAAGTAGCTCTTCCAGTAAAGGCATAGGTTCGGCATCGAACTTCGTTACTTGATTCAATTTTCGATAGTCAACGCAAAGACGTATGTTATTGTCTTTTTTACGCACAATAACCATCGGCGAAGAATACGCAGAGGTGGATGGTTCGATTATTTTCAAATCTATCATCACATCCAACTCTTTCTCGACCTGTGCTTGGAAATGTATAGGTATAGGATAAGGTCTAACCCTAATAGGAGTATGGTCAGTTAGCACAATGTCATGTTGAATGACATTAGTTTGTCCAGGGATGTCAGTGAGTACATCCTGAAATGTTTGCAACATAGTTGAAACTTGTCGCTGTTCTCCTAGAGACAAATCAGGAGAGACAGTAACGTTCTTCCATGATTCACTGGAATGAAGTGGGATCATTGGAAGAGGAAGATTTACATCTGAAAAACTTGTTTCCTCATCCTGTATCACGGACAGTGATGAGTAATGACCATGTGGTACTGGAGAATTGTCCGTTGCTTGGAAAATGGGTTGCAAATAATCCGGACGTTCATGGAATTCAGTAAGCATATTGATGTGGAAGGTTTTATGCTTCCCATCAATATCGACAATATAGTCGACATCGGAAATTTTCGATATTATATCGTACGGACCTTTCCAAGAAATAAGTAATCTGTTTTCCCTACAAGGTAGTAATACAAATGCTTTGTCACCAGGACAAAGTTGTCGTAAGCATCTCTTCTTATTGGCAAATTGCCTTGCCTTCTGTTTCGCAAATTCAGAAGAAGAAGTTGCTAATTTGCATGCTTCGATAATCTTTTGTCTCAACGCGATGACATATTCGTAGGATGACTTTGTGTCATCGTCAATATTGTCAGATGTTATGAGATCGTGAAGCAACGACATAGGGCCACGCGGACGCGCGCCAAAGACGAGTTCAAAGGGAGAAAATCCCGTATGTTCATTGGGTACCTCTCTGTAAGCGAAGAGGGCCGCAGGTAAAACTCTGTCCCAGTCTTGAGGATGATCCTCAGTTATCTTCCCCAGTAAGTTTTTAAGTGTTCTATTAAGGCGTTCGACCATACCATTAGACATTGGATGGTAGATACTACTTAAAGATCTATCTATCTGCAGGGTAGACATTACTTGAGACATGGTATCTGATATTAGTTGGGTGCCATGGTCTGACAATATCTCTCCGGGGAACCCCAGACGAGAAAATATAAGCCAAAGAGCATCTGCAATATCAGCAGTAGTAATGCTCTTCAGAGGAATAGCCTCTGGCCAACGTGTGCACATATCAACACACGTCAAGATAAACTGATGTCCTCTGGCAGACTTGATCTTAAATGGACCAATAATGTCTATGGCCATTTTTTGAAACGGCCGAATAGGAATGTCCGCCGCCTGAATGGGTGCAGCATGCCGTGGACCTTTGGATTTAACTTCCTGACATACTTTACAAGATCGACAATAAATCCGTATGTCCTTGTTTACCAATGGCCAAAAGAAAGCCGCAAGGACTCTTGACTTAGTACGGGAAAAACCCATGTGTCCAGCACACTGAGAGTCGTGAGCGTGCTGCAAAATTTTAACTCTCAAATTCTTGGGAACCAGGATTTGAGAATGACTTGACGTAATGGAGTCTTGAACCATACGTACAAGTACGCCATTCTTCTTTGTAATCCACGATTTACGACTTGTGTCCTTATTCGGATCACCTTTAGTTGCAAGAATGAAGAATTTCTTCAGAGTGGGATCATCTTCTTGCTGTTTTATAAACGAGTCACGAGAAATTACCAAGGGATTATCTTGGTTATGCACTTCATTATCTTCAGTAGATGAAGTTTGAGGCACATTAAGAGCCTGAGCTCTAGTGACTACAGCGTTAGCAATCTGCATGTTTTGCCTTTCCCACGTGGAAATTTGTTGCGGAGTGCATTCCTTGACTCCATGAATGCGACCGATGATGAGGTCAGCGATCGGATTCGGAAGAAGACATGCGTGTACATCTCCTGTAAAGAAAGGAGTAGCAATCCTAATGATAGCGGTAGAGTATTTCTCTAATGTGCCGCCAAATGTTACACATTTGACTACTTGTCCAGTGGCACGGGAAGGATCTACGAGTGACTGCCTAACACCAATTGTGGTGCATCCAGAATCAAATAGCACAGAGACTGGATTGTTATTCACTAAACCCTTATGTAAGACAAGAGACCCTCTTCCATCATGCGCGACTGATGCTGGAAGAGCAGGAAGAGGATGGCCACAGCTTAAAGTAGTCACTGTGGTTGGCTCAAATAACGTTTTGCATTGGGGGCACTGAGATGCTCTCCCAAAATCAAAAGCGGCACATGCCATATTACTAGCATCATTATTATCTTTACTCTGTTTATAGGCTTCATGGGACTCTTGTTGTGCAGAGTTTGCCTGAAAATGTGGTTTATGTCTTTTGTATTGAGATCTACCTCGGTTATTATCACCTCTGTAGTTATTGTTACCTCTATTGTAACCCCTATTTGGGTTTGAGTCATAGTACCCTTGGTTACCATTATCATATTCATTATAATGAGTATCTCTGTAATTATGATCTTGTTGACTCCAAGACGGATAACCCTGATAGTTTCTATAATTACTTCCTCTACGGAAATTCCTATAATTATGACCACCCCTGTGTCGAGAGCTATCAGGTCGTCTCCAGTTCTTTGAAGAAGAACCCTGAAATGATTGGTTACCTTGGTTTTGATAACTATTATGGTTACCTTTTTTATCAAATCTGTTTTGAGGTCCCTGAAATCTGTGTGAATAATTGGGATTGTATGGTGTTGCTGAAGCAACTGGCATACTCTCCTTAATCTTAGTGTTGCCAAAAGTCACGTCGGGGTGT
The DNA here is from genome assembly GCA_024509875.1 of Oreohelix idahoensis. Classification (NCBI taxonomy): domain Eukaryota; kingdom Metazoa; phylum Mollusca; class Gastropoda; order Stylommatophora; family Oreohelicidae; genus Oreohelix; species Oreohelix idahoensis. Next base: position 5,057 of record JAMPIV010001221.1, on the reverse strand, counting down.
GCAGTGACATATTGGGAACAATATTCTTCCATTTCTTTTAGAGATTTAGGTTTACGCTCATGTATAAATTCAAGGAAAGGTTTGTTCACACATGACATAATCTTATCTCTGAGCAACAAATCCATAAGTCCTTCATACGTTTTTTCTGTTTTTGGAAAGCTCAATCCAACGATCAACTGTGAGACGTGCCTTTGCAGTGAATTCTGAGAATTCTACCCCCGTCTCAGGTACCATCGTCTTAAATAAAAGGCGATAGCCTTCCTCACTTAGCTGATATTTTTTTATCAAAGCCGCCCTAATGACATCATAATTATCCTTATCTGCTTCTCCTACAAGGCATAATCTAGTCAAAGATTCACCTTTCAAGTTTTCTGATAATTGATTAGCGTATTGTGATTTATCCACATTATGTGTACGACAAGAACGTTCAAATCTATCCAGCCAGAATGTAATATCGTCACTGGACTGATTGAACGGTGGAACCTTAACCTTGTAAGTAGAAGGTTTACCATTACCACTAGATGCCTGATTAACATTACTCATACTTGTCAATCTCAATTTCTCCAACTCAAATTCATGTTCTCTTATTGCTTTTTTCTCTTCAGCATCTAATCTTTTTTGTTCAGCCTCCCTGTCTAATCTTTTTTGTTCAGCCGCAGCTTCTCTTTCCAATTTTTTTTGTTCAGCTTCACTGTCTAATCTTTTTTGTTCAGCCGCAGCTTCTCTTTCCAATTTTTTTTGTTCAGCTTCCCTGTCTAATCTTTTTTGTTCAGCTTCACTGTCTAATCTTTTTTGTTCAGCCGCAGCTTCTCTCTCCAATTTTTTTTGTTCAGCTTCAAATCTCCTTTCCTCTACCTGCATCTGCAATTTCTTTTGTTCAGCAGCAGCCTCAGCTTCTTTTTCTAATCTTTTCTCTTCCGCCATAGCTTTTCTTTCTTCTGCAGCTAATCTTTTCTCTTCTGCAGCTAATCTTTTCTCTTCTGCAGCTAATGCTTTGTCATATTGAGCAACTGCCCATTGTTCTAATTGTTGACCAGTCTTATCAAGAGCTTTCCCTTGTGTAATGAAATAATCTAAAGTAGACATGATGCCTAACAATAATACTAATCACCTGAATCAATAATAATACCCCAAGTTCTCAATGACCTGATTAATCAGTATACTATCCCAATATCTGTGGGTCACAAGCCTTTAATAAGGTCTTGTATAATAGTAATAATAATCAGGTACTGGTCTATACCATAATCCAAGTGCAGTGCACAGGCAATTGTGTCTTATGAAATATACCCATATAAAACATATGTCAACCAACAGAATACATAAAGTACAAATAGGACTGACAATACAAGAACGTTTGCAGAAATCAAAATAAATCAAATAGGGAAATCAATGAAGATAATCACTGAATCTGCAAAGAATAACAACACAAATGACGTCACAATATATGAATATAAATTATGAATAGAACTGAAAGATAGAAAAGGTTAGACCAACAAATTACAAACAAATCAAAACAAAACTAAAGAACAAAGAAATATTACAAAAATAACAATAATTACAGACTTCACAGCTAACACAAAAGCAACAGTTGTCGCAGCAAATTTTCAATCAAGAAAATTGCACCTATAGAAAACGCCCACAACGGACCCTCTATGACGTGGGATACTCTGTTGTGAGGACGCCGCCCAACCTTAAACACAACCCGCTGACATAGAAACTAACATACTATACAAACAAATAACATGTAAACATAAATATATATAAATTATGTGTATGATAGTATGTGTTGCAAAATAGGCTCAGTCTTACAGTAATGGCAAAGTTATTTTTCATGAAAACAAACAAACTGCCACTTTATTCAATTAAACATTCTGGCCTTAAATATTAAAGTTCATATATGGCAAACAAGAAGATCCATCGATGAAACCAGGACTTCTTAGTTCACAAATACTGTCTTTCTGTTAACACTGACAAGAATTGATCCAACTGTTCTGTGAAACTCTATAATGTCTAATGTAAAAAATGTCAACAACGCTGACCTACATACTGCATTCACTTGACAGGTCACGTGACGAAGCGTTGACAAAGAGCAAACCAATACTGCAAGTGTGTCGTATCAGCCACAGGAAACGGTCTGGTATCGGTAATCTGTTGACTTCTGAATTTCTGCGAGGTCAAACCCAGAAAGCTGGTCCACCAGTTGATAAAGTTGATATTTAGTTGGATATAATATATGTTGATAAAGTACACCAGAACACTCCTAGGCGGGAAGACAGGCGTCTATCATCATCAGTTGACAAGATCCCTATGGTGTTGCCTGCCCCACTGTAGTGTATGGAATGTCAACTTGACCTACGCAGTGTTGTGTAGACATGGATGGAGTGTATAATGTGCGAATGATGATAAGGGTTCGTGTTGTTGACAAATGTTCTCTTCTCACACTCATGTATGACCGGAAGTCATCGACACCAACGACTGTGTACCTTTTCTAAAGTTTAATTGGACGTACACACTCGACAGCACAGATAGTGACAAATCACAGGTTGCCATAATACATCATAGTACAGTGGACAAATGGTCTTGCAATGTTACATGGGCACTCATGTAGAATAATGGTATAATGGACTGTCAATAGCCAAGCACTCAGTATCGCCCATACATATATCATCTGACGTCACTGACTGAGCACGTCAGCTTGTAAACAATATTTCAGATGACTTCTAAACCTAATCTCGTTTAGCAACGATTCTTCAACATAATGTTCAGCACATATTTTTCCATATAATAATATTGAACCGCTAACAATGGGTTCTCATGTGTAGCAGTGATCTCTGGACTGATCAAGCGATAATACGGGCATCCCTTTTCTCTTCTTGAAAGTCCTACATGTTTTGGTTCCAAGATGGCTCCACTCGTGAACTGTCACTCACGTTTGAATACAGATAATGAATCTGTTCTAAAGTTAGTCATTCATACAACATTTCGTTGCTCTGTAGATTTGGTCATGAACAATAGACTGCATTCTACAGAATATAGTGCTGCTAGGAATCGAAGTCGTTTTTCATCGAGTCAAATATATTCTCTTAAACATTCAAATCGTAATTATCGACAATGGTGGCTTCGATCGAGAGTTCATAAGAGTATCTTTGATTACCTTGGTAGAGGGAATATGAAACTGCCATTCCTTGGCAAGATGAATAAACACTGGGGTAAAGCATACACGATAGGTCTAGACGACTATCACTTTCCCCAAAACCACTGAGATCACTTTTTCAAGGCATCAAGCCGACATAGCAAAACACACACACAGTCCCTATCAGGACGAAGCCAAATCACACCACTCAAGCGACACATCCGCCGAATAGCCTTTGACCTCTCTAGAGACAACAGAACATATAGTTCGACTTAGATATGTAAAGATATACAGATATAAGACAGACTTGTCCTACTCAGACAAACAATACACATAAATTCAGGCCATAGATATTCTGAAGCAAGAACAATCTATTATTACCCAAACAACGAATAAATCGCAGTAAAATGTATTTATCCGCGGAGTTCAAGGGAAGTAACTCAATAATGACACATCTTCCCACACACTGGCAGTCTATTGTTCAAGCTTCTCACAGGCTCAAAGGGGAGGGTAGCTTCGGGGTGCAGCTCAGGCGTGCCTTCACATGCACCGTTCGTCATAAACCCTCTCACGTGTCTCACCTGCTCGGAGCTTGAATCTTGACTCGTCTCGCACTGGGTCCCAGTGCAGGGAAGAAAGGCTTGTAAAGACATGTTCATCCGTCGCTCACGTCTTCAAACATTTTTTCGTCAATAAACAGGTCTGCTGGCGACAGCGCGGCTTCCATTTCATCGTCAACTGCCGTCGCTTCCGCCCAACTCACTTGTGTGTTCATTGGCACCTCTAGGACTTCGGGACTTGACCTTCTAGGGCTGTTCGGCGCGGACATGGACCGCTCATCAACCACAGGTGTTGACGAGCCTTTCTTCGGGGAAGGTGACATGGCCGCCCTAGGCGATATTGGTAGGGCTGTCCTACTTGGGGAATGCTTTTTAGGCGAATTGCTGTTGCTACGCCTCACTTCTTTTGGCTTAACAGGCCCAGCTGCCTGTTTTAACAGCCTCTTTCTATTTTTCTCACCTTTTTTGGAAAGTACATCTTGGAAATCGATTTCGCTTCTGCCCGATTCGAGTTCAGGGCTCTCTGATGCGGGGCTCTCTCGCACAATGTTTTCTGGCTCGGGGCTCTCTCGTGCGGTGTTTCCTGGCGCGGGGCTCTCATCCCGGCGGTTCTGTTCCGTCGGTGTTTTGTTTTCTGCCGCCTCCTCTTCCCTGGTTTGTTTAACTTGGGTGGTGGCCCCCCGCCTCCTTGGGCACTGGCTGACCCAGTGCGTGTCAAGACCGCAAATGGAGCATTGTATTCTACGCCCTGGAAGGGCTACCCACACTCTCTGGAGCTTCTCACCTTCATTTTCCATTTTTAGGTGGACAAAATGCGGCACCTGGTGTGCTGAAGGTTTGAAAAAAAAGTTCCATTCGTCATGTGCTACCTTGATCCGCAACACCTCTGCATCTTTGTCGCCTGATACTGCCGCCGCAATCCTTTGCACTGCCCCCGCCTTCATCGTCGGAGGGATCCAATGCAAAACTCCCTTGGATTTTTCCTTATCCAGATGCTCTATGTATACAGTCATCTGGGGATTTGACCACTCTAACGTTTTCCCATGAAGTCCTGCATAATGCTTCATCTGGGCCGCTGCCGTTAAAGTGGCAAACCACTTGAAGGGCCCAGAAAATCTATAAAGGGTGGCGATGCCACTGGTTCCAACCCCGGCTGGTCCGGCTAGGATGCTGGTTTAAAGCGAGTAGGACGCACAATTGGCTTCTGGCCCTGAGATGGTAATCACAAGAGTGCCTTTCCTATGCACCTCTCCTCCCTCCAAATCGTTCTCTTTATTTATCATAATAACCGGCACGGATGGTGCTGACATTTTTTTCTTTTCTTCTTGGTACTAGACCAAATTGAAATTTAAACAAGAGTCACA